>CM041790.1:43831332-44431332 GCA_023375725.1 Nephotettix cincticeps | reverse complement strand
AAATTACTCTGTGAACCTTTTCCAGTATCAGGTCCATGGATTGAGCTTGTTGTGACGTTTTATAATGTATGACGTATTGTTTCCCATCTTGGAAAGTGGATGTTAAAGATCCTTGAACGTGGTGAATCTTAATCACCCCGTATTTACCTAACTCCAGGTGTTTTCCCATTATTTCAATTTTTTATTTTAAAGGGTAGCTCTCATCTAAACCCTTTAATACTTGAAAAATCAAAACTTCTCAAAAATGGCTCTACGATTTTAAATTTAACTTTAGTATTTTAATGCATATAGTACTAAAGAATATGACACCACCCTCATCTGTAAAATGACGGTTCAAAAGTATGGACTTTTAAATGTCAAAAAATAGCTCTTAAGTTTTCCGCGAAAACGATTAATAAAGGTAAACTATAAATTGAATACTACCATTAAAACCAGCTTATACAACTAAACAAATCAGTATTTTCAAAGAATTGTGTCTACGACTAATGGTTCCAGGGAAAAATTGAATTAACTGTCCATGGTAAACGCAATACTTTGTCTGAGAGCACCCCAACGTATTTTTTTATATTCTTCTAATAAAGAATGTTAAAAAATGAATTTCTTCCTTATTTCCATTATACTTGGTATGCAGTATTAAGGTCACATCCCCCAACAAAACGCACTAGAAAAAGCTTGGTATTACCAGGAGGAGGGGGTTGCCCCCATTAGATTCCAAAAATTGGTTTAACTTTATTTCTCATGTTCTTGGTTTCAGAAATTGGAAATTTTAAGAATAATATTGGATATGCAATATGTAAAAATAAAAACAACTATATAAAACACTACTTAACTTATGAAAATCAACCATGCAAAAGCTAATATTTGATTGTAGTGTATAATTTTATTTGTATTACCTGAATTGGCTCCTAATGAGTGACAACAACCGATGAAACTAAACCACGATCAGCTGACTGACAAACTCACAGTTGTCAAAGACAGCTGATCAAACATTGTAAAAAGTCTGCTGTAGGTACTAAGGATAATAAATGAAAAGCTTTCAGGTAAAGAAGTCGGTGTATCTGTCAAAAGTCTTTCCAAACTAGTTTGAAAACATTTGGGTTGGTTATACATACTTATTCTTTGTTTTAGAATATACTAATTAAAAATTTCTTTGATTTTACGCATTTAAAGTGAATAATCTGTATTAAACTATTACTTTTTTACTCACTTCCAATCAGAAAAACGCCGATTGGAAAAATATAGTTGTAAGATTGTTTTCTAATACATAAAAATGTCATTTTGAAGAGAAATACAATGAACGCTTTATCCTTTACTAAAGTTTCAAATTTCTCTTTTTCTCAAAGGATTCACGATTACGAAATCTAAAAAAATAGCTATTTAAAAATATATTATTGTTATTTTAAAAAGGTCTATTATCATTTGAATCAGATATATTGCTGATAGAAATCTTTAAGACGAAGATGTTCTGATTTTAAACTGTTCCGATATGTATTTCAGAGTGTTTCAATCAGTTCTATAAACCGTAAAGTAAAGCATAAATTCCATTACATCTCATACCGAAGCCTCTCACAAAAACTATAATAAATGATTTATTGCAGTAATATCTAAAAGATAGGTGACAACTGTAGAGTTATCATTAGAGGGCTCATTTCCCGTCATTTGTAACGATCACAATGTGCACGTCAAGGCGCAGGGCGTCATCTGAGGCAGTGTTTCTGCCGGATATTAATAGAGGTCGCCCTCCTCACCTGCCGGATTGGCCGCTAGCCAGCGCCACTGGTCACTCCACAAGATCAGTGTCTCCAACGTGATATGCAGTTTAAATATAATACTTTGGGTTATTACCTTATAGCTCTCATGTTTATCGACAGATGTTGATACAATTTGCTATGTATCATTTTTATTATTATTATTATATTTTTTATTAAGAAATTTGCTGAGTATGCATGTCTGTTGTGACGGGGTATTGTTGAATTATTTGTTTTATTATAACTTCGTTTCTATTTAATACATGTTTACTTAATCCTTCAACCACCTAATTCGAGTTAATGATTGGCCACGAAAAAAACAAAAAAACCTTGTATGCTCACTCTTGTGCACTCTACCTTGTAAATTTCCCTCCTAATTCCCCAAACTCCTTCACCTTCTTGGTTGTTCCACTTTAATCTTGGGTTTCCCTGTGACAAAGGAAGGGAAGTAAATAAATTTGTTGGAACGCAATCGTGTGTTACAATCGAGGTGCAGCCGACTGTAGTATCTATAAAGTACGTCATACCTGTGTAATATGACGAAAATACCATTTCTGTCATCAACATATATCTTTGGAAACTGAATTGCGGCTGGTAACTTGTTTTTAAACGTGATAATCGTTTCTGTACTAAGGAATTGCGTTTTTGTATGGTAAAAAAATAATGGCGTGATCGAGTGGAAATTCATGTGAAACGTTGTTGGTTAAGACAAATATAATATTAAATGGATTTCTGCCTCAGGTATCCCGTGAGAGATATTGGTTAACTGGTGCACCAAAACACGTAACAACGAACCAAGTAGGTGAAAATAATCTTGATGTTGTAAATGATAAAATTGAATCTGTTTCTTGGCTTATAAGTATATGAATATTTTTAGTATGACAAAAAATATCGTTCAATACTCGTCCAAAAGGAGAAATAGGTCAGATAATGGATGTGTCTAAAGGGAACGTTTTCAGTTCATCTAAACAGCTAATATCATATCAGAGGATAACCAAATTATGACGTCACAACCTATATGACTGACCATATTTTTGATTGTAATTTATTGTAATTCTATTATTTGTTATTGGTCATATTTCTCCTGGATTATGTAAAAAATGTGAATATTAATCAACTTATAATTTATATTTTGTTTAACTAATTTTTTTTAAGTGAACATCGCCTCCAAAAAACTTATGGACTGTTAAATTATGTATTACTGTTTTTATGTAATTGGTTATTAACTATATTAGAACAAGTACATAAATAAACAAATAAATAAATCACGTGGCTAACTTAATGACGTAAGAGTCAATTTTTGGTCTTGCAAATTAACAACACCCCGCCCCCCAAAGCTAAGACATAGCCATGTCAAAATTTTTAATCAGTGTTCGATTTAAATTACTCGCACTGGTAAAGAAGGTTTTTCGGCCTAGTAATGAACAATTCTATTTGAAACAGATTTTATAAAACAAAAAACATAAATAATGTTCCAAAAATAACTCCTCGTCTTCCCTGAAGAAGCTCACAACAAGGTGAGTCACTAATTTGCTGATGGAGCACGAGTAACGGGCTGTGACATCCAACTGGCTCAGAAATAGCCAAACACCTACGGCCTTGTCTTGCAGATCTTGCAAGCTGTTTCGGCAAGAACTATATTGTGTCTGAAGCGTCAGCTGGTGTAAAACGTCAACACAATGTACACGATGTATTTTCATTAGAGTATTCATATTACAAATGGGTTTTCAAAGATAATCATACTCTTTTATAAGTAAATTAGCTTACCTGGTTCGCGTTGCTGCGTTGTACAAAATAGATGAATTAGGTTTAAGTTCATTGGCAAATATGAAACATTATACAATTTTATTACCTTTTTTGAAATCTCAACAAACCCAGATATTTCAAGCCAAAATATGTATAATAAATGAATATTCATGTGGCCTTTAGACATTAAAAATGTATACATATTCATTTAAACCTTACTTGAGATTATAAATATGTTGGAATGTTTAATCATTATTCTTCAAACAATTTATCTAAATGTGATTTGCAAATAAAGTTTAAATTTTAGGGTCCACATTAAACATGTAAAGTAGTAAACATATGTTATTCATGATAGTAAGTTATTAAATCTTACTTATTCTACGACCATTTAACATGTAACTTAATATATCGTTTTACCTGTAAAAGCGATATAACTAAACAGAACCCACTATAAATATGCTAAATTACCTTCATGTGAGTAGGGTTGACACATAATGTCGTCCTGTAAAGTCCTGAGGATTTTAAAAGGTGTGCACGAGAACTAGGTTGTCTCATTATTGTTTATTTTTTAGTAAGGCTTTAGAATCGCAAGACGCACATTACATTACATACGGTACTACTATATTATTGCAAAATTTTTCTTCTGTTGAAATACTATTTTCAATAAAAAAAAATTAAAGTTCAATAAATTCTATTGTGGAAACGTGCTCTGTTGCCATTTATTAAACTAAAACTGACCTAAAACAGCTGAAAATGCTCTATCTGAGGCCTACATAATCACTTAGAGCGGAACACGCTTTATCTAAATATAAAATACCGGTATGTTACTCTGAAAGAAATATGTCTTATTTATCTTTTAGAGGTATCACAAAAATTCACCTGTTCACGAAACAGCATATTTCCTTACAGCTCCTTCCTCGCAAAATCCACAGTACCCCATGGGGTCGTCGACATTGACTGACTCGGACTTGTGTTGCGCTCCAACCACTGGTTGAGGAGTTAAAGCCGATTCTAAAACGTGCCCCGTGCGAAAGCCTGCCCCAGTCTCCCCATACCTCTGATTCCAATAATTTTAAAGAGTTTTATTTTAAATAAAACCTGATAAAAAGATTACTATTTCGTTTACTTTTAAATGGAACCGTGTTTTCGTCAGTTTACTAGTTTTATTTATTTAAAATTTGTTACAATATAACGTAGATTTCTTTCCTTTTAACATCGTAATTGATTAGAATATAAAAATTCCGTGATAAATGACTGATGGTGAGAGTAAAGATGTAGCCGAACCATCACAAACACATCACCCCTCCCTCCACCACCCCTCTCTCCATCTCCTGCTCCGACGGAACCTCTCTAGACACGATCTGGTTCAACTATCTTATGGCAAAACAGGCTGTTCCGGAGCGGCATGGACTGTAAGTGAAAAGAGAGAAAGAGTTTTTTATTCGATAAAAATTATTTCATCTCTTACCATTGCTCAGGCAATTGGATCAAGGATGGATTTGCATTGTACCGCGTAGAAAGGGACAGCACAATAAGGCTGTACAATGTTATGATCTTGATCCATCTGTGGTAAAACATATCAGAAAGGTTCAATCATAAGCTAAATATTGACACAATATCAGAAAGGTTCAATCATGAGCAACATATTGACACAATATCAGAAAGGTTCAATCATGAGCAACATATTGACACAATATCAGAAAGGTTCAATCATGAGCAAAATATTGACACAATATCAGAAAGGTTCAATCATGAGCAACATATTGACACAATATCAGAAAGGTTCAATCATGAGCAACATATTGACACAATTTGTTATGGTTCCATACACTACCCAGTTGTCTTATTCCGTTATTCATTTATAATTCTGGAAAATAAGTCGGAATGTAATTGTCAGTATCAACGTTATAGTTTACCTTTCAGCCAAATTTATACAAAAATAAGACACAATTTTAATTAAATTCCTACCCGTTTTTGTCGGTTAAATGAATAAAATTATTATTTTTTAATTAATAATATTAGCGTCACACACCTTGACAGGTAAGGTGGCATCCCCTGTAATCCAACTACGTGGAGGTCACGAATTATGAATAGTTGTGAGCGATGGTCGGTTGGTTTAGTGTTCTCTTGTGTGGATTAACGTCCGCACTATTGAATCTGCGTTAATCCGCAAAGACTATACTCTTAGATTAGTTCGTAATTCAGAGGCAGTGGTTTGAAATCCATGTTAAACTGTAGGTCCCTTAGTTGCCCTTGTCTGTTGGGCTATTAGTTAACAGAACTCTCTAAGGAACATGTCAGCCTTAGTTAGTAACAAGACTACAAGATAGGGGCGGTCACAATCATCTTACACTCAATACTTGGCTAAAAATACCTTCCTTGGTTGGTTAACATTTCAATAATTTACTGTAATAGTAGATTAAACCTGACAGTCTAAGATTTTTGCTCCTCAACATGATTATGATGATCAAATCGACTCAAAAATACGATTGTTGAAGCCAAAACTGTTAAACAGGAAGGGGTATTTAAAGAAAACATAAAGCCAGTAGCCAAAAAATATACATTTTTTAATTTATCTTTAGTAGTAATTGGACTAATTAGAAAATTTGATAATAATAAATCCCTCCTGAATATACTAGTCTCTCCTGATATTGTTAAATAAATTTAAAACAATTTATATTACAACACCATCATTACATTAATAATAATAAGATGGATATTGAACCTAAAAACGTTCCACTAATATCAAAAGAAGAGAATCATCGTTGGCCAACAACATGGTTCAAACTAATCCGATCTCCCCTTTAAAAGACTTTCATGAAGTTAAACATTCTTTGACGTAATTAGCTGTTGTAGGGCAAAGTCGCTGTCATGGAATTTAATCACCCCAGGCTTGGACTTTCCTCGATGTCAAGGAAACTTTTATACGATTATATTGCTACTTTGTTTTCAGCAATGAGATATCTTTATAAATAAAATAACAGTTTTTCATCATACTGCTACGATAATGGCCTTTTATAATGTATGCTTTCCAGGTCAAAAGTAATTCCCTTACACCGGAGCTTGTGAGAACTAATTTTTTTTGTTTTTAAAAAGCTAGGGAAGGAAATGTTACTATTTTTTAGGTCTTTTAGTTTTAAATAACAATAGAAAACGATAGTATATTTAGAAACATATTATAATATTCTTAAATATTTTAAGTTTCTTGTTAGAGAGAGCAAGTATGAGGTAGTTCGCTGACACCGTTTATGTAAGAATGTTGCAATACAAAATATTTCGTTTGAAAGAAAAAGACCGATGGTTTAGAGGATTGCGATTGATAAACAATGACACCGTGCCACCAGCTGGGCAGTGTTAGCGTAACCAAACACGCCACCCTGCTGAGATCAAACAGAGTTCGTGGTTCATAACAACATATGTGAGAAATTCCATGTAAATTTATTAGTAACTATCAGTAAATCATTCTGTGTAAAAAAATTGAGTTATATTGCTCGGAATTTTGGTATTTTTTGTTATTTTCACGTTTTATACTCCAGAAAATCCGAATAGGTATCTCATGTTATGTCTGTTTATCTGTATTTTAGGATAAAGTAAAAACTCACGTCTTCCAACACTACTTAATATATTTACACGTATATTGTAATTATATACAACGGTAAATATACACAAAAGTTGTTTATATTTAATATTTAAGTTTATATATATTTTAATTGGCGATCGATTTCGTCCAGTTACACCGAACATCATCAGGCCCAAATGGTGACTGAAAGAAACAAGATGGCGTCCCTGCTTCAATACTACTGGCTACCGGAAGTTTCTGTCATGGAGTCATAGGTAGCATTTATTGACTGGCTGAGTTCCGGAAATAGATTTTTATACGTTCTTGCAGAATCAAAATGTATTTGTTCATTAATTAATTTGGTGTTATCTTTAAATGTTTCTTTATAAATAAATAACTCTTCCCTTGCATTCATTCCTTTTCCTATTTTACAAGTTTTGATAATCTTGAGGTCTTCATTGATTGTTGTTAGGTTATGTCCTTTTTCTAGTAAGTGTTTTGCGATGTTTGATCTCTCCGGTTTTCCGTTCTTCCATTCTAATATATGATTTTTATATCTTTTTATAAAACTGAGTCTGGCCTATGTATATATTATCGCAGTCTCTGCATCCAATGTTGTATATTCCTGGTTGGTTGAATTATCGGTGTTTCCAATTTTTGTGTGTAATATTATATAGGCTACATTGTGTTCTGCGTCCTAAATGCTGTTGAAACTCCATACTTCTTAAATTTATTTGCAATTCTTTGCGTTTTTTCCCTGTATAACTAAAAACTGCAAATTTATCGGCTACCTCCTATTTCAAGATTTCAAAATTTGTTTCATAAATGCAAGGTAATATTTTTGTATGCATATAATTTTTAAATGAATTAGCTCTCCTGATGCCTCAAGGCTTGAAACGAAGCAGCTCAAACTTACATGAACTATGGTAATAATTATTTTTTAGCTAATGTCACTATACTAAAATGATAAACATAATTTACTGTTGATTAATGTGAAAGGATTGTGAAATTCCTGATCATTATCTCCAGTTTTTTATTTACAAATTAATACTTGAGTACAATAATTGTAATATTGTCTGTTTTTGAATACAAGCAAGTTGTCGAGGCAAAGTTTATGGTTGTCGACTGAGTTGGACAAGCAACTCACTCTCGGGGAAACAAACAGTTCTCAGAGACTTAAACACGACTCGCTCTCTATCAAATAGGAAATGTTCTATAGATTACCATACAAGGGTAATTGTATTTGGATTACAAACTACCTTGGATTAAATTGTTTGGATTGAGGTTATATTTGTTGGATTAAATATTTTAGATTATGAGATTCTTTTGAGTTTTTTTGTGTTAGATTTTTATTAGGTTGATATTTTTTAATTATTGAAAAGTGTTTGGAAATCGAAATCTAGTTTTTCAGTCTTACGAATACCAAAGGTTATAAATCGAAAATTTCAGTTAGATATAATGTCTTTTCCATAGGATTATTTTATTTTTTAGGATATTTTAGGTACGTGTTTTTTTTCAAATTCAACATCTTCATCTGATAAGGGAATGCCAAGACATTAACTCTAACTAAATGTCTCTTGCTCTATATATCTAAACAATAACCAATTAAATAGTTACTATTATTAATTAATTAAATACCTCAGGAAATTTTCAAAAGTCAGTTCCTTTTTCACTTTTACTCTAATTTTATTCCATAAAATGTACTGCTAGACTACGATTTCCTAACAATATCAATCACAATAAAAGTAAATGATTACGCAATCTCTCACTTGTAAAAGTGGAAAAATAAACCAAGAAGTATAAATATCTGATCTAGCAAAGAAGGCCGTGAACTGGAGATCGGAGAAAGTGATACAACATCTTCTGACACTTTAATGATCAGCTGGCTCTAGAGAATTACTGCTAAAATTGTGTCGTACATGCTCTGAATACGTCCTAATGGGAAGTTCAATCGCTGTTGTATGTTGTTTGTTTTGGCGGCTGTATTGAATATAGAAATATTCAAATTGACAGAGCTTATGATGATGGGAAAGGATTAAAGTTATGAATCACAATACCAAAAAAGTTAGAATATCCAAATATATATTATCAGTAGAAATTTAAATATAATGTAAATAAATCAAGTGTACAAAAAATCTGTTTTGTTTTCATTATAAATATCGGTCTGCTTAATAGAAAATTAATTGCCAATTATATTGACAATTAGTGTGTGGGAAAATTCCTGGAACAGTTAGTATGATATTGATATAATTTAAACTGTTATATGTAAAACAGTGTAAACTTATAGAGAAAACTGAACTTTTTTTAAAAATCTGTGAAAACTCGGACCACGAGAAGTAAGTTTAAAATCTTACAGGTAAATAAATAATAACATAATATAGACCTACGTTAAAATAACGGTCTTAATATGTGGAAAATTTTGGAACCTGACTTTAAAAGGTTGAAAATTAAAATTTGTGCTTAAACCTGCCACCAATTTGTTTTTGTATTAAATTTTTTTTGGATCCAGTTCCAGACATTGTATAAGAAAGACCTACAATTTTATACCAATTTTCATCCACACTGCTACTTTAGAAATTTCTCTGTATTTGTGCCATTGTTTTTACTGAATAATACCTATGGTTTATTTGCCAAATCACCTTATGTTTACCTCTAAGATTTTAATTATTTTTTCGTAAAAAATTTACTCTTATATAATATATACACATAATATATACATTTACTAAAAAAATACTTTTTCATTTATGGTGGTGGTAGGTTTATTTTATTTATATTTTTATTGCGTAAAATGGTCATCACGTAAGATAAAACTAAATTTCTGGACGTGTTGGTCTGGAATCTTGGTGAGCCGGAACTTAGACTGTGGCAAAATTAGTACGTGATCCTATTCTAATTTAAATATTTATATAAACATGTTGCAATTTTTTTTACCTTTCTACTGGCTTAGTCTGTATCATGTACTATTCTGGTCATATTCTGGGATTGTTGAGATCAAATATGAGATACCAGAACGTCGTGAAGAAATGTATTTGCAATAACAATTTAAATAGTACATAGTCTATTGCTTTTTTTATCCATGTGTAAACAATGTACGATTCACTTAGTTTAGTTTAAAAGGTTTGAACAATTTTGCAGCATTTTGAAAAGAATAAAAAATGTTTAACTATAGTTTATCTAACCTTCAACCTATACTTTGACTGGGATCGTGGCGTGTCCTTTTAATCTAGCTACTTGGAGATCACGAATTGTGGATAGTTGTGAGCAATGGTCGGAGGGTTTAGTGTTCTCTTATGTGGATTAACGTACGCACTATTGAATACTACGTTAATCCACAAAGACCATCCACAGATCGTAAATCAGAGACAGTGGTTCGGAATCCACGTTGGTCACATAGATATGCCATTTACTAATGGGCTTTTAATTAAGGTGTAAACTAACTATAACGGCTATTAAGATGTAACTAACTATAAACCCAGTAACGAAGGAACGTGTCAGCCTTAGGCAGTATCAAGTCTACCTGATCGCGTCATAATCATCTTACACTCATTTTTTATTCATACTTAGCTTAAAATACCTACCACTGTAGGTCGCCATTTCTAAAGATAATCTAATCCACTTCATCTATCAATAAAGACCTCAGATTGTCAACGTTTTTGGGATGCATCAAACAAAACTAAAGTGTTTATAGCCATTTTTATTTTTGAGGACAGTTCTGATAAAAACTGATTGGTAACTCTGGGATCCGAATCAGGAGTATTGCTGACTCTGATGATAATAAGGAGTATTGCTGACTCTGATTCGGATCAGGAGTATTGCTGACTCTGATGATAATAAGGAGTATTGCTGACTCTGATTCGGATCAGGAGTATTGCTGACTCTGATGATAATAAGGAGTATTGCTGACTCTGATTCGAATCAGGAGTATTGCTGACTCTGATTCGAATCAGGAGTATTGCTGACTCTGATTCGAATCAGGAGTATTGCTGACTCTGATTCGAATCAGGAGTATTGCTGACTCTGATTCGAATCAGAAGTATTGCTGACTCTGATTCGAATCAGAAGTATTGCTGACTCTGATTCGAATCAGGAGTATTGCTGACTCTGATTCAAAGTCTACCAAATGACTAAATTACTATATTCCCAGGTGAATATAAACTTTTGGGTAAAATTGGGTAAAATTACATTTGTTTTATCTTTGATATCTTCTTTGGACATGATTACACTTTTTCAGAAGGTTCCTGATTTTTAATAATTATTTAATAGAGTTTATTAAGAAAAATAATTATACATACATGTTTCACGATGATAAAAAAATCATGTCAAATATTTTTTGGGCTTTACTATCGTTTTACCATTCGTGATGGAAAATTGTTGCGATATCAGTCCAAACAGTCCAAACGTTATTTATTAACCCTTATAGCAATTGTAAAGCAGGGCTCAGGTTTTAAAATTTTACGTGATAAAAATCAAAACAGTTGAGCAAGAATTTGATAATAAACCAAAAGCCTACGGCTCCAGAGTCTGCCAGCCTTTGTATTTATAGTCTACTCAACATTGAAGCGGAAATAGCTCGGCCTTCCTGTTACGACAGAAACTTAAGAAGTACAAATAAAACACTCACTTTAGTGTCTATTGTTAGTCAAATGTGATTGCTTAAATTAAAGGAACAATAAAAAAGCTTTTCTTAAAAAGTAGAATTCGGAGTCTAGTTTTGGTTTAGTAGACAATAGTCAATGTTTTAATAGTGGGTTATACTAACTCCTGGATTTATATTTCTATCACCTATCTAACAACATCCAAATTTGAGTAAATAAAAATAAAATGGTTTAAACTTTATACAAAATTAAATAAATAAAATTCTGTAGGGAGCACTATGACTTAAGTGTATACCGATTCATAATTTACAGAAAACCAAACAGTAAAACATAAGTACGATTTGAAAACTTTTATCGATTTATGGAATGTAGGTTACAGTACCGTCCGTTCTTTAACTCGTCGTTTTCGTCTGAAGGGGAGCTACAATCTCACTATCAAGCTTTCGTAAGTTGTTTCCTACAAGTTGTCATGATATTTAAAACAACAAAAAAGTTAAACGTTTAACGTCAAAAAAGTTATCAATACTAATATTTATTTTAATAAGTCCCACAACCAGCCAACTAGCCACCTCCTGAATAAACGAAGGACGAACATATTGTATAACCTGTTTTAGTCAATTATCAATTCTTGTAGCAAGAATGTTTGAAACACATATATATTGAAACACATACAAAGCTATACCAATTAAATTTAAATCGTTCATTAAAAAAGTATAAAAGGTTTAAAGTACGACATATATTAAACTAAAATTAAATTAGGAATTAGTTATGAGGGAGTTTTCATCATACTTCAGGTCATTACCAATCGATAGAATTGTGTTTCGTTCTCTTTCGTATCTTTTAATAACTATATATAACACGAGATAATTTTTACCATACTGAAAATGTATTGATAACCATTTTGGAATTCTGCTATTTTAAATATAATATAAGCTGCTTCTAATAAGCGAATAATAGTTCCTTCACTAAAAAAGGAAATAAATAAAATGAAATACGCTGAAATAACCGTTTATTTTGAAACAAATACTAGGATCAGCTGGAATGGCCGCTGTAGTGTGGTGTTTGTGTCAATAGTGAAAGAGTGCTTTTCGATCACAGATCACTATCTAAAACTGTAGTGTATCCAACCCAGCATGACATTCTCACTCTAATCCAATACTTTACTCATTTCGTTTACTCTTGCCAATGTAAGCTTTATAAATTCCAACACAAATTATGAAGCCAAAACCCTTGCGTCTATGTGGCAAGGGTTTTGGGAGAAGTGTTAGTTTATTTGTATGAACAAAACATAGAAGAACTATTTGAGGAACGGATTTGGAAGTAAGAATCTAATCTTTTAAATACAACAGTTGCTTACTCCTTCATCAGACGCACTGATTTTGAAACACGGTCAGGTGCATGTGGAGGTTACCTCCGCATTTGGAAAAATTTAAATAAATACTGGTAAAGATATTGTATATTATTATAATCATATTTACATAACGTAAATTGTTAAATGACATTTACTATTGCTCGAAAGAAATATAGTTGGACCTTAAAGTTTTAATGCAATATAATGATGAATAAAAAAATAAATATTAAATCAGATAGTTTAAATTACTATTGTCTAAATTGCCTGGCTGGGGTGGCTGAGTGGTTATAGTACCTGCCTCAAAAATTTAAGATCGCCGGATCGAATCCCGCAAGGGTCAAATCTGGACCCACTTACCATTACGCCACTGGGCTTTTAATTAATTAATTATGCTTCCTAACAACAGATCAATCTTAGGTAGTAACAAGACCTTCCTTTGGACTGTTCCCCATTAAAACTTAAAAAAATGACGAGAGGCGTAGAAAGACACAAACAAAAAATTATTTAATCCAATCATATGAATAAAATATGAAGAAGAATAAAACTTGTAAATTTAACATCAGTTATTTGTTAAACAATATTTCACATATGTAGCCTCATTTTAGTCTTTTCTTATCACAATTAGTAAAACGATGATTTATGGGCTTCAAGATAACAGTATAAAAACAGTTACGGACTTAAAAGCTAATGAAATCTTTTACAAGCTCCACAGTTCTTGTACTTTAAATGTAATATCTAATTACTAGAGCGTTTTTTATGAAACGTGATCATGAGTTGAATCTGTATTGACAGCTACGTTATCGGGCAAACAATGGTGAAACGCGACCCCACAATGATGTAAAATGACTAAGCGGTTAAAACCGGATATTTCTCATTTCCTGGAAAGAGGTGTGTGAGGTACGATCAAGCGCCGACTTCAAAACAAACGTTTCCACATTTTTGAGCAAAATATTTGCAAATGACGAGGGATCCTCCGCTAAGCGCCTGATGGCGGGTTAACTTTGAAAAATGTTGGTGCTAAGATTAAAATACATGCTTTTAGATATTTTATTTCTACTAAAACCTTAAATCTAGACCTAGTAGTACTAACCAAACTCTATCACTAACTTTTATGATTTAGGTCCTGAATAACTCACATTTAATTTTTAACAGCTTTCCTCGGTTAAATAAAAACAAACCTTTTGTTTTTATTAATTTGCACGAAACCAAAATTCTAATAACATTCAAAATACAAAAACCCTTTATATATCACTATTAATAAGTACCCAAATTGTTATCCTTCTAACTTCAACGGTTCTCTCGAAATATCGATATGAAGTCCTGAAAACATAGAAAAATCAACTTTCGGGTCGTCTAAACTTCGCACCGTGAGATTAGGTGGATGTGATATTTAAAAGTTCGGGAAAACCTAAATTACACCACTAAAAAGTCAAGCACCATTGTTAGAGTTTATATTTTCTTATTTAGAAGAAATTAAAAGAACTTTAGAAGAAAAGTTTATCCATTATGTTATTTATCCATTTATGAGTAGCGAATCTCCTTAAAAACTGCATCGTAATACAGTCTGGAACACATGACTAAACTTCACAACAGGTTCGCTCTAGCACATATTTATAGCGGTGGTGTAGCTTTAAACAGCTGTGGCACACTACGATCAGCTGACGCGCGTCTTGTGCCAGCACTGCCGCCAGTTCGCGGCGAGACGCGATGTGCGAAGTCAACGCCACGTTCATTGGCGGCCATTGGTCCTACGAGCTGCAACAGGGTGCGAGGTTCTATATCCACCGTTTCGTCCAGCCGTTGTTCTGTGCCATCGGGATGTTGGGGAACCTGTTGACTATCGCGGTGTTGACACGTCCCAGGATGAGGTCGACCACCAACACGTATCTGACTGCGCTCGCCGTGTCCGACGTGTTCTACCTCTTGTTCACGCTCATCATGACCTACGAACACTATCCGATGTTTAGCGACGAGAGCTATGTGTGGTTGTGGTCTCAGTACGGGCTTCTGCTTTGGATACATGACGCTTTAAGTAAGTTTTAATTAGTTTAACAAAGATTGTAAAAAGAGTAAAGTAGTTTTCAACATAGCACAGAAGTGTATCTGAGCAAAGCAGTAGCCTACACAAGGTCTATTTGTGCGATCATTATTTATATTTGCGGACGTTTTATATCACAATAAGTAAAACAAAGTTTCTCGACGTTTTGGAATCTATAATTCTATTTCGTCCGCAGGTGAGCTATAACCTAAAACATTACAACATTTTAACATAATCTGCACTACAAAGCTGAAAACGCGTTCAAAGTAGTTTAATAAACTTACAAACAATAACTACTCCTAGCTCACCTGAGGATGGAATCAGATTCCAGATCCCGAAACTTCCTAAAACTTTGTTTTATTTATCGTGATGGAAATGTCCACAGTAAAAAACGAAATAACACATCCATTATGGTTAACCTAAAAATATTGTAACTTTTCGTGTCCAGTAACTAGACTTCTCTTTTTTGTCATTTGTTCTAAAATATTACAAATTGTGAAATACTGGTCTAAGCGTGGACAGATGAGTATAAGACTAGGATCCTGAGCCGCGCCACAAGCATACAAGATGTTTTCTCTGTCGAAGAAAGTCCAATTTTTGCAGATTTGTTTTGCATTTTCTTACCTCCACTCTTAAACGGTTCAGGATCTTTCTTCCACACCGTGTATGGTAGGTCTCCACCAGGAGCCAACTCCTCCCTGGCCGGTATGGGAGGGTGGTCAGCGTGCCCCCCCACCTTGCAACACGGCTGGCTGAGAGTGATCCCTCTAGAACTCTAGTTTGTGATCTGTAAATCCGCACGTTATTTTACTGTTTTTGCAATTTTATGCGTTTCAAAAGGTGTAAGCCACTACCATCAGAAAGCGACCTCTGGATATGTCTTTTCTGTTTAGAGCCACAAAATTGTATAACTAAGTGCTGTCACCTATATAGCTTTTATATATAATTTAAATTTTTAAAATATAATGTCCAAAAATATTGACCTTTCCCTACATGGATTCATCAGGTGTTTTTTTTTCTAGTTTTAAAATGTTGCTCTCAGCTGGTTTAAGGTTTGATTTCTCATAGTTTGTAGAAATAATTAATTTTTTTATTATATTTATTGTGTCATCAATTATGTTTAATTTTATTATTTTTGTGTTAACGGCCATGATTGATTATTATTATTTTATTTTTTTAATATTATATTTTTTTTTTAAAATTACTGGAAAAATATTTTTTAAATAAAATTTGTTTAATAGGTTAAAATGTCATGATTCAAATTTTTAAATTTTTTATAAAATATTTAATTTTATAAAATAGAAACATTATAATGAAAAAATAATAAAAATTTAATTAACTTTCTAATATTTATAATTTAAATTTAATTATTGTATTTTTTTGTAGGAAATGAAACGGCTATAATAATTAATTTTCATTGAAATACAGTTCAATGATGGTGAATATTTAATAATCGATTATAAGCAATAAAATTAGTATACCACTGAGATTCTCAGTCATAAGCTGGTGTTGAAACTCAATACTATCAAGACGAAAAGCCAGAATAGGTAGTATTATGACGGTGTTTCGTTCCGAATGCTTTGAATGCACGTGCTGAACTGGAGATAATTCTCATAACAGTCTTATCCAAACACCTTTTATGAGTCTATAACGTTAACATATAACGTTACTCTTGAATAACCTCATAAACTTGAGTCTTATCCTTCATGATTCAAACGTCACAACACGGACCATGTTTTCACGTGGAGAATTGTTATTGAAAGATACAGGTTCTCAAATTTGAAAGATTTATGACCTTTGGAATTTCATTCTTATGTAAATATATAATTATACATATTACCTATTTAAACAGTACATTGATTGTTTACAAGAAGCTTAAGCCAATGAGTATACTTATTTTTAGACTTCATAATGCAGAATAGATTATATCTTGTGAGCGTGTCTTACATTTTGGCAACGGGTAAAAAACATCGCTCTAAATATTCTAGGTTTTGTCCTGATTCGTTGTTTGGTTTAACTTCAAATGAAAGGGCCATTTTTCATTTTTATCGTTCATTTTGACATGGATATGTCTAAGCTAAGGGGGGCTTGTTAGTATATGTGTGCAACCGCAGTGTGTCGATCCTAATTACATAGGAATTTCCAGAGCTATTGAATTGAATTTTTGGCTATAAGAACAGCTGTTTATTATGAACTGAAAACATTCCCTTTGGAATTATCCATGGTCTAACCTATTTCTAAAAGGGAAGTAAATACAAACACTTATGTCCATAATATCGTCTATAATAGTATAGTGGTTAAATAAATGACGATTTCATTTAATTAAACTACTTTTTCTATTATTTTGCCTCTAACGATAGTTTTTTTTGCTCATGAAAGGAAATAGGTATTACATAAAAAAAATCTGTCCTTGGTGACCTGAAGATAGCAATAATGGCCAGGGATGCCACCCAACCACTGGTAGGAAAGATGGAAATACCGTTGAAGGAAGCGAAGGGTGCCTGGACGCGTTGGATCATTCCAGAAAATGTACAGGCAGGTCGAGCGCGGGTTTGGTGTGATCGACACCCTCATCACGCAGCTCCTCACTGGGCACGGGTTTGTCAGCTCTGTCTGTGGTCGATGAGAACAGAATATATGGGCTTAACTTACTTTTACACCTGTGGTCATTGGAAACACAATTGTTTTGGGCTTCGCCAACCATATGCCACCCCGCTCTTCTGTCTTCTGCCAGTTCCCATGCCTGCTCCCATTCTTCTTATCGCCTCATCCTTGGCCTTACTAATGGTTGCCTGGTTACAGGTTTGGTTTGAGAGTATATGTATTTAATCACCTTAAAATTACCATATGGTATATAAAATGACATATAACTATTTTCAATACACGCATCTGCCTCTATAAAATGGGTAGGTTGATAGTGAAACCTGTCGAAACAGGGACCTCGCAAGATACTCACCATGGTTTTTTCTTGTGCGAAGGGTGGGAAGCCTAGAGAAGAGATTTGGAGTTGGACGTAGAGTCAATCTCGTCTGAAAATCAGGTCCTTCTCATGTCAACGTCTTTTGAAAACTGGTGGCGTATCTCTTTTTTGCCGAGATCGTTTTCGAGAGAAAGAAATGGAAAATCATATATATCATATCTTCCCTCAAGAGAAAGTGGATACGAAATAGCTATAATTTTTGGCATTTAATTAATTTTGAGGGTTTTAAGTTGAAAGGTAAAAGTGAAAATAAAATTATGTATGAAATTGTATTTTAAACTGCTTCTATAAACATAAACTTCCTACCTACTACCTTACATTTAATTTTGGGACATTAATTTTTTATTCATCAAACAACAAAAATATCAATAACAAGCTACTGTAATTTTAAAACGACCAAAAAGCGTGCATTTTAAATATATTTATTGTGGTTTATTACAAAAAGTAACAACCATCCAAAGTATTCCTTTTGTTATTTTAGTTGTAAAGCATAGAGTTTACAAATTTTATCGGGAACATAGATGATTTTAATCCCTGCCGATGTGGGATCGACGTCAGTATCAGTTGGATCTGGCGGGAGATTTATTGTATTTCCGGAAGAGATACGACCAACTCCGATACACGATATCGTAGCGTGCCTTTGTGCTGGAAAAAACGCGTAAAAATTACTAACTATGATTTTTATAATGTATTTAGATTCCTTTTTAGTATTAGTAAATGTATTCAGTTTGGAAAATAGTTAGATGATGGATATGTCTAAATCAAATGTTCTCATTTACTGTCCTAATAAAATAACCATATGACGATTTCTATACAAGTCTAAATAATAACTGTAGGAACATCTTGGGGACATAGTCCCCCACCTTTCGTGTAATGCCAAACTTCTGCTTGTCTTTTTTGGTGACGTGACTTTATACTGCACAAGTTTCAGGTAATCTATAAATATATAAATACTTGGGAAAATAAAAAAATATTGAGAAAAGAATGAAAATAAATTCGAAAGAAAGAAGTTGATTTTTTATATTCTCCATCAGAATAACATTGAGAACTCTGACAACCTGCTGCGTATACCATGGACGTAAACTTAACTTTCTCTAGAATTGTTTACTATTAGCCATAGACTAATGCTTTAAAATAGTAATTTGCTTAGTTTTTCAAGTTGGCTTTAGAGATGATAGTCAAATCATTTTATAAAAGTGTTATTTTGCCAGAGAGTAAAAAAAATTGTATTTTGTCGTTTAAAAGTTCAAAACATTTTAACCATCAGTTTTACAGACAAATGGGGGATGTTATTTTAGTTGAGACCTTAATATTAACCTTCATAAAAATCACACAATCAGTGTCGTCTCAGAGTCTGTACATAGACAGATATCAGTCAGAAAACCACTTTTTCAGATTTCAGGGAGTCTCAAAACGAATACACTCTCAACTCCAACTCAAAAAATTTAACAAAAGCAATACTTTCTCCATATACTATTCATATGGTGAGAGAGTAAAAAAATAAGTGCATTAATTAGAATGAATGGTTTTTGAAATGGGAAATTTGTTTTTGATTGTCACTTCAGTCTTACTGGTACATGTAATACTTTGAAATATTTGTAATAATGGAGTAAATATATACGTATTAAAGTCTTATTGCAATAGTTATTTTTAAAGTATTGTATTTTATGGTCAAAAAAGTAAACTCTAAAAAACACACTGTAAATAATAATAATTTAGATCAAAATAATAATTACTGGTTTCAAACAAACAATCGACGTAGGTTCATTCTATTTTTAAATATATAAACAGGTAATTTGATAATGTATTCAATTTTTGGTTTTAAATGTTCGACTAAGGAAATTTAGAGGAACGGAGATTTTACACAAATAACCTTGCTTTTCAGCATTCCCTAAAAACTAGTCAGAGCTGAAAAGTCATGTTTTATAAAACTTTATTCCATTCAGTGTTTTTTATTGTTTTATTTATACCTTAAGCATTATTAAAGATATTTTTTTCTTTTATACGGTTAGAAGGAGATAATACTAATGCACTCTGTATAGACCCAGTAGTGTGGAACTCAAACCACTAATACCCTCCCCCACAGCATCTCCAGGACTAGCATCTCCAGGACTGTTCAACATATTACTTCCGGTTAAGCCTTTGATGTTGCACCATTAAAAATAATGACTACTGTAGAATATATTGTAGTATTACACATTATAAAAAAGCCATTTAAAAGTTTGAACTTTGTACGTATATAAAATGCTTAAATTTGGTTTTCAATATAATCATATAGGTTTATTTTTTATTTTTTCCAACTATAGTATTTTAAATATAATCTCTTAAACACTTAAATTAATAAAATATCTACCGTTGAGAAATTCATATTTAAATTTTCACAGCTTACTCCTTCTTTACAAATAATATTTACTATTTAGTTTATATATTTTTAGTATTTTAATTTTTGTAATCAAAACTTATTTTAAAGTTATTACTTAATGAATTTTGATATAAAATAATTATTCATTACTATTTCTATGATTGTATTCACGTGAGGTTGTGTCCAGAACGGAGTTTCTTGGCAAACGAGAATTCATCCATTTTTAACCTTGGCAAAGTCTCCAAATTTTACTTTATTACCTTTTATTAGGATCATCAAATAATGCTTGTTTTGAAATAATAACGCTATGGTATTAAACCTTTAAATATCAGAACCTTTATAATTCCGTTAAATGATAGGCAAATATGTTTAAATCACTTTCTGGATACAATATTATACAGTTGACAGTACTGTTTGATTTCAATGTTGCTAAGATGTCAAAATAACTACTGACATTAAAAAGACATTCCTTCATTATTGTCCAATTTGTTTTTTATTTATGTAACATTTTGAACTCTAGATATTTTTTAAACTTTAAATTATATTGTAACATCCACACCATCTCATAAAAGCAGTTGGTAATTTCGCCTAAGCCAATCAAAGGTACAAATTAAAGTGAAAGGTATTCCAAATAAAACGTTAGGTAAAAATAAGTTTTTTTGATACAATAATTCCACAACTGTTGGTTCGTTAGACTCGTTACATGTGTTTCTCGAGCTTCAAATTGATGAATGGTTAAAGAAAACAATCTATTGGGTTGAATTTACAGCTTAATTTGATATGGTTTGCTCAGGTTGGCTTTTATGTTTCCTAAATAAAAGTACTATAAACTGTAGATGATAACTTCATATGTTGAAGTTAGCTTCACTTAAACAACCGGATTGTGTGTTTACGTTATTGGCATAAACAACATTGATTGGTTGTTTATTGTTTAATGCCCTCTTCATCAACTGTGAGTCACTAGTTTGAACAAGAAAACACTTCTGAAAAATCTAATAACAGTTTTGAAACAGGAACAATCGTTATAGCCCAAATAGTCCATAAGTAACTATAACAGATTAATAAATAAAGTTTTTAAACCAACAACACTACATCTAAAAATCTAATTTTTGAAGGATTTATCAGTTCACTGTTATGGGAATGAACTGAAAGGAGTCCGAAAGAAATTGCATAAGTCAGAATGAACCTTTAAAGTGCTTATTTAAAAAAGCATTAAATTCCGCAATCACAAAAGTTGATACAAAAGAAAATGATGGTGGTTTGAAAATTTAAGGTTTTAAATTTAAAACCGCCAGTTTTTGTTTTGCATTGAACTTTTATAGTCCGGTTCCAGGCATTGTATTACTATTAAAAATTGTTAAAATATGATACCATATTTTATTTATGCTGTAATTTGAGAATGACCTCCTAATTTATACTTATAAAATGTATGTGAATAATACACTATTATTTGATAAATTTATAAAGCTGTATGGGTGGAAAACACTCAATTCCCTCTCATTAATCTTCTCAGTTTTCTCAAACCGGATGATCCGTGACCAAAAACCGGTCCGGGTTCAATCAGAAGGGGGGGGCTAGGGAAGGAAAGAACTGCCGAGCCCTCCCGGTGGTCAGGTGCGTGCATTTCCTCACTAAAATTTTAATCTAAACTTTTATTCTAAGTTCAGTTAGTTTCCCCCTTCTCTCTTTTTTTAATCCCTCTGTAGCTCACCTTGGTAATAACGTTGTCTCTATACGGTATTGTGAGTGCTGTAATATCTCAGACCCAAAAGTGTCTTATAAATGACGATTCAACCGAGCGATATTTGTACTTCACATACTGTTACCCCATAAAGCTTTACACACTATATATTTGTGTTTCACATACTGCTAAAACAATAAAACTTAGCGTTCCTTCAGTGCGTGTTTTACATACTGCTACACCCATAAAATAAAACCTTTCTAATGATATTTGTGTTTCACATACTGCTACACCCTTAAAGTTTAACTTTTGTAATGATATTTGTGTTTCACATACCAATACAACCATTAACTTAAGCGTTCCCAATTATTTGTGTGTTTCACATACTATTACACCCAATAGTTTTACGAATCTTAAACTTTTGTCCCAACGCCTTTTTTATCATGTGTATCGTAAAAGTATTGGTCAAATATTGAGCACGTGCCAACAATGTCCATCCGTCCTTTTTTAGGTTTTTTACTTGAGTTCTTTGATCTTGCCGTGGTTTGGGAGCTCGTAGGCGACATGAAACGGTTTTATGCCCCGACAGTGTCACTAATGTCGTCTCGAGCAAAATAAAAACGTCAAAGTTTACAGACTCTAATACCTAATAATGTCTAATAAAATTATAATCCGTTTTACATCATTTTACGTAGACATGATTTTAGTTTTTTGTTTCATATTTACGGTTACGTATTATGGATAATTATGAGCGTTAGTTGGTGGATGTGATATTCTCTTGTGTAGATTAACATTGACACTATTGAGTAATTAGATTACCATCTTCGTAATTAGACTAGATCTAAATTCAGAGGTAAAAGTGTTGTGGATCCAACTTTAAACTAAAGCTCTCTTAGATGCCATTGGATGTTGGGTTATTAGTCCTGTCTAAGGAATATGTGAGGTTCTTTTTATTGTGATAATGCATCTGTAACTTTATGTTATATGTATGTAAAAAAGGTAAATAAACGTATTCTTATTCTTATGTCAGTTTTTAGACAGTAACAAGACTTCAAGATTGCGCTACAACCACCTTACTCCATTTCTATTTAATACTTGGCCTAAAATACCAATCTGGGTAGGTCACCTAGGTAATAATAATAATATTCGAATGGATCGTTTGATTAGTCTGTTTAGATTGATTGTTTTGTAACTACTTTTAATAATAAAATAGTAAAACATTTTAATTAAAATATGACGTAATATTTTACTTTTAAATCTAACAAAAATAATAATCTATTTATATCAGATAGTTTAAGTAAAAATAATTATTCAACTTGATTTAAGTTCATCTTTCAAGGTGAAGTGTTTTTAATAAAATATTCATAAAAACGAGTTTCACCGGATAAGTTGTAGAGAGTACTCATTTAAATTTACTTCATTACTTCAGTACTTCATTTAAATTTCATCCTAGCTCTTATCGGGTTTTATTTTCTTAAGATTTTTTTAAAGATATTTTGTAGAACAAAAATCACAAAGGGAACAACACTTCAACCTTTAATAAATTCATGTTTGATGAAAAATACTTTCTCTGTCAAATCATACACTATTGTTAAAGTAATATTTACACCAATATATTAAATTACATCTTACTTTATGTGGTAGCAAAAGGTTCACAATCATCTAAAAAATGGCGAAATTTAATTATACTATGGCAAAAAGAAATACAAACGGCAGATACCATGAACAATTCGTAACTGGAAATTAGACTGTAGAATGTTACGACATCCCTGTGGGAAATTGCTTTGATCATTATCAAAGAGAATGTTTTCAGTTCCTCTAACCAGCTGTCGTAATAGCTATATGATGTAACTAGGAATATGACGTCACTTTTTTAATTTTTAGTCTCGCAAATCACCAACCCTCCCCCCTAAGGCTAAGACGTATCCAAGTCAAAAATCTTTCAAATAAGCATTGATGTTTCATTAGTAATATATTGCGGTACTTATGGAATATAACGTATAATTTTAGTATTTCAGGGATTTTCTTACTAAATATTAACTATATGACCAGCGTGCGGGAAAAGCAATTTTTTTAACCCTGAAGGTGGGGTTAATGTTTTGGTCCCTCAAACGACGGAATAAAAAGACTGGATCGATATTTTGTGTGTGTTTTGTGTATGTTGTGTTACTGACGAGATCCAGCCACAAAAATAAAAATACGTGAGTCTGCCCGATAAACAAATATAGGCTATACCTCAATTAAAAAACGATTTTACTATGCATTAAAGCTACTCGAAAAATATTTAACTTATGTCTCACTTGTGGCTTTAAGGCATTCATAATACAATCGTTGCATAAACTACTATTAGTTAAACTTTAAAGAATATGATATTTTATTTAAAGCTGTAGTTTTTATATTTACTTAAGGGGAAAAGTATGTGTCAGTCCACTGAATAAGATTGAAATGTCTACGCTCTTTGGGGGGGCTGTAACAGATTGCGTGGCCCAAAAAGTGTAACGGAAGTGATGTTATATTATAATGAGCACAGTTATTTAGATGAACCAAAACATTCCTATCAGACCTATCCACTATCTAAGGCAGTTCCACATGGATGTACAAGTTTATACATTTTATGTGGAAATTAAATCATGTTTTCAAGAATAATTTCAAACGTAATCTTAGTAACATGTATATTTAAAATGATATCCGGTTTCAAACAGATTCAGTCGATTTGACAACAAGGAAACAGCGAGTGTGATGAGGAAGGGTAAAGTTACATAACGACAAAGCTAATGAGGAACTCTGTTAGAGAAAAATACTTTTCAATGGGAACTTTAAATTCGTGTGTGAACCACGTCTTCTCACACAGCGCATTATGTTATACAGAGTGTCATGCGTAAAGTGCAAACCTTCAGGAATAACTTATGTTATATGGATGAAAATAAAGATAAAGTTAAGGCTATTTTTATCCTAAAACGCTTTATTTAGAAAAACCAACTTGTATTGAACACGGTAGACGTAAATATTTTTTTACATTCAATATAAGAATAATCCCTGTTTAGACTTTTTAGGAAAATCGCATGGTAAAACAACAACAAACATTCTCATTTGTCTAATTAAGTTTAAAACCAAAACCAATAAAAATTATAATAACTGTTACTTGGTATAGCAAAGCTAATCTAAAAACTGTACTAATACAAACTCTCTCAGTTGTAAGGGTTGGTGAAAAAGTGCGGGTAAAGAAAAAATAATGTTTTAAGTTAAATTGTTTCTGTTTCAGGTAAGTACACACACAGTACGAGTATACAGTACGTCTGGAGGAAAGTAAAAGTAAGTAGAATAATTATTATTATTATTGTTATTCATTATTATAGACTAATAAATTTAAATTATATAAAATTATAGAAGACTAATTGACTAAATATTTCAGTGTGATAACATAAAATTGTATTTATTTTATTAGTAATAATCCTTAAGGTCGTGTTGTATATTCAAAATGGATGAAAATTAAAATTTTATTTTAAGGATTATACATACATTGATTGATTATGCAGACAAGTAATTTCCAAATCCTTAAAATACATAGTGGCGTTGGCTATTAATTATTCAATATATCTTATTAGACTTTTACAACGCGTCTGTGTTTTTAACTAAACAACGTTTCTGGTACTGGAGAAACTCCTCCCATTTTCAAGTGATAATTTAATAATTTACAAAAAAAAACTGAAATTTTAGCTTACTGATATTAATTATATCAAATAATATCTTATTTAGACTAAAAAACACTTTACAACGCGGTTAGCGTGCTCTACAGGACAAGATCTGAAGCACTAGGTAGTGCTCCAATTCTTGTTTTGAGTGCACGCACCGCTTCTTCGCAACTGCCGCGGCCGGAACGCATCAGCTGGTACAAAGCTTCTTCGCCGAAGGGAGAGTTTCTCACAGAGGTACTGAGGCTTTCCGACAATTTGAGCTTTGTGGACCAAGCAACATGTCAGCACTCTGCATATGATATCCATGGGGGGTAGGGGCAGGGCCTCCCTGAAAGGTTACACTCGGTCACGACGACTAAAGCAGAACACAAACCTGATGGCGCTGTTCTGAACCTTCTGTTTCCTCCCCATATTCTCCTTCGGGATACTATTGCCATATGCAGGATACCAGTATTGAAATACTGATAGAATCAGTGACTGCCCAAGCTGAACGTTCGCTGCCTCTGGAAACAACTTTCTAAATCAGTACAGACCCCTTAATCTACCAACTGCACTTTGGATAGTCTGACCAATATAGTCAGAAAAGGAGAGATCACGATCCAATGTGACACCAAGAGTTTTGACCTTGTCACTTGTCATGACTACCTCAAAATTTATTATAATGGCCAAGGTTCTCTAGTTTAGGGACTGTACAATTGTGGGGCTATGTGGATTGCAGTGCATTTCTTAACATGATCGAGACCATTTTCGAAGACCAACTGTATATACTCTGCAGGTCTTCATTAATGCAGCCTATTGCAAAGTCGACCGTCTTAGGGCAGTAAGCTAACTGCAGCTGACAATCGTCAGCGTACATTTGGACCGCGCGATGTTGCACACATCTTGAAAATATTGAGGTGTGTAGGGTAGTTAGTATAGGTCAGGCAACCTTGAGGCCCACCACGATCCTTTTTAAGCAACCTAGATGTATCACTCCTCACTCTGGTTACCTGCGCTCTGTGACTTAAGTGTGACATAAACCAATCTACTGCATTCCTGCCAAACTCGTAGTAGTGCATCTTTGGAAGTACACATCTTTGGAAGAGTTCATGATTCAGAGAGTCAAAAGCTTGTGAATAATCAAGCATAACTGCAGTGCTGTATTTACCCTCATCTCTGGCTTTGAATAACTTATCAAACATATTCTACAATGCAGTGCATTTACTATGGTTTCTTATAAACCCAGACTGTTATATGGGCAGAATATTTTCTGAATTTAAAAAAGTCATAATTTGACAAATGGCAGCATTTAAAATTGAAAAGGTAGACAGTATTAATATTGGTCTTAATAATTGTTGTGTCTTAATTGTGTGTGCACACTTTTTCCATCTCACAGGAAATATCCTTTCTCTCAGTAATTCGTAGACTAGGTGTGTAAAGGCTTAAATTGCAGATGAGCTCACAGATCTAATCATGTCGATGGGAACCACATCACTACCCACTGATTTTGGTTTTAATTTCTGATTTTGATTTTAGTTTTTCATTAATTTTCATCACCTCGTTTTCTGTGACATCTCTAAAATTGAAGCTGTTCTCAGATAAGTTGAATCTGTTGTTTCTAAAAAAACTTTGTTTTTCAGAAATAACAGAAAAAAATGTTTTATATAAATAAACATAAATGTTTTCATGAGAGGCGTTGTCACCATTGGCCCATCTTCCACCACCTTCTGAAAGTAGCAGATAATTTCATCCGGATTACTTTCAGTTAATTTTTGCTTATGACTTTTCCCCAACACATCACACTGCTTAAGGCAAAACCAGAATTCTTTTGGATTCTTGATATTCGAAAGATTTTTTGAGAAATACTTTTTCTTTTCAACCCTAGCAATCTGTTTAGCTTATTTCTTACTTTTTTTGTATTTTTGCCATTCGCCATCCCTCCCGTTCTTCCAATATTTGTTCCTGAACTTATTTTTAACCTTAGTTAGTCTTTTGATCTCATTTGCTCTCTAGAGTGCCCTTTTCTTAGATACTTTCTTACAGACTATTGGTACGTGCTCATCATATATTTTTTCTAATATTGTGTTATAAATCAACATGTTATAATCTCTGTAAGCTATAAACTTAGCTTTAGTCTTATATTTTTGACAGGCTAGCTCACAACAAACAAGCTTGTGGTCAGTTATTTTAACTCATCTGTGATCTTTAATGCTTGCTGTATCTTTTACACCTGTTCTCTCGATTTTGGCCCCCCTGTCCACTATAATGTGGTATATACAAGGTAGCAGAATTTGCTGTTACTCTCATCGGTTCACTAATTAATTGAACCGTATTGGTTTCTTTCAAAAAACGGTTCAGGTTGTCGGTTGTCTCTTTAACCACACGATTCAAGTTAATATTGGAATCACCTAGGTATATAACTTAGTTTACTTCAGCTGCCAAATAAACAAAAAGGGAGTGAAAAAAGGTTAAAAGCTGTGTATACCTTACATAAGACGGACTGTAAACTACACAGACATTAATGATTAATGAAATGATTGTACACCATACATTGCACTTTATATTTTAGCCAGTACAGATGCGTGGAAATTTTGGTTTCTGCAGCTTAAATAGTTCTTCAGATATAACTATGTTTGTAAAAAATACAAAATGGCGTCTAGCGGCTAAACAAATCGTTATTTACATATTTTAATGGGACATTTTTGTCAATATTTTGGGTACTATAATCTCTCGAAGTTTGTCCACAAATTTGATGATTACCCTGTATACTTGAGAACCCAACGAGGAAAACCATCAGGATCTAGTATTACACTGTGATTACAAACCTTTACCACATCGGTTTAATTTCAATAAACGTAATTACTTACCACTTAAAAACACCTGTATAAAAACAATATTTCAAGTCGCATTTTCCAAACCATCAGAAACCCATCAGTCCCTCGGTTTTCGTTCTGCCGGAAGTGCTTCCGGCAAGTTCCGGGCTACCTTCTTCTGAAGTTCCGTCGGAAAGAATACCTTCTACGGTCTCCCTGAGTATAAGGTTAAGTAAAGTTCACGTGAAATCAACCGAATAACATACTACTTTTTGCTTTAAAGTAGTTTCGTATTGGAAAAAAGTACATTATATTAACTTGAATAATCATCAACTCTATTTAAATGTATTTTTAGATTTCCTGAGATAACAAAATATTTAAATAAAAATATTTTATTTACTTTTCCAAATAGAGTATTTATTGTGTATATTTGTATTGAAAATTTAAAATTCCTTTAACTTCACTGCCAAAGAAAACGTTTTATATTCCATTTTGAGGTTTTTTAGATTCACTCCATAAGGAGAGAAGGTAAGTAAGTACATAAGGAGAGACTTTGTCTACAGATAGTATAAGGAAAAAGTATTGTTATCCTTGAAATTTCCGAATTTGAGTTGATAGTACATCTATCCGTTTTGAGGCTCCCTGAATCAAAACAATTTTGGCACTGATGTATGTCTGTCAGTCTGTCTACCTCTAAAACTGATGTTTCAAAAGTTATGGTCTTCCATATTAAAATCAAAATGTTTTTGCAAAACAATAATTTTATAACATTAAGCTGATTCTAGTGATAGTCAAATTTATCACTATAGAATCAGCTTAAAAAATCAAACAAATCATTATTTTGACATATTACTTTAGTTCCACAGTACATTTAAATTACTGCGGTAAGCTGAGTAAAAAAACCAAAGATCGCTCAATTTTATTAATTTTAAAGAGTTTCCAGAAAACCTAATTTCTTCCTTATTACTTTGCCGTTTTCCATGAAACTTGGAATGCAGCTTGATTAAATTATCTCGTTGAATCAACTCAAAAATTTGGTTTATTACCTTATAAGAGCGGGGAGTAGTTTTGTTGTGTATATCTTTAAAGAGGATTAAAATTATTGCTTATGAAGGTGAAGTTTTAAAAACGTGACTGATTATGCGTCAATATATCATAATATGGTCATTCATGATTTTGTCTTTACAGTTTAAAGCTGATTTTACTTTTTCAAGTTAATTTTTAATATTTAAAATGGGTATTGTAAAATTTAACTGGAGCAATGAAGACATGTTTAAGTTAAATGAGGTTAAAATGATTAACTTAATGTAATACTTTCCTAAAAGAAAGTGGGTAAAGTTAAACATTCTTTTGAAGCAATTAAATGCTTTCCAGTGTTAAAGTTCTCGTAGAATCTAATTTACAGCTTGGAAGTACCCACAATGTTTAACAGTAAGATAGTTTGAGGCCTTTTAAAAATACCTGTACATGTTTGAGACATGTAAATGAAAACTCATAAAAAAATTAATGAGTACTTAAACTTGTCGATATACATGCATAAATTGGACTAAACGTGAAGTTTATTGCTTTTAGCCGTTTTAAATATGAGTAAACGGAAATACTCACTAGCTAGCTTTTAGTGAATGTATATTATGTCCGAAGCCGACATTATATTATATTACATTATAATAAAACCGAAAGTTGTATTGAAACGACGGTAAAATTCGAAAAAAATAACAGTTAAACTTTATTCAAAGTAACAAACAGTAACAAATTATAATAACTACTAAAAATAATTACCAGCTTACAATAGTCCAACAAAGGATAAACTATTATTGAAGGTATTTATTTTATTTGATTAGAGTATAATAATTTTCTAAAAAATATTTCCTAATTGTGTATCTTTTAAATCTAAAAATATATCTTAATTTCCATATCATAATAAATTTTTGAATTTAGTACCCTTACTCGAATGAGTATAAGTATAGCAGGGCGCCTATAGAATATAGAATAGATTAGTATATTTCATTACTAGGACCAAAAACGGGTGTTTCTAATACCAGCTACCAAGTTTAACAGCCGAGGTGCGTGTAGTTTCTGGTTGGTTGTTCAAGTTATGTCATTGCTGACCTTAAATCAAAAGTCATCAATGATTATTTTTTCTGCCTAGGTCTCAAAAAAATCATCTAAATAATAGGTTTATTCCTAGGAAGTAAAAGAACAACTTTTTCTCCTCAACACATGTATCTAAAACAGCTTTTTGTAACGGTATGACGAAAACGTACTTTATACTATAACAACAAAAAGGTGTGTCAGATGGTGTGATACTGATCTATAATTATGTCTGGTAGGATGCTAAGGACGACCGGAACATGTGCAAAACAAAACAGCTTGTTGAACAAACAATGAAGATATTTCTGCTCCATTTCTGCCTTTTATTACATAAACTGATCCTAAATATGTTTTAAGTACCGTATTTTCAGAGTGTTGCCTTGTTACAATGGATATTGAGATAGTGGCTATATCATGTACTCATTATAAAACGTAATATTAAACCACACCTACTTCTCCCTTTTTACCTTATACTACTTTTTATGAGATCAACAAGACTATTACTGACCCTATATCCGTTTTTAATATAGCATAATTTCGTTTCCGCAATAATTTAGTGCTTAAATCCTTTTACCTTTTCGCTAAGTAAAATTTGTGTTGTTCAGTGTCAGGTGTCAGTTGACTAATGTCAGATCATAAGTGGTCACTTCCAGTTATTCTATATGACTAATGCTTAAATACAGTACCTCGCTTTCTTCAACTTGCCGCACAGTAAGTTGATCTATATTGATGGAAAGTTGTATAAGATAAAAATATATTCATAATATATATTCATTCTAATGTTTATAAAACTAAGACCCACTCCGGTAACTTAAAGGTGAATACCAGTTTAGGGTGAATGTGATTATTATCATTGATTTAAAGTCGCTTTTAGCTTTGTTACTGACTGTCAGATTAGTAATTTGCTAGAATAATTTAATAATAGTTCAATGATCAAAGCAGCTAGAGTCAGTGTCAAACCCCTAAACAGTGTTGTTTATGATCTAACAGTTAACAGTTTAGTATTTAGTATTTTTTTTGAAAATTGTGTTTAAAATATCCTTAATGTCACGCTACCAGCTTAATAATTTAATTGAGATTATTAGGTCTATAATAACAGTTTTACCGTGAATGGAAGTGTAGAACGGAGTTGCTTCATTCGAGTGGCAACGTAGTAAACTAAATATAGAACTTTGTTAAACTACGTTCATGTGTCAATAACCACGGACTGCTTTGTAAATATGGAAGATGAATTGGTTCGAAAGGGCTTCGAAATAGAGAAGCAAATGGGATTTTATAAATTGTCGAGTTTAACGTTAATATTATTGTAAATATTTCAGTAGATGTATTTCAGTAGACATTAATAATCAGTTTTTTTAATTAATCCTCACATGGAACAACAATAGTGTTTAAGGAGGAACCTTATTTCTGAACTTTCTACAGCATAATAATGGTGGATTACAATAGGAAAAATGTTTGTATTTACTTCAACAACACCCCCCCCCCTAGAGCTATGACATTTACATGTGAAAAATGCGTGTATTTATTTCCCCATGGGAAGTAGGTTAGATCATCGATATGTCTAAAGAGAATGTTTTAAGTTCAGCTAATAGTTGTTCTCATAACCAAACTATGACGTCACTAACGATATGATGTCACTAACAAAATGACGTGACTGTTTCAAATTTTGGTTTCGATAATTGCCAATAACTCCTAAGCTAAACATTCTTTAGCCTTTATCTTTTTGTCTTATCTTGATTTAATCCCTTCTTTCATGAGTCTTCCTGGGCCTCAATTTTTTTCTGGTCAGGTGCGAGCGGATTTAGATTTTCCATCGAAACGGGGACTGTACTTCAAATCTAAAATAATGTATGGTTTATTATATAATTGGGCTAATACATTATTTCGTCCCTAATGTTTTTCAGCACAACAATTATTTATAATAAAATAAAATAACGCTATATACCTTTCAGGTACAGTTTTTAAAAATTGAAGGAATATCCTACACGATTCATAGTTGATTACTAAATCATTAGGGGTTAAACAATGTTAAATATTTACATACCCAAATGTTAAAAAACTTACTTACATTACTCTACACATATATTCTGCTGGCCACAAATAGCCACCGAGTTTGACCACTTCAACCACTCTGGCTACAGATGGCCAGCAGAACATCTGTGAAGGATAATATGTTTCAATATTTTAAACTGTATGTGTAATATTACTTTTATCTAGATGTTACCCCTTATGATGAATTAATCGATAAACTCTAAAACGTTTGGTAAAAATACCTATATACCTAAATACCTAACACTAAATACCTAAATTCTGGTGTCTGGATGTGTACAGAGCCACAGCCTACTCCGTTGGTCCGGTTTAGATGAAATTTAGGATGTATGTTTATTCATCGTATTTCCAGGCACTTTTTTCATTTTTATTTTTAATTTTCAAGGGAAAATCCCAATTTATAAAAACGGCTCTAACGATTTCGATGAAATTTGATAGTTTATACACAGAGTACTAAATAATTTGACACCACGTGCATGTCTGTAAAAATGACGGGTCATAATTGATGGGCTTTTAAATATAAAAAATTCACATTTTTAAATTTTCAGCAAAAACAATAAATGTGAAATATAAATTGACTTGCACAATTGAGACCAGCCAAAAAACCTAAACAAGTTAGTATTCTGAATTATTTGCCTACGGCTAATGGTTTCAGAGAAAAGTAAACACAAAAAAGTATAATCGCAGTACGTTGTCTGAAAGCGCTCAATGTTATTCTTGAGGAGAATATAAAAAATGCCTTCCTTATTTTCCAGCCGTTTTCCATGAAACTTGGTATGAAGCGTAAGGTCAAATCACCCAAAAAAACCAACAAACCCAAAAAAGCCTGGTATTACCGGAGGGGGGTTCTCCCCATACAATTCGAACTATTAATTTAACTTTGTCTCTCTTTTTTATTTGCAGGGATGATTATTTTTTAAACAATGAATTATTAAATGATATTTAGATAAAATTTGAAGCACATGAGTGTGTTTATTACAGGTTGTCGTTTTTAAATTTACTTAAGGGAGAAAGTATGTGTCAGTCCACTGATACTGTTTATTTATGGTAGAGTAGAGAAAAATTATTATACGCTTAGCTTCATTAAAGTAAAATAATTTGAAAGTCATTGTTTTATAAAGGGGAAAATGCTATGTTAGTTATGTTAGTAAAAATGTTATGGATTTTTCCATGTCCATTTAATTGGTCCATTTATGCTATACTAGCTGATATTCATACGTAAAAAAATCTATCTAAAACTAAATAAAAAAATAATCTTCAAGAATAAATTCACTTATAAGAACTGTTAGGTCTACGTGACATCGGGTAAAGATGTCAATAAAAGACTACTTCCAATTTATCAGAGTGTTCTTAGAAACTTCCATCGGCTATTTCTAGAATATACTTTTTAAAAGTATATCTCAGTGAATTGCTTATTTAAATTCACATTAATTGATTCGTATTGAAACACAAAAAGCTACCAGATTAATTAGTTATTGTTTCCTGTATTTTACGTGTTTTATTTATAGGCCTCAACATCTTACTATCCTCAACTATCTATTTTAAAATGGATAGTCAAAGATAAAAGTGACATTTCAGAAAATATTTAAAAACTTAATAAAAAGTCTAAAGTTTGAAAGAACTTTTGTTTAATTATTTTTTAACTACGCTGGATAGACTGAGGCACTTATCATAGAAGACAGTTTTTATTTTTATTTTTTACATATAAGCAGTTTTCTCTAAAATGCTGAGCTTTTTTATACATTTAATTTAAGTTTAAAATTTGCATTTAAGGAATAATTAGAGTAGTTTGTACAGTTTAATATTTTATTTTGTAAGTTTGTGCTTTAAAGTTAGTTTAGTATTGTATTTTAAGTTTTTTATGTATTGCGATAATGCATCTGCAACATTATGTTATATGTATTTATCAAATTTGAAATAAACATATTCTTATTTTCATTCTAATAATGCATCATTTGTTTAAAAAGGGATTTTTCCTCACCTGATAAATTTATATTGCCTGAATTTCACTATGGTTTATACTTAGGAACAAATTTGAGGTATTGCTCCCATTTTCTACCATATGGAAACTGTCTTTAAAGTAAACATGCAGCCTAATTCTTCTAAAAGACTTAGTTTACTATAGATTCATCTATTTGTATTAAAATTTTAAACAATAAACAGTCGATTGTCTTACATAATCAGACTAATTGTAGTAAAGTGTTTAACTTTTATTATATTTGAAGAAGGGTCCAGTAGTTACAGTGGTTTCAGAAGAGAAAAGTGTTTTGTTAACACAGTAATTTAAATGGATTAACGTCGGATTCTTTTACTTTGCTAAAACTCAGATTGGATATTGTAATATAATTAAGAATAATATATAAGGGAGCCACCGGCAAAACCTGTATAATAGAGTTATTATGAAACTCGTCTTTTTGCAGGTTTTTTAATTCCAGGGTGGAGCTTACAGAGCAAAATATTGCTGGCTTTGAGTTTCGTCCAAGGTTTTTTTCAAAGGGCTTGATAGGTTTGTTTGTATTAACCTTTGTTAAAACTTTTCATTCTTCTTTTGATAACCAAACAAACCTATTATAAAACTTATTGAATTATTTGTTTACTTATTTTACCAGAGGTTCGGTTTTTTATCATGTAGTATGTTTCAATATAAAATTGAGACTTGTTGGAATAAAACCTTTTCGAATTATATATAATGTACTTTATTTTTATTTTCTTTTGACAGAATATTTATACAAACCATACCAGTCGGTAATAATATCATTAGAATTGTCAGTAAAACAGTTTAATTTAACAAAATTTAAGCAAAAAGCAATATTAAAGCAGAATATAACCGATCAAAGTATATCGCTAGCAATATTTAGATGGATAATTTGGTATTTCTACTAAAACTGTTGTGTATATTAGGATTCTTGAAAGAAAAAAGGTATCTACCTATTCAGTGATGTAGTTTATTGATTTTAATCCATGTTCCTGCAACTGGATATCGAATGTAATATTATATAAGTGGATTTTTAACCTATCAATGTACCCGGTATTTCTCAGGTCTTCCTGTGTTCAACCCATTTTAAGCGAAGTATGAATAAGTAGGCCTAATGGGTGTAAGATGGCTGTGGTCGATCTTTTAGTCTCCTTACTGAACGAGACTTGTTCCTTAGACAAGACTGTTAATTTATAGCGCAACAGCCAATTGTATCTAAGGGACCAGTTTAACGTGGGATCTGAACCACCATTTTGTCTCTGAATCACGAACTGGTTTTACTATAAGGATATTCATTTTGAATGAACGTTTTATTAATGGTGCAGACGTTAATCTACACAAGGGAATATCGCTTCCACAAAACCATTGATTACAATTATCCGAAGTACCTCTAAGTAGCCAGATTACAGGATTACAGGACACACCACCGTCCCAGTCTGTAAGTATCAGCTCCTGTCACTTCTATAGCGTGGGTGATCACTCATGATCTACCAACCCATCAATGGTTTCGAACCAAGGACGTTTCAGTTACAGAGCCAGGATGTTATCCTTGACTACTAGCTACAACTTTATCTACGAGGTGAATATCCAATAAATATGCCTAAATATCACTAAACCGAGACCACCGCTAAACATAGTTTTTACCGAAGTTAGCACGCAACAGAAGAAATTTCACCACCCAGCAAAAGAGAGATCTTTTTAAATCTTCGTTAGAGAACTAACAGTACAATTCTGACTGGTTAACCTGGTAACGTGGTTTATTAATTCATTGTTAAAGTTAATATCTGGAAGCGTAATGTTTACTGTTTGATTGAAAGACGTCTGTCCGTAACAGATCGCGTTGAACAGTTAGACGATCAAGAGCTACTCAATGTTTAGGTTCTGCTAAAAGTTTGGAATTCCCTCCAAAAAAAGTATTTTTCATAGTTAAGATGTTTTCCACAAAAACTATCGAATTAATTTTCATAGTTCATAAAAGTTCTTTCCTCATAAAAACTGGACTATTTCTGGGTTCCGTTACTTCCTCACATGTCAGCCCAGTGTCAAGACTCATTTCCACGCTGAATAAACTCTCGTTTAAGTAACCTTCTTTGACTTTGACTCATTTTCTTAGAAGAAATTATATTTCCTTAACCAAAATCATAGCTAGCATTAATTTGGTGAAACCCAGGCTTAAGAGACCTTTGATAGAACCTCAATCATGTAATAATATTGTTAAGTGTAGCGTATACAACACTGATTTACCACAACGCCAGTTGTGCTAACAATATACCTTATGTATTGATCAGGTCTGGTTACATAAACGTGACCATGTCCTGGCACTGATTAGAATATCGTACATAACTCTTGTAGTGTGTAGATAGCATCAATAGGTACCACACACCAAATATCAACCACCAACTAATAATCAATAACTACTACAGTTTTCATAAAATAAGATGATGTCACATACGTTTCAATCACACTTCTTAAAAATAGCAGGTATTTGTCCCACACGTTTAGGGGTTTATTACTCCACCACCTATGGCTAAATTAATTACATTATATTTACAAAAACATGTTTACATTTATCAACACACATTGCACACTTAGATTTTCTGCTTGCAAGCAAAAGAAACTTACTTATAGAGATCTTTTTAAGTAAAATATAAAAAAAAACTTAAATACTCAATTGTAATATTTTGTGCCCCTTAAATAGCAAAACCTGCCTTTTTACTTATCACCTTTATAAATAGAATATGGAGAAAGTATTGTTCTCATCAAAATGTTTCAAATTGAGTTGAAAGTGGATGTATCCATTTTGCGACTCCCTGAATCCAAATAAAGATAATGTATGTCAATGTACAAACCCCGTAACCACACTCATTGTTAGATTTTTATAAAATTAGGTGTACTATATCTCCGGAGTTTTTTTTAGATTTTTGAATTTTAAAGTGTAGTTCACTCGTAAAACCCTTAAAAATGTGAAAAATACAAGTTTATAGAAATACACTCAAAGAATTTCGATTAAAATTTCATGGAATATAGTTTCATGGTTCAAGGTCCCAAAATGCGGCACTACTTGTGTATCCGTAAAACTAATGCTTTATGGTCTTTAAAATTTCAAAGAGCTTTTTTTAATTTTCCGAGCGAAATTAAACTTACCGTCTATGGTAAACGCTGTATATTGTTTGAGAGTGACCCATAAAGTACTATTCTTATAGGGAATACTAAAAAATAAATTTTCCCCATTTCTCAACCTTTTTCAAGACACTTGGCGTGAATTTTACGATCGTATCACTTAATAAAATCCATCAAATTGTTTGCTTTATATAAGATAGAAGTAATTTTTTAGTATTGTGGGAGAAAGTTTGTTTCAGTTTGATATCGTTTATTGTTTTCGCGAAACTGTTAAAATAAAAACAATATACTAGCCTGCAAAAACGTCTTCAGAGAAAACGGGCACAAAAACAGACTGTAAATCCATTCAAGGATGTTTACAGGGGGAAAGGTTGAATCACCTGCAAGCCTGGTGTCTCAGAGAGGGTCGGGTTGAGGTACATCCTGCATATGGAACAGGTCGAGGGTGGGGTTTACAACTGAGTGGAATACATTCAACCTAAGCTTACATAGTTTATTATATTTAAAAAATTTTAATATTTTTCCATCATTGTAAATATTGCATAACCTAGACAGACCAATATAAATAAACAAAAAACATCATCCAAATTAAACGCACAAAACAAGCCCAGCCCAATAAAATAGACCGATAGTAAACATTTTTTAATTTAAAACACTATAGTACCCCATTAAATTAAGTTTTACTCATAAAAATAGACTTTTGTCTGTACATTACTTTTAATTATGATATTTTTCATTATTTTTGTCTTTCTTAACCAACCCAGAAAAATCGAATCGGGTCTCATTTCAATTTCACGGTCTGATGACCAATATTTTCTGGGCATTGTACTAATCCTTTCAAACAAATAAATATACTATTTGGAGAAGATTTTTGTTTACTTTCACCTTGTGCTACGCCTGCTCTTGTGATTTGTTTTACATGTTCCACCATCCATTTTAAAGCAATTTTAGATATATTTTACCTGATTACTGAATATATTATCTCAAAAATTAATTTTACAAATATAAATAGCCAGCTGACAAATTTATATCGACATTAGTTACTTTGATCATTCATCTTAAACCTATTTCATATTTATACTCCATTAAAATGTTATCGTGACGTATAAAAATGTTTAATATTGATAATTATTTTAATTTATTTAATTTTTTAGTTAATTTTTAGTGCTAAATAGTGTATTTTGTTTTCAAAATTTCCGGTTTATATTTGTCGCAGTGATAAGTATCTATATTTTAAATAGTGGACTGACTGCTACTTATAGTGTCAAAATTATTTTATATTATATTATTTAATTTCCCTGCAACGTTCCTTGTTGATCAAATTAAACTTCTCCGGTTAAAAATTACTCAATTTTTGAGCTTCATATAAAATGTTCTTAATAATAAGTAGCAATATCAATTTTGAAACTTTGAAGTATGTATTTAGACACAGAATTAATACGAGTTATACAATAGGTGAGGTTTTATTAAGCCCCCTCCTTTTTTTCTACATTCATTAAGATATCGAATCCAGACCAATGCCAATCATTGTTGATCAGCTTGAACTATAGTTAACTTTTTTGCCGCCATCTTGGATCCACCATATTGAAATAAACTTATTTTTTGTTATATAAAGGTAAGGTTGTGATACGTGATTTTAAAATATTTTTTATGATAAAAACGATACTACAATCCGTCTATAATTATCTCTATTCATTCTCAAGATATTGAACACTTTTGAAATTATTTGAGTTTTTAAATATCCTCTAATTGTATCAATAACAGTTTGTCTTCAGTTCAGTAAATGTTCGAACTGGTATCGTCCAACACCCTGACAATAGAAAATCCTGTCATTGAAGGACCGCCTGACATTTTTCAGCTGTTCTCTGTGATTCGTCTGCAATCTTCCCTATTCTGTTCTGTAATGTTTTTAAATTCTCGACAGTTGTTTTGTAGACCGCAGACTTATGTGACCACACAAAAAAGGTCCATGGAGTCATATCCGCCAAACGCGCAGGCCATTCAATCGAGCCCCGTCGTACAATCCACATACCAGGAAAGGTACGTTCAAACAAGGCTCGCCCCGCTCTATGATAATATGGTGATGTGTCATCTTGCTGAAATTTAAGCTCAATTAGCCTAAACTCTCCATAATTGGCTTGTGTAATATTCCTTATGGAAGGAATTATTCTGTCTTAGCATTTCGAAATAATTTTGGGCCGTTTAAATTTTTCTGGAAGAAAATTGGACCAATAATGTGGTTTCCTAATATTATGGCCCATACGTTTACTTTGAGCGGATATTGGGTAGCAGACTTACACTGTTGTTCCTGCGAAAAAAAAACTTTTCTACTAACTAATTTACTAACTAACTACTTTAACTAATTTCTAGAAAAATATTTTAAAATAAAATAATTATATTCAACTGTATATCATATACCTTACAACGCGATTATATGAATATTAATTTTCTTCTACCATGTTAGGTCTAAAGAAGTAGGCCTTCCTCAACTGCTCAATTAAAATTAGTTCTGAGTAGAGTTTCCTTTGGCAATGAAGTATGAAGATCTTGCTTCAAAATTATTACTTATTCCATGAAAACGTAATACGCTTAAAAGGGAAGCCTTTACATGAGGTGACGTGATGAAATTAAGTAATTAAAAAAGGTTCTTCTCCAATGTTCCATTTCTGTTGCACGTAACTTCGTCACTGGAATTGTATTAACAGTATAATTTTAATTAAAATGGAATATGCCCTAAGAGGATGGCCTTAGATAATTTTACAAATTATTTAATTTATTTTTATATAGTGCGCTCTTCTACAAGTTTGTTTCGTAACAATTGGGCCAACAATCGGTCTCGGGGACGCTACACAGACCAACCCAAAAACACATTTGTTTTGGATTCAGGAAGCCTCAGAGCGTATGTTTCCAATATCAGCTTGAATTCAAAAATATAACGAAAACATTACTTTCCCAAAATATAATGTATAGAGAAGAAACCACCACGAACTAAAATCGTAGGTCCAAGAAATTTGACCTTCTTCATTGTATGCAAAGACTAAATATTGTTTCTTTTTTCGCTATTCGGCTACAATCGGATTTAATTATAGTTTATCCCTGGTAATATTTCCTTTAAACCCATATTTTTTTATCTTATTAGCTTTTTAAATATCTAAAATCGTGATCTACCCAGGTTTAAGCCAAGTATGAATGATAAACGAGTGTAAGATGATTATGGTGTGATCTTGTAGTATTGTTACTAAGTCTGGAATTTTCCTTAGACATGAGTAATAGCCAAACATCCAATAGCACCTAAGAGACCTACAGTATAACGAGGGGTCCAAACCACTTTTGCCTCTAAATTAAGAATTGGTCTAGTTATGAGGGTGGCCTTTGCGAATGAACGTAGGTAGGAATTACAAAAGAGAATACCACATCCACTCTTGCTCATGACCATCCATAAATCCAAAATTAGTGAAGGAACGTTACAACAGGCGACCGGTCCATAATACGTTTTATATTTACACCATTCCTACAGTGGCATGAACTATCTACGTACATTATTGTTACTCTACGTTACCGGTATAATTATTCCGCTTTTGTTTGTAACCAACAGTTAGTCCGTCTTTTGTACGGGTGGTAAGATTCGGTGTTGAGAAGTGAAATACTTACTTTTATGATTACATATTTACCTGAAATCCAAATAATTAAAGCAATAACAGAAATAAATGCAAAGGGTGCAATGGGCATTCCAGAATGTTCATGTGGGTTTGGACCGCATTCTCGAAAAGCGTTTGTGTACAATCTCTCTCTGACTATTACAAAACGCCTCTATTATTTTACCTACCTATTATTTTTAATCAATAATTTTTCTACGGGAACATTTTCTTTTAATATTAGCATAACTTGTTAGTAGAGTACAGTTTAGATTTCATTATTTAGGTTTAGATTAAATAATCAATGTAAACAAACTAATATTTATTTTAATTTGAGAGCTGGTTATTTCTTTCCGTTCAATGACTGTAATATGGCACACATTTAGTGAAACTTGGAAACAATATTGCTAAAATCTGGATTTTTGAGAGCTCATTATTTTATTTTGATAGTACATGGGTTAATGTAAAGCAAAAAAAATCTTCCTTAAAAGGTGTATTGAGTTTAATGTTTACAAGAGGAAATGTGGATGGACGAAAATAAATTGTGATAACGCTCATTTTAGCCATTCTGGATATAAAACGTAAAAATAACTAAAAATATTATTACTATAAGAAACGTACACAAAACTCTATAACTCTATATAAATATACATAGATGTAATAAAGGATGCACTGCTGTGATGGATCACGTTTACAGACATACCTCGTTATCCATTCACATTGTTTGCACGACCTACACCGCCAGCCAGGCCATCAATACAGCAGGACCCTGCAGGTGAAATACCAGCTTTGTTACGGTTTATATGATGAAATTCTTCATAATACTGTTTATAATAATGTAATACGATTAACTAAACAAACGGTTTAAGTGAACTGACACGCACTTTTATCCTCTAAAACTCATTATACACGTCAAACACTTAAATCGTTCCCAACATTACAGATTTGCAGTATCTTTAAAAACCATAATGGAATTGGTTATTAATGATTCAATATATTTTATTAGATATTTCCAACGTGCCTCTGTGTTTTTAATTACACAACATATCGAAAGGTGAAAAAACTCCTCCCGTTTTCAAGTGATTACCTAATAATTTTTATAAAAAAAATTGAAAGTTTAAGTTACAGATATATAACGACATGTTGTCAATAATACTATACCTATCTCACGTGTACAATACAAAAACTATATTGATAACCCTACAATATAGTGTGTGCTCAGAACGAGAGTCGGAGCTATACTGTAGTGCAGAAACCTGCAAGGATAATTTGTCCATGGTTGGAGCACTACTTTTCTTTAAATAAATATATATTTGTCAAACAATTTTACATTTGATTACTAGGACCGAAACGGGCATTTTTTATACGAGCACAAGTTTAACAGCCGATGTGTACCTAGACTGTTAAATGTGAGAGTATATATATTAAAAAGTCATTTTGGGCCGTGTAATGAGCTATATTTTTCGTCATACTGCAAATAAAATTTAACGAACTCGTAAAACATAATTTACTACCTGATGAGGTATAAATAGTTGTCGACCAATATTTCACTTTAGACTAATCAGCTGTTATGTTACTTACGTTGTACCAGTTCTTTTTCGATTCCTGTTTGGTTGTATTAATCATAATTCGACATCAACCATTCAATAGTTCAATTTAATAGTCAATTACCAGTATTAGAATCGATATCTGGAACGTCTAAAATACACAAGAAATGGTTAGTGGTTGGTGCAGCTAATCTATCGATTATTTTAAAACCAAATTCTGACCTCTAATCATAAGCATTATCTATAATGATATTTTGGGCCTTGGACTCAAAATATCATTATAATATTAGGAAGAAGTCCTAGGAAGCAAAAATAACAACTTTTGCTCTTCAACACATGTATCTTAAACAGTTGTTTTCGAAGCATTAGACGAAAAATAATTCATGATAAAATATGTGTGCAGTTATATATTTTTAGCTAGGAATATATCTACGCTGACTACGGTTAGCACCGTAAGAAACTATAGTAAAAGAAAACCGATTGATTTCCGTTGGTTTTTTATACAAAGTTATAAAACAAGTAAAAATGAGATTTCTGTTGCGGAATCAGAACTTTGTCGAGATAAAACTATGAAAGTAGTGGTCAAACTAAACATGGCGGACGAACATGTCCATGACGGTTTTGTGGTTCACAAAGACACGTGGTTTTAGTTAAATTTGAGCTGGTAGTTGCTTTCATTTTTAAGGTGCCACACATTGAAAAAGACTGGATTACGTTTTAAACTAATATAATACGTTTGGAATGAAAATTGTATACATATATGTTGTCTTAAAAGAATAATTAGCTATTTATATTGCCCATGTAGTTATTACAGAAAAGAGGTAAATTTTAATAACTTGCTCAGTTATCGATATAATTTTCACAAGATTAATTTGTGTGCGTTTTTCCTTAGATAACAGTTTTTATGTATACTATGTAAAACAACCCTAATTTCAATTTTTTTGCAGCAAACCTGCATATTCAGTAATACTCGATTACTATGATAGGAATAATTTAAGTTCTATGATATTCGCTCTACTCACGCCAGCGTGCTGCGTGCGGTCTCGTTATATTTCGAAACTACAACAGTTAACATTGCATTAACGGTGAATGAATCTGCGGAATAAGTTAATTCGACATAAAATCCTTTGCACATGGTACGATGGTTGTGATCGGCCCAGACAAGAGATTGTTTTATACTGCAACACGGTTGATTCCCGGTATTAAATGGGATACGTTGACGCTCGAGCCTCCGGTTTCCTGCGTCTTCTTATGTCGGGGCCACCAAATAAGGCGTCTCGGACTATTAAATGTTCAATAACAAACGAGGTTCCTTGAAATAAAATTCTTTAATATAACAAAGTGAGTAGTAGTAAAAGTAAACATTTCCAACACAAAACTAACTTTAACACCGCATCATAAATTTAAATTATTTTAGCCACACAGACAAGCATAAAGCAGACTCCAACCATTCCAGAGTGAATCAACACATATTAGGATTCAAACTAGGTATTGTGAACTAGCAGTTAGAGGGAAGTTGTTCACATTGTATAGCTAAAAGACGTACCAATAATATGAGAATTTAATTTATTGACATGGATACGGAAATTTATAGATTAACAAGGATCAAAATTTAGACTTTGCTGATGCTTAAATTTAGTAGCAGTTAAAGTAAAGGATGAATTGAGGAACGTACTTTTCAAATATGTATTGGCAACCGATCAGTCGGTGAAAACAAGGGAAAGAGTTTCGCAAAATATTCGGTTGCTGTTTTTAAGTAAACAGAAACATATATTTAACTTGTTGATCAGGTATTGCTCAACGATTTTAGAAAACATCGCATCACAGAATTGTATTTTTGCAATATGAGTCAAATCGTTGACATCGTAATGATATTGATTTATTGTAAATGAATTATGATGTACTATAATACAAATGCGATATATACACTTTTACATCATAATAATAAATCTTATTTCTGAACCGATGTAAATTAAATCCAATATAAATTAACTAAGCTTTCTGTCAAAACATCCAGGAATTGTGAACGTTGGCTCTAATTGTTACTATCCACTGATTGACTTGACATATTTCGACTTATTTTAGCTAGTTTTGAACTTCATGAAAAAATAGTAGTTTTTTCGAGTGTGTTTATGTAAATAGTAACAAAGTTAGATATGATCATCTTAAATGTTGTTTCTACCAATATAAATAAACAAAAAACATCATCCAAATTAATTAATTATATATATGTAATTAATGTAATTAATGTATATGTATTGAGGTAATACAAACCTCAATACATATACATTGATTGTTCGGCTATTAATTAACAGTTCTGTCCAAGGAACATGTCTGCCGTAGTCAGTAACAAGATTACAAGATAACGCCACAATCATCCTTCACTCATTTCTCATTCATAATTGGCTTAAAATATCTACATTGTAGAAGGATCACCATTACAATAATCTAATCTTATTTTATCTGGTAACCTGGCACAAGCATGACACCGGGACTTGGGAGCTGGTGCTTGGAGTGGTTGCCGCTTCCTCCCCAGGAGACCGGAACTGTTAGCTCCTCTCCTTTCTTTCCTGTTTCTGTGCTAAAGACAAACGTTTGTATCCTGGCTGGCTTTCCTACAGCCTGCAATTAATATTCCAATAGTGACACTGGATATTACGAGTACTTACCAATACTGTGAAAGCTTCGTTATAATATAATATACCTAATTTTATCCTTAAACTATCTAAACCCAGTCCATTAGTTTAGATCAGACCAAGTCTAGATCATGTAGTTAGGAAAACTAAATATAAATACGGTCATGCACACTTACATGACCAAAAAACACTAATATAATTGTTATGAACTATATTATCCTCAGTACTGTTCAATGTAACAGATACTGCTGCTCATATCTACGAAACGACTAAATAATGAATACTACATTAAATTGCAAACCTTGAAGTAAGTTAAACTAAAACCATTTAATATTTTACTGTACTTTTCCAATGCGTCTGTGTTTTTAGACTACAAAAAGGTTTCTAGTGGTAAAGATACTCCTCCTGGTTTCATGTGATTACCTAATAATTTATATTACAATTTTAAATTAATATCACTGTAACTAAGAAATTAAATTTTTAATGTAAACTATTAAGTAATCACTTGAAAATGGGAGGATCACTTATTCACCTCAAGAAACGTTGTGTAGCTAACGCACAGTCGCGTTGTAAGTCCATTAATAGATATTGAGTGAATAATAGCTAGCCATTATGAATTTCAAGTTTTAAACAAATACATGATATTGAATTATAAGTGTTCATAAATTTTATATAATCTATAATTCTAATTATTGTGAAGTCCAATAAATTTACTAAACAATCTCCGTTTCTACATTTATCACCGTATAAATCCTTAACCAGGACGTGTCATCACATAAAGTCCCCAACAGGTGTCAAGATAGCGTGGGCGTGGTTACGTCGTAGAAACATTGAATGAGTCATTGGCAACAATGAATGGAGGGTGAAGGGGTTGTGAGGGGCAACAATGCCACCGGGGGGGGGAGAGAAGCCAACAATGCCAGGGGGAGGGGGAGGTGGCGCTCCAGCGGCAGTGCAAGCGGGGCCGTGGCGCCGCTCAGACATGGATTGCGGAGTGGTCAACGTGACCGATGACGTCATAGAGCATGCGGCCATGTTGTTCAGGGATGGGTCCAGGTTCTGGATACAGAGGGTGATCCAGCCTATTGTGGTGCTGATAGGCGTTATAGGCAACATCGTTACGATCGTGGTTCTGACGCGTCGTAGGATGACGTCATCGACTAACACGTACCTGACGGCACTGGCGTTCACAGACCTCGTTTATCTCGTGTGTATGTACGCCCTGTCATTCGAGAACCACCCGGGGCTCAAGAGCGTCGACTACCTGTGGTACTGGAGGCAGTGGAAGTACTTCCTGTGGATCGTGGATTGCACAAGTAAGACTTTTAGGAGTTACTACTCGGATATATTCTAAAGGATGAGTTTAAAATGGGACTTTTTTACTTAAAATTGCATTATATTGCTTGAAAGATTTTTAATAAATTACCCGAGGAAAAATCAACAAATTAAGGAAGTTAAATAGCTCTGTTAAAATTAGCTTTTGAGCCTGAATCCAAAGGAATAAGAACGTTTTTCTTAAACTCTAGAATAAATTTGCAAATTAAAATATTAAAACTGAAATCGTTAAAAATATTAAAAATGTTTACACAAAGCTATTTATCCTTTGTGTTAAAACGCAGCAAGTTCTTTTTGGCTAGTAGGTCTTTTTGATTTTTATCACGTATAAACATGGCAAAGCATATTATTTTAGTTTTATTTTAGTTATTACCACGATTTAAAAATATCTTTTTTTAACAATAGTCCATTCATGTATATTATCAAGCACAGCAGATGTACTCTTATTTATTTGTAAGTATAGATTTGTTGGAATTCCAAAACTGGCTACCTACCTTAGGGACCCTATTTTCCTCCAAACGGAGAAAATGTTTTTTGCTTATGTTTTTATTTATCTTTCGTTTATGTTTATTTTATATTTTTAAATGTGTTATATTGTACAAGCTATCCAACTAAGTACTTGATGAAAAACTTGGTTTTATAAAAAAATCATTATTCATTTACTATTCAAAAGCAAAAAGTATAACAGATATTTTGAAAAACATTTATATGAATAAAACACTAGTCCAATCTAATGGGTATACGAGGTTGCAGGTGAAGATAATAAATAAGGAATGAATACTTCATTAATTTACTTCAAATCGTGTTTTGTTTAATTTATTTCAAATATTTTTATTCAATGAATCATTCATTAGTATAAAATTTAAAGCCGAATTTGATGGTTGTAATGTACTTTATAAAGTATGTAGCTTTTTACTGCTACTTTTTTCACTTTTTTACTGACAAATAGTAGCTAATTCATTTCTCAAGATAGTTAGTAGCCCAATAAAATAGACCGATAGTAAACATTTTAACCATACATAGTCGGGTATTGGGTAAACGAATAAGTAAATTATTTTAATTTTTTGTAGAGATATTGGTTTACTTGCGTTATTTTCTTAAACTTTCAAGGGAAATCTGATGAAAGGATGTACCAAAGTAAAATTATCTTTAGTTTTAGGTTGTTGTAAAAACTTTGAAGTAATATTTACGATTTGTTTTTAAAATGTTTATTTATAGTATGATTTACTATGTAATCATGATTTATAATATGTTTTTGTTTTTATAGTTTATTAGATAGTTTATAAACTGATTCTTTTCATTATTTTATCAGTAAAACTTGAGGTAAAATATGTGTTTATATTATATTTTTGGTAAGTTTTAATTAATAAAAGACTACAAAGATATTTCCACAGTGGCTTCTACCAACAGGATATACGGTCTGATGACCAATATTTTCTGGGCATAGAAAAATATAAAAAATGTCGTAGAATGGGAATGTAATTAAAGCACTAATCCATTTCAACCAAATAAATAATTGACCATTTAGTTATTATTCATATTTATCATTATTTTTTTATTCATTTGATTATTTTAATGATTTATATTCTAAAACCTTTATAATCTTTCCTACATATTTTATGAAATATTAAGTTTCTAACCAATTTTTTTAATAGTTGTTTCAATATTATTTGTTTTATTTGAATTTAATTACAACATTGATATTTTTATTTTAAAATCATGGTTTTAGACATAACACTTGTAATTTCCCAGCAATTGTAACATCAAAATCTATGATCTTCGTTGAAATAGCTTATATCATTTTCAATATCAAACTTTATTTGAAAAAATGAATATTTCTTTTCTTTGTCTATTCAAGGTGTATTCGTCATATAAAAGATGAACTATTCATGCTAAGCTAATTACTAGTAAACTAATAATTTAACAGGGCTTTTAAGTTGGAGAGCTATGAATAAAGATAAAAGATTATTTGTCTTAGATGCTATTTTTTACTATCCAAATCATCAATTTAGTTTTAACCTTCCTTCAAAATTACTCTGCACCTAAAATTAATGTTTCATAGCCAGACATCAAAGAGCTGCTTTAGGGAATTTAAGTGATGAAAGCTTTCCTATCAAAACCCAATCCAAATTTATTAGAATTATAAGAGGAAACACAATAACTGTATTTATAGCAATGTGTTTGTTTCTTAACAAAAATAATACCATTTCCTTTGATTTTAATACGTAATAAACCACCCTCGCCTTTATTATTTGTTTATTCCTACAAGGCTTTTATTATTCTACTGGATAGTGAAGATTGATTTATTTGTAGGGTGGGATTTCTGGGCCAAGCATTGTATTGTTTTTTTTTATTTATGAGTAATCACAGCTCATAGCAAATTGTTTCTATTATTTACATGTAATTAAGAACAGACATATTATAATTATACTGTTATAATATTACCGTTTATAAATGAATAACTGGATATTTTTTTGCCAAGAGGTTAGAGTGCCTACTTTAAAAACTAAAGGTTACTAGATCAAACCCCTTAAGACTCGAAACTGGACCGAGTTGCCCCTTCGTCATTAGGCTACTAATTAATTATGTTTCCTAACAACATATTGACTTTACGTAGTAACAAGAGTGGGGTTTGGACTGATCTCTCTCAAACGTTAAAAGTTCCAAAAGCTGTAGAACGATAGAAAATAAATAAGGTGATATTAATTCATATTCAACAAACTAATTAGTCTAGAGTTTTTTATACCGGACATGCCCAAAAAACTCCTTGATTACCCTTCAAACCCAAATATGTCGTACTCTTACCCTTATGGTCATTGGCACCCAAGTAGGGTTTTGGCCACGCCAACACCTGCTCACCATCTCTCCTTGTGCTACGCCTGCTCTTGTGATTTGTTTTACATGTTCCACCATCCTCTCTTGGGCCTTCCTGGTGAAAGTATTTTGACATGGATATGTCTTAGCTCTGTAAGAGAGGGAGTTAGTAATCTGTAAGACGAGAAATTTAAACTTAAGAACAGCTGTTTAGATGAATTGAAAACATTCCCTTTACATATCCATGATCTAACCTATTTCTACAGGGAAGTAAAAACGAAAATATATTTTTAGAATTTTTGCTCAACATTAATTATTAGCTTGGAATGGGAGAGGGTTTAAAGTTATGTAATTAATCACAAGTACTTATCATTTTAGAGCATTTGTGGTGATGTACCGTAATGACGTGCGTAGCATAGGCTAGGTAAATTTGACCACTAATGATCTGTCAGCAGTCGCAGGCTGCGTTTCTTTTCTGGCGCAAATTCGATAAGTCCGGGTTACCACGTCAATGAGCCGATATTTCAGAGTCAAAATAATTACTATAAATGGACCAGGAGAATCCAGGACTTACTTATGAATATTTTAAGGGTTCTGCTTTAAATCGAAACTTTATCTCAAAATTATTATTTATTTTAAGATAAATTTTAAAATGTAAACTTTGATCTCAAATTCCAGTTTTCATCCAGTTTCCCTTCATTTCCACTTGATTATGAATATTTCAGTCGCTATTTAAGCTTCTAAACTCAAAATCAGAATATTGTGGAGTAAAAATAATACCAGTCTAAAGAATTTAATATTAAGCTTTTACTACACTTTTTTGGTCATGGGGTCGAGTGCAGGTGTTTTGTTCCTGAGGTCCTGGGTTCAAATCCTGTCATTCAATGGCTCTAAATATCTGATGTCACAAACTACTGGATATGAGATTAATTAATTTCTAAATTATGGTCATAGACAATCATTAGATAAAAAGGTGACACGAAAAAATGCTCTAATTAATTTTAAAGTAGTACCAACATTCATTTCTTATATTCAATTTTCTATCTTTAATTATTTTTTTAAATTAAATTTTCTCTGTACATTCTCAATTTTTTCATAAAACATACGACTTTGAAATTTTCCTATAGAAAAAATAATACGTCATCATTTTCAAATTATACAAGGTAAAAATATATGCATACCAAGATCGGTCTTCAAACCTTAAACTAAATTTGAATACTTATTTAGTGGCTAATAAGTTTAATGGTCAAGTTAGGTAAAATACACATAGATAGATTCAATGGAAGCTAAAGCTAATGAGTAACCTGTTTTTTTCTAAATCTAAGTAATTTCAAACCTTAATTTCTAAAAAAACGTACATAAGAGAAACTAATTAATTTACACATTTTTCATACTGAGGTATAACTCATAGTAAAATATAATTGTATAAAATATATAAAAAATGTTTGTATTTACTTCCCTGTGGGAAATAGGTTAGATCATGGATATGCCTTAAAGGAATCAGTTCATCTAAACAGCTGTTCTTATTCTTTTGTATTAAAAATTCAATACAATTGGTAGTTTCTATGGAAACCTGTTACATGTTTTCCGTCTTAAAAATCGCCAACACCGTAAGACATATCCATGTCAAAATTATATTTTTACTTTATCCCTCTATATGACAGTATAAGGAGAAAGTATTATTTTCGTCAGAGTTTTCGGATTTTGTTTTTTTGGTCGTTAGGCCTATATCCATTTTAATGCCCCCTGAATTGAAAAAATGGTTTTTGGAGCGATGTGTATCTATGTGGGATATGCAGAAGCCTAGAGACGAGACTAATGGTCCGCGTTCTATGAAATTCGCTAACAGTTCACGATATCTCTGACAATTTTTTTATTTTTGACACTATTTAACTTATTTTTAAGGGTGTTTATTCCTAAAACCCCGCAATACACGTAAAATGAAAATTTCTCAAACACAACAACAACAACAACTCAAACAATTTCAATGAAAGTTATATGATTTATAGTCCCTTATAAGATAATCAAAATAACACCATCCGCATTTCTCAAAACATCGTGGTTTAAAAGTTATGGGGTTAAAAATGAAAGAACCTTTTTTAATTTTTTCGCGAAAACAATTACTAAGGTAAAGTATAATTTGACTCTCACCATTGAAACCAGATTAAAAACTATACAAGTTAGTATTTTATAATCATCATTTAATCATTGATGAATATAACCAGAGTTGTTATTTCTAATATATACTGCTCATTATATATCAGCTTCAAAAATATTTAATGTATTTTTTCACTGACAATTTTTTGCACTGACAATTCTGAATAGCACTTTATTCGCATTCTAAACAAAGCTTTGTAGGCATTGCCCTTGGGAACGAACCGAAGTGTATGACAAATGTTGACCTTCGATCAAAAACGTCAAACAATCGAGTGTGTTTGCTAAATGTAGAACTCCACACTTTCAATTACTCTTTTTCTTCGCCTGGAGCCATACACTTGATAACGAATTGCTTTCTCCCCGTATACATGTTATATGGAGAAACTTTTCGTCAAAACTTTTAAATTTAAGTTGAGAGTGGATATGTCCGTTTGAGGGTCACTAAACAAGTCCTTCTTTAATGATGTGCCTATGTATAAACCCTGAGATCACACTGATCGTACAACTTCTATGACATTAGGTAAATTGGCGCAATTTGGCTATATCTCCAGACCATTTTTACTTTTAATGGTAGTTTACCCCAAAAATCCTTAGAAAATTTAAAATTTCTTAAAACCTACTCTAATGCTTTTTTTAAATATGGTTAGTAAGATCCCAATAAATATGACACCATTCGTACGTCCATAGAACTAATGGTTCAAAAGTCGTGTGCTTAGAAATATTATAAAATAGGTTTTTTAAATAGTTCAATAAAACAATAATTTTCTATTGTCATTACAACCAGCTTAAGAGACTAAACAAAATATTATTTCAAACTATTAGTTATTCGTAGTAAGTACTGATTACAGAAAAAAATTAAATTACTGCCGGCAGGCAGTGCTTACCACAGTAAGCACAGAACGTTGTCTAATAGCACTTAATCTTATTTTTGTCGAGTTTATAGTTAATCAATTTCTAAACTTATTTCTCAACAGTTTTCATGAAACTTTGTATACAGAATAAGGTCACATAATCCCATAAAAGGCACACAAAAGTTTGGATACATGGAGGAGGAGGGAGAGTTGAGAATCTCTCTAAAAGTTTTAAAATTAACTGTAAACTTTTTTATAAAAATATGTACATAGTGTACAAATGAGAAAACATTCATATTATATTAATTAAGTATGGTATTCAAGGTGTATTTTTTAGTTCACTTATAAACGAAGAAGGTATGTGTCATTGATACTGTTTATTTTCTTTGTAAGCTTTGGAAATGATCATATATTTTAAAATGGTTTTTAATATATTTTCTGCGAAAGTATCACATATTCCTGGATTCCAGGAATTGTAGTAGGTGAATACAGAATATTTCTCTTCTGGAACGTGTCCTGGCTGGAGACTTGCAACAGCAACTCGTGTTTTCCAAACATACCCGTTCCAGCATGTTAACTACGATGCATAATAATTCAGGGGTTTATAAAATCTGTACGACTTGCATCAATAATATTGTATCCTTGTTTTAAAAACATCCATGTAAATAAATTTTACGTTTTGTGCAAACGTTTCTTAAAATGTAGATAATATTTGTTAATTTTACGTTAAATATTCTAGGAAAGCCGATTTAGATGGCTTTTCTCTAAATCTTTGTTATATATAAGTATTAAATTAAAACATGATTTTTACTGCCACATCAATGTGTTTACGTTTGGTGTTTATCTTCTGTTGTGTATCGTATTTAATTTAGTTTTAACTTTTTAAAATAGATCATTTCTGATCATTGTATATTACTCATTCTGAATTGGAATAAGAAAATTTTTCCGTCTGTCTTTCTGCAACGCTGAACAAGCTTTAAACACCCATTCTCCATGAAAACAGGAGCTCCCTCCCACTATAATGAAACTATACCTTTTGCAGAAGGTTATTTTTAAACTGACACAACATAGTAAAATGGCTTTGTTTTAACGCCTAACTAGCGTTTTTTAAAGCTCCTCAAGTGACGAGTTTTCAAAACGTCAATTAGGATAAGTGTTGGTAACATTTTGGCATGGATACGTTTTAGCTCTGAGTTGGGGGTGTTGGTAATTTGCTATACCAACATTTTAAACAGTGACGTCATAGTTTGGTTATAAAAACAATGTTTAGATAAACTGAAAATATTCTCTTTAGACATATACCCATGATCTAACCTATTTCCCACAGGGATATAAATAAAAAAATTCTCTCTAAGTTTTTTATAAGTTTGCGGTGTATATAAGTGATATCAGAAAGAAATATCCTTCAGCTTTCGAATTAAAATGAGTATGTATACTTTTTTACACCAATTATTTATTTTAATTTTATTTCAATATCATACTTTGTAATATAATAGTCATAATAATAAGTATTTTGCTTCTGAACGTTGGCACGAGCGCCCGTGCAAAGGACGAGCTCTCTACTACTGATTACTGTACGAGAAAAACAGGTTTTGTACTCATGCTCCATAATGTGACTGCCTGCTATTCTGAGGTTATGACACCCGTTTTTTATCTTGGGAAAAATATAAACAGAATTTTGTAATAGTGATTAAGCAGAATTTATGGTTCATTGTTGTATTAATGGTCCTGAATTATTAATGAATCGGTCTTTGTCATTCATCTCAACATATACCATTTCATAACACGCATGTTTAATTTACCCATTAAATAGGGTAAATTACAACATTCTATTGTATTCACCTAAAAAACTAGCAACAGCAAGTCTTGTTTCCAAGCATACCTTTTACCTCATGTCACCTACAATACATTATAAAGGCTTGGTCAATATTTATTATTTATTTATTTATTTCATGAACATCACACTTTTACATAATGGTCTATATAAGTGAAAAAATACATCGAGGAACATGTTATTTAGAACAATAACAATAAGATATTTAAAGAAATCAATTGTACTATAATAGTTACAGTGAACTAATATATAAAATACCAATATGTGGCATGACGTGGGCAAAAAAAACTGTAGCTAAATGTATTAATATTCCTCTATATGTATTAAGAAAAGCGCAATGAAACGGTTCATACTTTGCCAGAGTAGCAGCCCTGCAGCTGTTACCTAAGTCTCTCTCTCTCTCTTGTGATCTTTTCATGTAAAAAATAGTATAATTTTCGGACCTGTTCTGGGGGAACAGTGGACCTCTGGTCTAACCCAGGGCAGGTAAAATAAAGAATTTGTCATTTCTCTCTCTCTCTCTCTCTCCCACACATACTCTCTCTCTCTGTCACACACACACACACACACACACACACACACACACACACATTCACAAGTCTCAACTTACTCTCTAAATCCACTAGCTGAATCAGATTTAAATTGAGGACATCAATTTTTTACCAAATTAATTTCATACATTGCAAATGCATGAAAATATTAAGCAAATGTTAGACAAAAAAATGTCTCATGCCCTATGTGAAAACTAACTCCTATCTTTGGTGATGTGACTGCAAAAATAGGCTAGGTTCATAAAATCTGTAAGATTTGTATCAGCTATGTTTTATCACAGTTTTAAAACATACGCCATGAGTAAAACAGCTATAGAATTCATATTATATTATGCGACTGGCTAGATCATTCAGTGGTTACAATACCAATTTTATAATTTAAAGATTAACAGTAGTTAAATCCTGGAAATAATATTTTGTAGTCTTGTAAATTTCATATTTCTTTGTTAAGGGTTGCATTAATTGATAGACCTGGAAAAATAATCAGCTGGTATTTTCATTAATTTCTTCAAATCCTGCTTTACAAATAATACACACCTGGTTGGGGTTGTTCATATAAAATATTATTTTACAATTTATTAAGCTGATCAAAGTAGTAAAATTAAATCAAGGTACATTAATATTGTAAATGAACCATAAATTAACTGGGAAGCACAGTGGGTTAATGCAGCTAAACGCTATAGACTGAGGAGCGATAAGGCAGAAATTGCAAGCATGATTGAAATGTGAGCCGTTAGGCATTTATGGCTCCATGAATCAAAGTCGTTAGACAATATTAAATATTATAGTGCCTCTATAATCTCCTTGAAATGTTAACATGAGTTCAACAAAGTAATTTTATACGTTACAAATACGTTTTATAATCATCAGTTAAAGTATAAAAACGATTTTAGAATTTTTTTACTATTTTTAACTTAAGGATTTTTAATTTCTTAACAAGTATGAACAATTACGTAGTTACTACCGTAAATTATTAATGAATTTGAACATTCTAGTCTCTATAATTGATAAAAGACTAATAAATGTATTACAATACCTTAAGGAAGAATTCTTCTCTTAGTCAATAAATTTATTGTTGACAAAGGTATCACCTAAAATTACCATATTAATTTCATTATTGATGATTAATGATATGAATTAATGTTTAAGATACTATTTGTAAGCTAATTTTCAAGCGTTCACGTAATTATTGATAATCCCAAAAATTCTTTATAATTTAAGTTAATATCACCAAAATCCCATTAATTTAAACAAAACTAATTAATAAAATGTTTAACTTTATAAAATTAAAAACTCTTTTTGAGTCTCCAAGAGTTCGAGAGTTTCCAACCAGTTTTTGTATCTAACTTCTCATATTTATACTTATATTCTTATATTTGTTCTTTATCCTCATTGCTATATAAAATGTATGCAAAAGAAACTACCAATTTATTCCTTAAAATATATATTTTCTACGAGATACCAAATAAAATCTAATTGGACTATGCATCAGTTGTTTTCCCATCAACACAGTAATGTTACATTGTGTTGCAACAAAAGTTTTGTCATATTATTTTACATTCAATGACCTAACTCTTCTATACATTTTTACTATTACACTGCAAATTTTTTAATACATTTTGTAAATAAATGATAATAGGTACTTGTTAATTAAATTTTATATTTAAAATTATTATATACAATTATTTTATCATTACTTATATAGACTGTAGCACCCCGTCTTCATGACAATGTATTAACCTAGCACTACCATATGATCACGTGGCTTTACACTAAGTATATGGATTTTATGAAATAAATCAATGCATATTATATTACCTACAACCCTAATAAACATAAAAAACTAAATTTCCCATAAATTTTGTAAAACAAAATATTTGGGATGAAATGGGTTTTCACACTTACCGTGTTTTATAAATATAGATTGAAAATGTGAAACACATTCATTTTAAGTATGCTATTTAATCATGACGTCACCAAATGTAATTTCGTATATCCGGTAAACGAAGCGTACTAAAAACCATCTTCTTTTTTCTTTTATTTTTTGACTCATTAAACCTTTTTTCCACAGTTTGACACTTATAGCGCACTCTGTATTTAAATTAATCACGGTTCACGTCAAATATAAATAAACATTCATTTTCTCCTGAAAATGTAAGAGAGGCCATCAGCCCTCAACCAAACTTCCCCTTCAATCCGGCTTCAATCTGGACTAAACCACGACTGGTTGCTCTTGCAGATGTTGTCAAAGGAGCTCAATTAATGGGTTAAAACAAAGTTTACAGAGACTGGCTGAGTATAATAGGAAAAGATATGGATTCCGTCTCAAAGAAATCCCTCACCAAGGACAGCAATATTCTTACTTTTCAGTTTCAAATCATTACAATCTTCTCCTTTTAGATGCATAATTTTATTTGAACTACCTACTAAAGTATGACGATAGTACTAAATTAAAGTAGTTTATTTAAGATTTTTTATTGTGTTTTATAAAAGGGAATTAAACAATAAAAATAAGGTATTTTGGAATAAAAATGTAATTGAACCACAGTGTTATTGCATCAATAATTAAAAGCTATTTACAGCATATGGTTTACACATTGTTCCCATAGAGAGATCAATCGAAAAATCCAATTTTCGATCACCTTTTCCAGCAGCTGGGGACAAAATCCGTGAATAATTTAACCAATGTTCATCTCCAAGTCATTTAGAGTTTGTCAGGATATACTTGTGCCTTGACATATTCCCACAGAAGATAGTTTGTTAGCGTAACATAGTACGACCGTGGAGGCCAGTTAATGTTACATATACAGGAGATGATCTGATCACAAATGTTCTCTCACGACACCGATTATGTAGGATGAAGTAAAAACTCACGTCTTCCAACACTACTTAATATATTTACACTTATATTGTAATTATATACAACGGTAAACAAAATTCAGCTGTTAAATTTCAATTTGATTGTCTTGTCTAGCATTGTTACCAAATTAAAAAAAAATACCACTAAAACACTCTGTATTTGAGGATAAAAAGAAAATACACGTTTCACTGCTTTAGACACGATCCAGGTCGCAAGGTAAATAAACATTCCAGCATTTTTCTCCTGCAGTCACACATTTACAATAAAAGAGTTCGTACACGTCAATTAATGGCATGTACGATACGTGTTTTATTTGCTAATTACACTGAAAGTTACGACAGTTATTAATTTCATTACATAATAGTTTGTTGTTTACAAAACTATCCAAGAAGTATTAAAAACAATACAAGATAATTGCGTTCATCAGTGTTAAAACATATATTATAGTTCTTCAAATGCCTAAATTGCAAGTTCTTATATGATTATATATAAATGTACAAAGTAAAATGTATGTATACAACTTGTTATGTATGTATATAACCATCATATCTCCTTGGGTGTTTCCTTTTTAAGGGTAGTTCACCCCCAACACCGTTAAAAATATTTTAAAATCTAAATTCATCAAAATTTGGGTTTTATCAAAATTTCATAGAGTACATGACTTATTCTACAAGGTATGACAACACTTGCGTTTCTTAAAAAATTACGTTTCAAAATTTAAGGACTTTTAGGTGACAAAAAATTGTTTTACACTTCCTAGCAACACAATAAACTTATAAGCTATTTTGGCCAGCGTCATTATTACAAAATTTAAATATTAACCAATTACTTTATCGAATTATAAGTCTAAGAATCCAAAGAAAAATAAATACACTGTCCATGGTAACACAGTACGTGGTCTACGAGCACCCAAGCTATTACTGTAGAAAGACAAAATGAATTTATTTCTTATTTCTCAACCGTTTCTTATAATACTTGGTATGCAGCGTAGGATCATAATAAAACCCAAACAAAAATTTTATCGCCATGGTTGAGCGGGGTTTACTTCAATAACCCTCCCAGCATTTTTCATCTTTTAGTAAGAGAATATATAAAAGATAATGTATGACGGTTTATTTCCTAAATTTTCACGGAATTTACTTAATACTTGATCCAATTTCCCTTATACATTGCGCTATTATCATTTTCATTATATTACTTCTTAAAATAGAGGCGTAATCTAACAAACAGTTTTTTATCATTACTATTAGTGGTGGCTGAGTGTAATTATTTGTCAGGATCAATTATGTGTGGCCCAATGTACAAATATACAATGTATTTAATAGTAACATAGTTTCGTGTCATCATGTCCATTACACACATCAGTGGGTTTTGTTGGGTGATGTGCCCTTACGTTGCATACCAAGTTTCATGGAAAACGGTTGGAATATAAGGAAGAAATTGATGTTTTAATATTCTCCATGAGAATAACACTGTGCGCTCTTAGACAATGTACAGCGTTGATCATGGATGGTTAATTTAACTTTTCTTTGGAACCGTTGTTCATATACGAATAATTAAAAATAATAAATTGATCCGTTTTAAGCTGATTTTAATGGTGGTCAAATAATGCTTCTACTTTATTTTTTTCGTGAAAAATACGTTTAAAAGCTCATAACTTTTAAACCCCGATGGCTGGGGTCATTTTTGATCACATAAAGGACTAAAAACCATATAATTTTCGTCAAAATCGTTTAAGCTGTTTCAAAGATATTTTCATCTTTGGGATTTTTCAGAAAAAATATCTTTATAAATCTAAGATTTAAAAAATCCAAGATGCCGTGATTTATATACCGAATTTTATGAAAATTGACCCAATAGTTTCTAGGCTTTTGCACATCCAACACACTCAGACATAACTCTAAAACCACTTTTCCAGAAACAATATAAAATTCTGGCAAAACATAGAAATTATTTTAACAGGCACCATGGTCTAGTGGGGGTTTCCTTAATTTGCATAAATTACGAATATTTAAACGTGGAAAGCAAAATACAGTAATGTACATACGAGAAATAAGTGAATATGAGTAAAAGAAAGAGATTGTCTACTGCAGCAGTAACTAAGCATTAGGTCCGATAAAATGCCATGAGTCTGGTATATGTGTTGAGACACTGAAAATAACTTATACTGTAAATACAGAAATATAAGTTTCTGCGGTAAATGTTGCTAACATGTAGTACTGATTTTAATCAGTACTAAATGTTGTTTTTTAATTAGTTTGGCTGATTTTGGCAGCCAGTGTCTTTGTACTATTTTTTAGATTCGTTAGTCCCCAGTCTCCTCATTTAAATCGTTCATTTGTAATTGATTAATATTTATGTTTGTAGCAGTGTTTGTATAGTAAGGTAAATAAATAATATTTATATAAGCAATATTGATATTGTATTCCGTGTTTTACAATACATTGACAACATACACGTTATTTCATTCCCTATATGAATGGGCTAGTTTTTAAATTTTACTCACCCTTTCTCTTTTTAAAATTCATTTTACGTCTTGATCTTTGTGATGTATATAAGACTTTGTTTTACTAATTCTTTTTCAAAGATCTTGATTACTTGAAGCTGAAACTATGCTTAACATAAAAAATTAAAACAATATATAGCTAAGGTTAAAGGTTTATAAAATGATTGCTATTACTCGTACAGGGTTCCGTTGGTTTGTATAAAGTACATCCTATTCTCAATTATGACTTCTGTATTAAACTGTTTAACTCCAGTGTGACAGTGATCCATGGAGAACTCTTGTTCTGAGCGCACGCTACCTTGGATCGCCCCACTAGCTTGGAAGCATACTGTTGTGGTTATTTGGTATAATAATTAACAATATGATGTAATTAATATTTGTAACTCAAACGTTCAATTTATAATGTAAACTATTAGGTAATCATTTGAAAACAGGGGGAGTGTCTCCACCTCCAGAAACTTTGTGTAGTTGAAAACACAGACGCATTGGAAAATTCCAATAAAAGATATTGAATAGTAAATAATTACTCACACATTAGGTTTATTACAAGATTGTAGTTGGAAATACGTCTGGAAATCATCACTTGAGATATTTTCTGGACTGTACGTCTTTAAGTGTTCCGGAAACAACGATTGAGCATCAAGCCACGAATCAGAGCCTGTTTAACTGCTCTGGTGAGAAAGTTAATGTATTTCCTTTGTTCTAGTTTTTCGTAAAGGTCTGCCCATTAAAACGCTAACTTGGTCATTAAAGTAAACAAGGAAGGAGAAATATCAAACTTCTAATGTCAACTGGTAGGCTTCTTCTTAAATTCTTTCAGACAAAATTGGCTTCATTATTTTTTTTCGTTCTCTGATACATTTTTTTAATATTAATACTAGAAAATAAGGTTTTTAAGTTTTACCTACAAGTTTGGATGACTCAATGACGATTTCCTACTGAGAGTATATTATTTTGTCGTCATATTGCTCCGAAAACGACCGTTTTTAACTTTGCGGGTCGAATAATCCATTCCCACCCTAGGGAAGGAAAAAATCAGCTGATGACTTCGACATCAAAAAAATGTTCGTTATTAAAGTGTAGAATAGATCAAAATACGTGTAAGTCAGTAATAAGCTATCGATAGTATTGAACTCGATAATCGATTATTATTAGAGATTAGTCCCTAAAACCGTTTGTTCGTACAGTACTTAGTTGATTTTGAGCAGTCTGAAAAATATAGTTCATACCATGGGGTCTAAAGAAATTTTTCGTTCTTTAATTTCTCAAATGACAACCTTACCTGGAGGCTTGGTTGAATACTTTGGGCTCGTACGAAAAACATAATATTCGACCTTGAAAATGAAATCGACTAGTCTCATAATTGAATAATCTTGTCGAACCTTAGATTTGACATATTTTGTATGTCAAATCTTAAGAAACAACTATTTTGAAATTTAAAAAAAATTAAAAATAATTAATTGTGCCTACATAAATTGAGCCTGAATTCAATTTATTTTATTTTAAGAATATAATTTACTTTTTGAATAATGGAGTATAAAAACCCGTTTTAAAAGTATTATTCTTGTATGAAAAATGTATAGCCAACTTATTTGAAATGCAATTCGTATTTTGTTTGGGTAAAACTGATTTTATGGCATGGTATGGATTACACAGACAAATACCAGCTATTTTATTTACCTCGATAATGATAGTAATTACATTATAGTATTACAACTCACTAATTCAATACCATCAATAAAAATTGTATTATAGTAATATCTCATTTCCCAAATTGTGTTTTATAAAGCTAAACCTATTAGAAAATTAAATATTTAAACCTATTTATTGATACTTCAAAATGCATCTGTGTCAAACTCATGATTATGGAAAACTAAAAATGAAAAAGCATAAAATCTACATCAGGTAACCTCGATATCAGTTGCTTTCAAAGCCGCACTGATGTTACCCCCCCCCAACACCACCCCATGGAAGTCCTGCTTCCACTAGCACAGATTTTCTAAACGATATTAAATCACGTTTCTCTATAAAATTAATTTTAAAACTGAAAAAGACAAATAATTATCTAATGAATCAAATACATCTAACTGTATTCTTTATACCAAAAGGTTTAGTTTTTTGTGTGTTTTCACCTTCAGTGGGTTTCCTAACGTCAAACCTAAGATGGATTGGTTATTAACTATCAATCCAATTATAAAATGTATATACTTTTAGAGATACACTTTTTCTTGTCTTATTTTCAACTATGAAGTATACGAAATGCAAATAACATGATATGATAATCATTAAGGTAAAACTCTAAAACCCGTAAAAAAATTAAATTTTTATAAATCGTCTCCGTCAAGTTTGACTACAATTTTATGGATCTTAGTGCTAGAGGTCATAAATGATATGGCACTACCTGTATGTCTTAAAATAAATCAATTGAAAAGTTATTGAATTTCAAATGTAAAAGAAAATTATTTATTTTTAGATTTGACGGTTGTACTAAAATATTTTTGTAAGCATATTTATATTAATACTAAATAGCTATTTTATTATTTATTTTATTGTACTAAGCTATTTCATTTTTAAAGCATAATAACCCTCAAAATTATGACAAACCATGTATGTTCATGTTTTGCAACTTGATTGAACGTCGAAGAAAATGATGTAGATTTTAATCAGAATTGTCAGCACCATCACCACAATGTCAAGTTGATTTTTCGGCGTCGTGTTGTTTGTATTGCATAACATTTCACCCTTACTGTGAAGTGGCGTCCTTATGTTTAGCAATACAAACTACATGACGACGCGGTTGACGCCAAAAAATCAACATGACATTACTATTAACCTAATTCATCTGTTTACATAAATATTTTAAAAGTCGTCATCATCAGCAATGTATAGTATTCAATAAGCTACCCTTAGCTGTGTGATATCTGCATTTTAATAGATTTAAACTTTTTGTTTTCGGATTGGCTTAAACGACACACGACACAACGTGTTTTCAATGTATAGACAAATAATGACTATGATGAACTAATGATGACATGGAGATTGGAATTAAACTGTTTGTGATTGTCTAATGAGTTTGGCCTACCTAGTTTACTACGTACCTTAGTTATTCATTTTTACCTTAGTTTATTTTTTATTTTTAGTACCTATTTTAATTAGTACCTTGTTGGTGATTTGAGGAAGACTGCCTGTTTTCACGATGTCTATTTTAATTATATTGTTGAACAATGTATTTTTTGGGAAATAAAGTTCTGGATTCTTGATTCACTCTGTAAACCAGCTGAAAAATACCAATAAAAATAATAAAAGGCTGTAGATAAAAATTAAACTAAGTATTTGGTAAATGTAGTAGTTATTCAAGAGCACCCATTATTTGTCATATTCTTTTAGAATATACTAAATAATTCCTATTTCTTAACAGTTTTTTCATAAAACTTTGTATACAAATTTGGTTCCATCTTATAGGATGGAACACACAAAAAAGTTCGTTACTGCTCCTTTAGGGACTGAGGTGGGGATTTTCCCAACATTTTTAAAGTTTTAGTGAAGGAGTATGTGAAAAAATATAAATAATTTTGAAACAATAAATTTGTTTAATGTAATTTCAATAAGTCTCTAAGAATACAATAGTTTTATTAAACGTATGTAGTTTAATTAAGTTCACTTTTAAAAGGAAAATGTATATGTCAGTTTACTGGTATCGTTTATTTCACACAGTAGTTTAAAGTCAAGTGAAAGTCAAAAACACACTTGCCTTAAGAGCACTGCAATAAATATGGAAACCATAAATTTCCTCTGTGCTTTATAAGGGACTTAATTTAAACTCTAAATGACCAAGAACTCGTTATGGGTTTAATTTCTCTCATTTCAATCTCTTACAACTATTATAGTTCATATTGCATTTAAGATCAATCATGTAATATTTTTAGTAATATATATGTTTTATTTTGTTAAGCCTAGTATTTAGTTTTATATGCATACCCTAATGAAATCATTTTAGTTAATAGTAAGTTCAAACGTTTTAAATTAGGTAAAATTAACATTTATTAAACTTATTTTTCAACAGATAACATTTTTTATACTGCATACAAAATTAATTGTCCTAACGTTCGTCATTTCAGTATATTATTATGTAAAAACATAAATGAAACACAATTTGTATACTTAAAATCTAATTTAATCTAATTAATTTTGCCTTGTATGAGCAACGTCAAAAGTATTGCGTAGTTTTATTAATCAAGAGGTTAATTAAAAATATACTCTAAACATAACAGTTAATTTTGGAACAAACTTACTTTTTACACATTTGGGATTAAATATATTCGTTTACATAAATTTTACGATGAAAAAACGTTTTTGGAATAAAAGAAAAAAGTAATAAAACTAAAATGCAAAATTACTAAATAATAAAATGAAAATAGCGTTAACAATTTAAAATTTTATATTGTTGTGAGGCTACAGTAAAAAGTGTCTTACTTGTTGCCGGGAAAGTATTACTGTACTCTGTAAAATCTCACCAAATTACACTGGTATATGGTGCCATTTAGAGGCTAGGAGTGAACACGCTACACGCTATTGTGGTGTTGTCTGTGGCATATACCACAGTTACATGTAGGCAGGCATTAAACTAAATGGGTGACCATTACAGCCCTGCATTACCTACCACGCTCTCCGAACCGGATATGACCACTAACGTCCAAGACCACGGAGTCTTGGTTTAGCACTGACCGATATTTTCTCATTTCTTTTTCCCCACTTCGTTCAAAATGCTATTTGTTCATGTTGTTTCAGGTATATTTTTATTAAAATTCATTTGTGACCTGGGTTTATTTCGCCAGCATCCCTGTAAATTGCACCCAATTGCGAAGTTTTATTTGCAATACATAGTAACACCACAAATATATCCTTTTGATAATCACTAATTAATCATTTTAAGTATAAATAATTTTTTAACAGTATTAGCTTTCAATTCTACCATCATATCAAATATTTACAATTGGAGCTTTTTAACATACTCCCAAATTCAATAACCAATCTGCTTTTCAACTGTTTAAATTCAACTTAAGATTATTAGCTAAGCTTTGAATATTTGAAAGGAAGACTTTATTTTTATAATCAAGTGATCTATATTTAATTTATTGTTTAATCTTAGGGTAGACTTGTCTCATATTTATGTTCGTTGTACTGTATAGACTTGTCGGTAATGATTTATTGACATTATTGTGTCTCAAATCTGTGTTAACTGTTAATATTGACTTGACCTATATCAAAGTATTGCGACTAACGACAATAAAAGAATTTTATTTAATATAACATAGTATGAATGGACCAAAGTAGTATTATAATCGACTTTAATAATTAACTATAAAATGGATATAAATATTTATGACTTTGATATCAATATTTAATGAATATGAATATGCTTTCGTCCACTGCTGATTACAATTTACAACAATGGTTAAACGCAATGAATGTCATAAAAATGACGCATAGTTATTTGATTTATAGCTCGTCAGTCTTCGTCTGCATATAAAAATCTACGTGTGGAAATCATATGAAAATACATATCTACTAATTTACTGGTAACGGCTCGAAATACAAAATGGGATACTGATTGATGAGTTATATATTATATGGTGCATATAAGTTAAGGATATTCATTTAATATGCCAAAGTAACTAAATATAATATTTTTTTAAATATTATTGTACCGAAATTAATTTATTGAACATCCGTTTACAGGAGAGTGAATGACTACTATCAACTTTCAATCTGTTAAATTAGTGTTTTTAAACTTTTCTACCTGTATTACTTTTTGACACTAGATAACTTAACTATCTGCAAAGTTAAATGGTCAGATCTTTATTAACAAAACCACTAATATCACGTATAGATAGTATTCGTTATAAACCGTAAGCACAATGTGATATCTATTTACATTATAAATATGTTTAAAATAATATTATAGAACAGTTCTGTACTTAGAATGTATTTTTATGAGCAGATTTGCTTTCTTGATTTCGCTTGGCAGATAAGAAGTGAAATGTATTCATTTCTTGTATTTTTACGCCTTGAAACGTCAAACTGAGGGAAACAAGGAAGAGGCCACATTGAAATCCTAAAACAACAGTCTTGATAAAGGGTAAAAGATAACAATGGGGTTCATAGTATCCTTATTTTTGAATATTTTACTTTTGTTGATAGCTCCCTCCAACTTTTTTTAAATTTAAGTCAACCATACTGTTATCTCCTAGTCTAAAGTTAACGGTAAGTAAACTCCTGGTATATCTGTTAAACGTCATGGCGGATTAAAATCATCTCTTTATCGATCTTTACAAATTATATTTTTAAACGTTAAAATTACAGTGAAAAACGAGCAAAAAGCCAACTATCAATAGTGTTGTTATTAGTGTAACGCTTAAACAATCATAGAATCCAATTAACGTAAAAAAATGTGGTTTGAAATTATTTCTAGGTAGTTAAACTATTAGTTATTTACTTACTTCCTTATAATTTCAAGCAACTTGAGTTTGTACAATATAATAAAGCATATTATGATAGTTTTGCACTTTAATTACACTGTCTATAAACGAGCTAACTGGTGAAGAGGTTGAGATTTTAAAGTATACACTTTTTAATATGCAGACCACTTATTCATACCATGCACAGTTTTTAATGGTCTAACACTAAATATATTGGTTGATTTCATGAAAATAATTAGTTGGTCTATATTATTGGAAAAGCTACATTCCATAAATGCCATTGTATTCTTCATAGTTAATTTTGACATGTATTTAGCTAAGTTCTGGGGGTGTTACCAGATTTGCGGTACGCAAAAAGTGCAGCGGAAGTGTTTACATCCCGTTGTTACTAAACGTAAAATACCAATAAAATTGTTAATCTTACTTTTATCTAGTAAAAAGCCATTTTATATTTTCCAATTGAGCTTTATCCTGTAATTATGCTTGTGATGGCCTGATATAACCTCTTTTTACTAGGATATAATAGATTATCCCTAAAATAATGATCGAATGTATTCTACTAAATTTCAGTACTATTATATGTATTCCTAACCATATTCATCTTAAAAACTATGGTAAGTCGGTGGAACAGTAAAATAGTTAGTGTGTAAAATCTTTTTATAGTTTTCCTTGTTGTAAAGCATTGTTAAGTAAACTTTTTTTACTTTGATTGTAATATGTAATGCCTACAGCAGTAAATTTCAACATTGGATGCCAGAACTTTTGAAACTAAAATACGACAACAATTATTTAAAATTTATCTTTTAGATGTGAAAATTAGTAATTTTTTATTTTATAATTAGATTAAAATGACATTACACTATTACAAATTTTCTTCAAGAAACAACAATTATTTTTTCTCTTTGTTTCCACTACTTTGTGAAACTTTTTGAAGAGAGTGAAAATTAATTGGACACCTTGTGACTATGTTTGGAAAAGTCAAAGGGCGAAAATACTCAAGCTAGCTTGAATATCTTTTAATTAATAGTGTTTAGTAATTTAAAAATTCTGGGATGTTAAAAGTTTATTTTCCCTATAACTTTTTTTGTTTTTAAAATTCCACTACATTTTCACAAGTATATACTGAAATCCATAAAGGTTATTGTACATGAACGTTAAATGTTACATGAGCTTTATGTTTAATAATAAATACAGATTTTAGTCAGTAAATTATTTCATATACACATCAAAAGTGTAAATTAGGTACAGAGGATAAGCTTCGCTTATATAGGAGATTAGTATAATTAAGTACTTAACATTTTAATATGTTGGGAATAAAGTTTTGTTTTTAATTAGCAATATAAAATGGAAAATTTAATTTTGATGCATTACACAAATAATATTTCACTAACATCTTGGGATAAACACAATTGATATCATTTTAAATATTTTTACGTGTTTAAAATAATCCAACAGCCGACAGTGACAGTCGATGTATAATCGATGACATGTCTAACAGTCGATGTATGATCAATGACAAGTCTGACAGTCGATAATGACAGTCGATGTATAATCGATGACATTCCTGACAGTCGATAATGGAGATTTTAGGTTTTCAATGCATTGAAAGCACAGATAAATCCATATAGTTTAACATTTATTATTAATACACTAAAGAAAATAAAGATACCTTATATGTTTTATTCAGTTTATTTGTTATTGGTCAACGTTTGTGTAGTTACGGTTCTTAGAATTTTTAGAACTTTATGTCATCCTTTGAATGGCTAAACCATCCACGATCGTATACAACATACTCAACAGTCTGAGTGCTCTTTTCCACGTAGTTATTTGTTTAAAATGCAATGTCATTTTTCTCTCCGAGAAACATAAATGGCATTAGCATTTATATTAAAACATAAATCTTTTCTCTTTGACCAACCTTTTAGAATAAAGTTATAGTTTCAAATTTGTGATTTCCTGTGATAAAACACAAAGATCTTATATTATGCCAACTCTACAAGTCGTGAACATTTTAGAAATGTATTTTACTATGTAATTGATTACATTAAATAATCGTGTAGTATTAATTCACTTGTTTAAACATTTTTTCATATAAAACATAAATATAGGAAGAGAAATGGTATATTTAGCCAACTAGTAGAATCAACAAGTACTCTGAGTCGTATAAATAAGAATTAATGAACTATATTTGTGGTAGTGAGCTCTATATAATACAATGCAACAAGTCCCTTGTTCTGTCAACTTGTGAAATAGGGATTTATATGAAAACCTACTTTACACATTTACTTTAACTGTTTTATCAAAAAATATTAAGTAATCAATTCACAACCTCTTACTTTTGACTATTTTCAAAATAACGAAAAAGTAGCGGAAATTAGAATTTTCTATTGTTATTTTTGTGTGTTTAAAAATATGTACTCCACTTAAAATCCAATAATCCAAAACATGTTTTATGATTTCATGAAAATTTTCGTTAAGAGCTGTCGTTAACGGTTTACGACAAATAATAATTTAAAAACAAAAAAAACCCTTCTAGTAGTATAAATCATAACTAACGGGGTACCGATCTTTGCTCGTATATAATAATATGTGCATTAGATAAGGTAATTCGATAAATGAAACAATTATAAACTACGAAAATAAAAACCACCAGAATCAGCTGTTCTAAAGCTACGAAAAATATTCAACGAAAACATGGACACTTTGAAGGGCTATAGAATGAAAACCGGAGTTTTCTAACTATGAGACTTCCTCAAATCAGTTTTTCGTAGCCTAATAGACAAAAAAATCAATAAGTATGGTATTATTGACATTATGATATAATTAATATCTGTAACATAAACTTTTAAATATCAATGTAATTTATTAGGTATTTACTTGAAACTGTAGGAGTTTCTTCATCCGCAGAAACTATATTGAATAATTAATAAACGGCGCCATTATGAACTTTGAAGATTCTAAAGAATTCTTTAGTCGTGGATATTATTCGTTTAATACACTGAATTGTAATTGTAAATATATTTTATTGGCAAAACATATACTACACTGAATTGAAATAAAATGTTCCATAACCTTGCAATAACGTCATGACCGATAAAATATAGTTAAGGTTACACTGAGCACACGGGAGAGATAAACTTTACTGCTAACCCAATTTGTTTTTATCCTTTTTCATTTGAAACTTTCAAATATGGCATTCATTCTAGTTATTTCCTAGTTCATACTGTCAAAGTTTATAGGATACAAAGTCGTTCTAATAAACCATATAAAGTATTACTTGATTTTATTTACGATTAAGAAATTATATACGGATCTTTGTAAGAACCATGTATCCTTATTTATCTGATCCTTTGTTACTCCTTCTTGTTAAATTGGACCATACGTTCGTCTGAGAATCTTGTTTTAGTTTTTTTTCATTTGCTAGGTTACTTACCAATGCTTCTGAACCATATGTCACGATAGCTACAGCCATGGCTGAGTGTACAGAGAACTGGCATATCACCCAAATAATTCAGATTCGATTCCCAGTTATACATATGAAATTTAATCTCTCGGACTGCCACCGCGTTTGGAAAGACACGTTACACCATATTACCTCAGCCTGGTTTTTAACTTGGTCCTGCTACGTATTACATAAGTAGACATTAGGTCATGTAAGAGGGACTAGTGTGATCTGAAAATTCTAAAACTATACATTGGCCGGAAGTTTGCCCGAAAAACATAGGTAATACTGTATAATCGTTTTGTAGATTTCCTTTTGGGGTTTCTAGAAGAAACTGGTTTATGAAGTTATGAAAAATCAGTGCTATAAGTTTCACATTGGAAAACGAAGTGGAATGTTAAATTCGGTGGGATAAAATGTTCCGAGTGCGTTGGTGGGGTTGTTTACTGAACAAGAGCTAAATGGACGCAGTTTTGTAATTATTGACGGCTATTGAGCCGCCAGCAAGAGCGCTGAGAGCCTCGTGAATACACCATGTATATTCTCCGCTGGTGCTTACTGGCAATATGTCGATTTCAACCCATTACATTCCATACCTCTCATTTCATTAAATATTGAAATCGCATATTGATATGGATATGTCTTAGCTCTGTGGGGGGTGTTGGTGATTTATAAGATGGAAAATATGTAACAAGTTTCCATAGAACCTACCAGAGCTATTGTATTAATCTTTTAATATAAAATAATAAGAACGTCTGTTTATATGAACTAAAAACATTCCCTTTATACATATCTATTCTAACCTATTTCCCACAGGGAAGTAAATACAAAAAATTTTCAATTATTTTTGTAATTACAATTTGTGTGGTGCTTAGCTGTATAAGTAGCAATCTTATATGTTGGAGTATTATTTCCGTTACAAAAATTGTTAAGACAATTGAAGATATAGTGAATGGAATAATGTATTTGTAATGAATGTAAACCCTGAGTAATTTTACTGTTTATACGTCTCATAGATATAATAACCAATTTTATGTTTATGTGTAAACGGACCCAGATATTTCAACCAGTTACCAAGGGCAAACAGTTTTCGTTTGCAATTTAATAATTTGTAAATCAAAATATTGGCTCGTCTGAAATGCAGTTCAGATTCCCTCAGTAATATTTTAGTTTTAATTCTACCAAATTACACTGAAAAATGTATGAACTAAACGAATTCATAAACGAATTCTATCAATAATATTCTCCTTTTATCTTAATCTGAAAGTTATTAGTTTTCAATAAAGTTTTTACAATACTACGGGAAAATTTAGGAAAGGGATTCGAAACATTTATTTTTGTAACAATGCATTTTAATGGTTCGATGTAGTTATTTTTCTTTTTTTTATTGTGTTATTTTGATTATGTTTTTTGTTTACACCATTTACAATTTAATAAATCCACGGGTGATATATAACACACTGGTCATTGTCAATTGTCGTGTTGCAAGTGGTTTTCATCCCCCGAATTCACCATTCATAGTACGTGACTCTCAGGTCATCTAGGGATGAACCCTGCACGGCCTGTGGTCTCTTCCATTTCAGTCTGTTTGTTGGCACATTATATTTTTAAAATCTGCACGTTTACATTGCACAACTATATGTTTACCCGTATGAATCATAGTATTTTTTTAGTTTATGGACAAAATATTGTTTTTCGTTTAAATTTCCTGATGTCCACTGAGAGTGAAAATATCCGTTTATAGGGATAAAAATAAATTATTTTCAGGCTAAAATACGTCTGTTTTGGACAGGATCACGCCAATAGTCTAACTTTTGTGTAATATGAAACAATTGTGCAATGTGGCAAAAACTACTCCCCTGAAGCAAATTTTTCAACTTTTAGGGATGGTCCACCCCTAAAATCCATTAAATTATTTTTAACTAAAAACCTAACAAGAAAAGATATTATATCCCTCACAAGTCTGAAGGCTCGTCTTTTAAAACTGGATTATCATCTGTGATGGTAATTAAATAATGGTAATTAATTTTAAGCTATTAGTCGCTTTTAAGTGAATGAAACTGAAATTTTAAATTAGCTTTAAAAACTGTATGTTGTTTGGGGGTGCACAATGTTATTCTCATAAATAATACAAAAATTAAGTGTGTGCCCACAGTAAAAAACGGGTTTTCAACTTAGCAGATCAGCAAAATATGATCCGGATTTGGATTATTCATAAAGAACACCAATTGGGGTTGTCGTTCATTGATTGACCAATCGTGTACTTTGCACTCGATCAACTCGACTCGTCATTGAATATGGCAGTTGTAGTTGTATTTAGGTGGCTCAGTTAAAAAATAAAATTAAATAAGTTCACAACATTCAAATATATAGAATATTGCTTATTGGTGGAGAAAACAATTTGAAATTACTTTTTAAATATTTTAATGAATCGCAACACCGGATGAGTTGCACAATTTGCTTTAAAGAATACCTTTTACATTTTGAAAATAGCCTTAGTAAATTAAAACTTAAGCATTTTGTGTTTGTTTTTAAAATTTAAGTTTCAATGAATATTAATGTATTTTTGTGAAAATATATGAATTTTGCAATGTAAAAAAGGCTTATAAATGTTTAAAACATATTTTTCTCATTGATTTTTCAACAATATTTGTTTATTAGTTCTCCGAAAAAAATTGTTTTGACACATTTCTCATATTAAAAGTTAACAGTACACCTTTGGTATGTAGGTATGGTAGGTACCTTTGTATGTCCTTGATTCAGAAAATGTGAATGTTTTGAACTTTCTACCCAAAACATACTAAATGTTCAACCATGATCAGCCGTATATCTTTACAAGACGAGAACTATCATTCAATGTCTGCCAGATCCACGGTTATCAATTCAGATGGAAGCCAACTATTTAATATTTTATTTTGAATTATTCCAACAGTATTGTTTGCAGTAAAATGACAAATGTTTATCAATATTAACAGCCCCTAATGATTATTAAGTACAATTGTGTAACATGTTATATATTAGGTAGAGTATTATTTATTATGTGTGTATTATATAGAATTCATATAATAATGTACTTTATATAGTATAAGTTTCAAAAATATTAATTCAGTAGTTTTAACTGCGAGGGCTATCCATAAACTATATTTACTCTTTTCGACTGTAGCTTAATATAGCTTTCCATATATTTAAATAATTTTTTCATTAAAATATTAGTATTATTGTTCTCAGTCTCTAATCTTAATGACATTTGTCTGGTCTGATTATCTAAATCAATAATTAATTTGTTTTCAACTGCTGTATTTATTTTATGAATGTTTGTTATTTTCTTGTATAAAGATTGTTTGTTTTGACGGTATACATTTGGAAATATTGTTCTGGATTGTCTTTGAACATTTTTAATAACTGTACCCTTTTTAAAAAACAACCATTTTACGTTATAATAACGCATTCTTATTGATAGACCCATTCTAAAGCATTTTTCTTTTTGAAATATGTTATGTAAATTTAAATGTAAATGTTTGTTATGTAAATTTACGAGTTTCAGAAATAACTCATACATTTTAGAAAAAAATAGATTGGAAGGATATGCAATACGCCAAAGATATTTTTAATAAATTATAATATTAAGAGTAAACATTAAAATTAACTACATTTAGTTTTCTTTATTCTAAATATGCTATAAGAAAGAAAAAGTTACTTTTGATTACTTTATTAATCAATTGTACTATTAAGTAAAAATAATGGAAGAAGAAGAAAGTGGTTGGCCGGAAATACACCCCCTCTCACTCTTGCCTTTCTAATGACGGTGCTTTGCTAAATGCTCCTGTAAGTTAGCTCTGATGACGCTCTGATTTGCCAGTTCAATGTCATCAGTCATCAGGCAATCTCTGAAGTTTAAATCATGCTGGGAACAAACCTAACAATTAAGATAGAAATACTTTGCAGCTTCATCTTTTTGATATATTTGATATATTAGAACACTTTAATACATTTTGTCTCAAGTATAACGTAACAATATTATATCTGAGTGAGGTACCATCTTGGCCTTAACTATACTCATTAAGAGTACGCTAAAAAATTACAACCGGTAGAAACTTGCAGATGTGTCTGCAAGACTATGTTGATTTGATGACAGCATTATTGGTTACACGATTATTGGATAAAAGATGGATGGCATGGTGTCAAAGTAAAGTTGAAGAGATTATCTAAGAAATACATTAATAACCATTTTCAGTAAAATATAATTACAACGAAATACCTCATTGTAAAAGTTTTTTTTCAAATGAAATATCCAAAAAACCTTAAACTTGATACCTCAACTATATTTCTAGGATAATCAAGTATTCAGAGATTCTGTCACAAAATTAAAATTGCTCTTAAGGGTCTGAATTCTAAGACGGAAAAGGTACTGAAGACTCTTAGTTATTTAACACTTCGCATATTTTTAAAGGGGATTCCAGGATCCTATTTTTCGTAATGTTAGCTAAATATAACTTTTTTGTGTGATAAAAGAGCTAGAACTATGAAACTTTTACTATAAACTAATAAGCTAGACTCAGGCACAACATAATTTCAAAAACCCATCCAAAAATGCTTTAGATTTTTTAGAAATATATGATATATTTGTTCAAAATATTATAAAATATTTTTTCATGGACCTGTAATAAATATGAATAAATCCTTGGGTCTATATTTGGAGTAATTTATTAAAAAATACAGTAAAAGTTTTACCAATGTAAGACTAACCTGTCCTGAAAAACCCCAAATCAAATCTGTAAAACTAAGGTTTCGGGAATCAAGGGAAACCTAACAACTTAAGTCTTCACTCTCGATCCTGCCTTAAGTACTCTCCTGTCTCATGACATATATTAATATTTTTGAATCCAATACGTTTTCTTTTCTTGAAACAGCTTTTTAAATTTTTTAGCCAACAACAGAAAACAATAATACAATAAAATTCAACACATATATATTAAAAGATATTTTATTAGAGATGTGTGTTGATGAACGCTGAAGTGTATAAAGGGTATAAAAGAGAGAGAAAAATAAACCGTGTATAATGGGGTGTAAAAGAGAGACAGCAATATATCAATCTCATACTTTTCATTCAACACTTACTTGTTATTAGTTGCGGATATCTATAGCTCGCGCTGTCCCTCCACAATCTCCAACTTGAAGCACCCTCTTGTCTAGGTCGTCCTTTTTATTTTTCAAAGTGGAACCCATTGCAAGACTTGCGTTAGTAGTCGACCCTCTCCATACGGTTTACATAACCAAACCAGATAAGCCAATTTTTCTGCCATTCATCAATTTTGTCCCTGCCCGAATCCATCTGCCTCCTCATGTCCTCGTTTCTCATCCGGTTCAACGTTTTACTTTTTCTTGCAGCTCCTTAGCACATCAATTTATGTCCTTTCATGTGTCCTTTGATTCCTCCGTTCAAGTTCCCGCCGTGGTAGAACTCGCTGCGACATTCAGTGCCCACCTGACAGCCATCATTGTTGAAGCCCATAATTTCTGTCAAGCCAGGTACAGAATGCCAGCAGTTATCCGGGTTTTCACGCTAAAAAGTTAGGACCAATAACAAGTTACCTCGTATTTTAGTTTTACTTACGTGGTTAGATAATGACGCCACATTTCAATCCGGTAACAATGGAACCCAAGATAACTGATCCCTTGATGTACTCTTGCACAAACTCATGGCTACACTTTGCAGTAATCGGCTTTGATGGCTTTATAACGTATACTTCAACTATTTCAAGATTATTATCAATAAATACAATGGTTCAAAAAGTGTGTTTAGTCAAACAAACGCTTCAATCAAGAGAAACTGATCTCAGGTTTGTCTACCTTTTTCTCACATTTAGAGTTCTTATTCGTGCCACAATCTACGTCAGAACACGATACTTGATAAACAATAAACATTTCGAATGTTAATTGTAAGATTATCGCTAAACTAACAAAAATTAAAACTCATAAACTAAATTAATGAAAAAAATACTCATCGGTTCTTAGCGCAGGAGAGATTATTTTTGTTTTTTTCTAAAAATCCTTAACTGCCTCTCCCTATGGGCCTAGGGACCTGGAAATGACTGTGAATTAAAGACAGTGAGGTATCGCAGCTATCTGAGTGATACGGGCTACAGAGTCGCCCGCTCATGATCTGACAGGAGTCGTCAGCCGCTGGTTTCGATCCAGCAACCTTAGATCTAAAATAAGCTAGCTAGTTTTAAATTTGCTTAAAAGTTATGTTTTATTTAAGTTAAAAATTAGATAAATCGTTATTTTAATGACAAACATCATGAAAAGGGTAGGTTTATGAACAATTTGAAATGAATATTGAAAAATAGAAAAAATAATCAAATTATTATAGTAGTTTTTACGACAATGAATGCCTTAAAGCTACAAGTGAGATGTAAGAACACGAGCTAAGCGAGTGTTTTAAATATCTCACGAGTGGCCGTAAGGCATAATACAATCGTTGCATACACTATTTCATCTATGTTTAACAATATTCAGACTTTTAAGAGTTGTATACTTCATTTTATCTACGATCATCGCAATATTCAGGATATAAAAAAAATAATTGGTGTGTATTTCATTCTTGGAGTTCAATCTGTGATTGGTTCAAAACTCACAATTAAGGTTAGCCACAGAAACGCCCTATCTTTGTGGAAAAATCAGCTGATTTCGTATTTCATTCTGTCTATAATGACATTACTTTCGTCAAATACTGATCTCTGATTGGTCTAGAACCAGTATCGTTATGAAAAATCTGTATCGTTATAAACTCTTAAACTAACGTTTTTCAATTTCCGTCAAACTATTGGCATACAATATGACTCCCTTTCCTTTGTATTCTAAATTCATTTGTCTTCTTTTACGATTTTGAATTTAGAAGCGGATATTCTGGGAACGCTTTCTGGGGGTTTTGTGAGTTAAAGATTGACGAGTAAATGAAACGGAATGTGCGGACAATACGTTTGTAGTCAGCTGTTATGAAGTCAGCTGTTACGAATAGCTCGACATTCGTAAACACGGAAGTCAATAACTTCCAGCACCATTCTTTAACTGGATAAACAATACCCATACTCCAATTTCCTTTTTGTACTTGCTGTATTGGTATTTGATAAATACAATCGTTGCATACACTATTCATCTATGTTTAACAATATTCAGACTTTTAAGAGTTGTATACTTCATTATCTACGATCATCGCAATATTCTATAAAAAAAATAATTGGTGTGTATTCATTGTTGGAGTTCAATCTGTGATTGGTTCAAAACTCACATTAAGGTTAGCCACAAAACGTATCTTTGTGGAAAAATCAGCTGATTTCGTATTTCATTCTGTCCAAATGACATTACTTTCGTCAAATACTGATATCTGATTTCTAGAACCAGTAATTTATAAAAATCTGTATCGTTATAAACTCTTAAACTAATTTTCAATTTCCGTCAAAATTGGCATACATATGACTCCCTTTCGTATTCTAAATTCATTTGTCTTCTTTTACGATTTTGAATTTAGAAGCGGATATTCTGGGAACGCTTTCTGGGGGTTTTGTGAGTTAAAGATTGACGAGTAAATGAAACGGAATGTGCGGACAATACGTTTGTAGTCAGCTGTTATGAAGTCAGCTGTTACGAATAGCTCGACATTCGTAAACACGGAAGTCAATAACTTCCAGCACCATTCTTTAACTGGATAAACAATACCCATACTCCAATTTCCTTTTTGTACTTGCTGTATTGGTATTTGATAATATACGTAAAATAAACATTATAAAGTATGTACAGTGGATCTATCTATACATTAAAAGGTGTGTTTTTCACACCTCGTTCAACATCAAAACTCAATTCTCACGTTTTTAATGTTGACAGTTTAGAAAAAAATATTATTTATTCTTTCAACAAGTAAACAATCTTTCACCCTATAGGTAGTGGAGGATCTCCTTAATTAATTTTATAAATTGTTATAGCTTAGTAGCTTTTGGGAAAATTAGAAAATATGGGCTATCAATTTCTTTTAAATGCCCTTTGTTATCTTAATTTAAGGCAATATTCAATAAAATTGGAATCATCCATCCGTTTTATCCATAAAATATATTGAAACTTATCAGTATACCTGTCGTTTACCTAGTATACCTAGTTACCTAGTTTACCTAGTTCGTATACCTAGTAGGTCTACTTTTTCAACTTACCCCTTTGATACTCACCTCTAGATACGTATTAAGCACATATATGTAGTCTATAGTAGTAGAGTAGTATATGATAAGCGTAGTATATGAGTAGTATATGATAAGCGTTACATGTTTTAAATTTTTTATTTATGCATAAGCACTAAATATGTAGACCAAGTATTTACATTTTATATATTTGGTATCAATATTGTATATAATTCAATGGGAGTCGCCGGCACATCTGCACTCTTTTCCGTGATGCCCCCTCTATACAGCAATTTTAAAGAGGTGGCTATCCAAGTTGTACAATTTTATTTATAGCTGTAAGATGCTACATAAGCATAATATGTGATTATACAATATATATTTACCATTAATATGTTGTAGCAACTTGTAAAATAATGTGAACTGTTTATGAACATTTTGGAAATAAAGAATTTATTTATTATTTATTAGAGTTATAGACGTAAGAGAGTAAGTATAGACGAAAGAAAATGCTACCGTTAAAAATTATATAATATAACATTTACTTTAAGTTATAACTCGGTTACACTTATTACACTCACCCTTCTCACAAATTCAAGTTAAAATATCCATTTAATGTTCAGGTTGATGTCCCAAGTGTATTAACTTTATTATGAGAAAGAAGAGTACTTTAATATAAACTTAAATTGTGTAAGTAGTTCGCTGTTACTAAGAAAACTATTTAACTATTTCTTTGGTTTCAAAGTATTCATAGGTAAACTTGGTGGATTTCATGAAACTTTATATTACTCTATGCACTATAAACTGTAAAATTATAATAAAAATCATTAGAGCTATTTTTTATAAATTTTGATTTTTCATGTTTTTAAGGGTTTAAGGGTGAACTATCCTTGAAAATAAAAAATGAAAAACCCTGAAGATGCGGTGAATATAAACATACATCCAAAATTTCATCTAAATCGGATCAACCGGGTACGCCGTGGCTCTGTACACATCCAGAACACTCACACACACAGAGACGGACAGACATCACGTCGAAACTCACTGTTTTGGATTCAGGGGGCCTCAAAACAGATTTATAGACTCTCAACTCAAATTCGAAAATCTTGACGAAAATATTACTTTCTCCATATACTATGTATAAGGGGAGAAAGTAAAAATGTTTGTATTTACTTCCCTGTCGGAAATAGGTTAGATCATAATATGTCAAAGGAAAAGTTTTCAGTTCCTCTAAACAGCTGATGTTTTAGTCATATAATGTCACTAAATGTCACTAAGCATATAACGTCACCGTTTTAAATTTTGGTTTCGCAAAATTGCCATCGACCCCCCCTCTCAGAGCTAAGATATATTAATGTCAAATTGCAGAAAAATAAGCATAGGTGTGCTAAAATTGTGGAAATAAACTAGTTACACTAATGATCTATGTTTCACATTTCCCTTAAAGCCGTCAACGACTGTTTGTCTTATAATAAATATAACGCACAGTAAATGATTAAATGCATTAGTTAAACATTTTCGAATATGAACATCAATCATATTTGCTCCATAGCTTTGTTTTGTAAGTATTTTGAACATACATACCAGTTTGTAAAAATTCTTTTTAAACTTTAATATTTGTATATCTCATAGACTCTGATGTACCTTTCTACGTATTTTAAGGTAAGTACGAGTGACAGGTGTGATGGATTTGGCGACACGCAGTTTCGTTACTGACAAAACCCAGCTGGGTTAAACGCACGTACATTTTTTCATGATATTTTTTAATATTATATTTTACTGTGGTACAGTACCAGCTTTGTAATCCATAACAATATTATTTATAAAAATAAGTTAAGCAAATCTGTTCATTTCCTTGCTAACCTCTCTGGTGTTATCAAAATAACGAAAAATTGACAGCATCAAAAAATTAAAAATTGAAGTCAAAACCAATTTACTTGATAATACGAGTTAATAACTGAAACATTGATTTTATTACATTGGTCGTCTGTCACGTTCGTCGTCTGACTTATCTAATGTGTCAAATGTTCATTACTTTATCTTGTGTTAGGGTCATCATTGTAGAAGGATTAACACGTCTAAAAGATTGTGTTTTGTTCAATTATAAAGTCTATACACAAAATTGCTTCGGAAAATATTCAACTGAAGTAGTTAGTTTTCCTGGTGGACTAATCCTGTTAACTGATCAATAATTCCAGAATACTATGTAAATAGTAATATTTACATGGTATAGTTTATCAGTTAACTGTAACTTTATAAGGTGTAATGAACAATTTCTCAGGTTCTCAGGTGTACGATGACTTTTCAGAGTTCACAAAAGTATTTATACTGTGAAGCTGCCAACTTGTATTGCAGACTTGAACTGATTTCCTGTTGGGTTTGTGAGCTTACTATTTTTCTAAATTTATTTTTTAAACAAAACTTTAAAAAATTATAAACAATATTAAATTTAATTTTAATAAAATTATTTTGGACAGATAAAATATAAAATTGGATATTTAGTTACTACTAGATTTTAGTGGCTGTATATGAAAATTAAAAAAATATCAAGTACACCGGTATATTAATCTGCATACCTATTAAACATTTTACTAAATGTACTTAAATAATTTTAATATCTAAAAATTGCCCACCATTGCTGGTCTGAAAATCGCCAAATGAATTTCGAAGAAGCTAAGATAATACACCGGGAACCTAATTTTTTTTCGAAAGAAAACTAATTGAAGCTTCCTACATGAAATTAGCAGACCAACCAATTAGTCCATCTTCAGTTGAGATCCGGCCATTGTGGCTGCCAATTCTTATTAAAGAGTGGACAGGGAAAATAAGGTATCTGTAAACGATATTCATATAAATCCGAAACAGAATTCTCATGGTATGCTATTTCGTAGTAAAGCATGTTCGGGGCATTAGATTTTGTTTTAAGTATAAAATTGTAAAAAATGTGTTTTTTGTTCGTTCTGTTAAGTTAACTGCAATAGTTCATGTATATTAGGAAGGATTTGTATTTAAATTAAAAATAATAATAATGAATAGATCTGTTAGACATTTTCGTCTGGATTTCAGGTTTTTGCGGCGGCCATTTTGTTTCCGGTTCTGGTGGGACACGCCCACTCCTTTCAGTTGTCTTTGAGTCTCCATGACGATTGGACGTGTTTAGTTTCTTATATATGTAATGTTTAGTAAATGGTTAGTTTGTAAGTTTTTTGACCGCTTTAAACTTTTATGTTTTTAGCTTTATACTGGTTTGGTCCGAATTGTGTGTTAATTGTGTTATATTTAGATATTAGTTCATCTAAGGACGGGATCAGATTCTAGATCCCGAAACGTTGTGAAATTTTGTTTTACATAAAATCGTGATGGAAAATGTCCTCAATAAAAATCTAAATAACAATTGTGAATAGTTGTGAGCGATGGTCGGTAGTTGCAATGTTCTCGGATTAACTTTGCTCCTACATATTGATACAGATCCGCAATCTTTAAATTTCCGTTCGTAGCTTCGAGAAGAACTCTTTCTGTAGAATAGAATTGGCAGATTATAGTTCTGTCTAGAACATGTCTATATTTTATACTGTCTAAACAACATCCTGGTTGGTCATTAAGCCAATATTAATCAAATGTTTAAAGGTTTTGCCAGTCCTATAGTTTGTTAACTTTGCTAACGGCAACATGTTCCTTAATGCAGGCCTTAGATAGTAATACTTCACAAAAATACATGTCTAATCTACAGTTTTAACGTGCAGTCCAGCACTGCATCTGACAAACTGGACTAATTTTGCAGGATGTTCTTTGTCTTGCGTAGTATTCAGTATGCACCTTCTCTTACTCCTGGGTTGTAATTTTGGCTCAGAATTGCTATTTTTATACTTTAGTGGTATAAATGTTAAATGAAGCAAATGAGTGTATGTGTTGTATGTTGTTACTTACTAAACATGTTTACTGTTAAATGGTCATGATTAGGTAGTGTTTTAGTTTTGTTATAAAATTGTTAAATCTACACAAAATGATCTACACAAGAGAACACTATACCCACCGACCATCGCTCACAACCATCCACATTCGTGGAGGAAGAGCTCGACCTATGGAAACTTGATGTTCAACAGGATTAGTCCACAAGGAACACTAACTACTTCATGTGAATATTTTTCTATCCAATTTCCTGTATAGACTTTATAACTGAATAAAACACAATATTTTAGAGGTGTTAATCCTTCTACAATAATGATGACCCTAACACAAGATAAAGTAATAAACATATGACACATTAGATTAGTCATACGACGAACGTGACAGAGACCAATGTAATAAAACCATCAACAGGTCGTTCTGTTTCCGACTTATCGCACTTTCCCTTCTCAATGTTTCAGTTATTAACTCGTATTATCAAGTAAATTGGTTTTGACTTCAATTTTTAATTTTTTGATGCCGTCAATTTTTCGTTCTTTTTAGAACACCGGGAAGGTTAGCTATGACAAGGAACAGATTCGTTAAACTTATGATTATAAATAATATTGTTATATATTATAGAGCTACTATTTTACAGTAAAGTATATATTCCAAAATATCATGAAAAATGTGGGTGCGTTTAACCCAGCTGAGTTTTGTCAGTAACAAAGCTGCATGTCTGAAAATCCATCACACCTGTCACTCGTATTTACCTTAAAATATGTAGAAAGGTCTGAATATGAGAAATTAAAATATTACAGTTTAAAAATATTTTTACCAACTGGTATGTTTGTTGAAGTATACTTACAAAACAAAGCTATGAAGCAAACATGATCGATGTTCATATTCTAAAATGTTTAACTAATGCAGTTTATCATTTACCGAGCGTTATATTTATTACAAGATAAACAGTCGTTTCGGGCTTCAAGGGAAATGTGATATATAGATCATTAGTGGACCTAGATGTCTTCATAGATAAATATTTTTGTCATTTTAGGAATTAAATTCCATTCACCGTTAAATAAATAAGTTAAATGTTTTATTATTGCACTCAAATAATAAATATACTTTTATCTAAAAAAACTGCATCATATTACGCTTAAAATAATATTTAATATATTTATTGTAATAATAAACAATAAATGAACTCAATATAGACTCTTGGTTTTGCTAATACACTGTGTTCAGCTTTATTGTTACCTATTATTTAATAACCAACGCCCTTATCAAAATTAAAAAATCGCATACTGGTTTGTAAAATACTAGATATAACAAAATTAATATCTCGTAATTTACATATTCAAATTAGACATGAAATTAAGACTGTTGAATAATACAGTTCTATTTCTGTGTTACTGAAATCGTGAGATAATTGAACGTTTTCAAGTGAGATAAATTAGTTAATAAACGCTTAGTGCAATGTTAAAGCTTAGTTGTGAGTAGTGACGTCACGAAGGCGTCATTAGTGCCTCACATGTTTTGAAATGCACTTCAGTAATGGATACAGTACATAGAAGTCTTACGATTATTTCACTCTGTTATTAACATTGTAAACTTCAATTTACTAGATTTTTAGTTTTAATTAACACACAATTGATTATATTGTAAAAATATATTTTTAATTATAATTTTCGTTTAAAATACAAGTCTACAACATCAAGACATGTGTATTCAATAAAATATTCTATACTGTAAGTTGTTTTAATTTTGCTTTTTTGTATAGAAAACTATTGTAAATTGAAAAATGACATGCAAAAGTTAAAAGCTCTCAGGGATGTGGTATTGGCAATTCTTCAGACCAAAATTTGAATCGGAATTGACGTCATGTGGTTACAAGTACAGCTGTTTAGAGGATCTGAAACATTTTCTTAGACATATCCATGATCTTAACTATTTCCCAAAGGGAAAGAAATATATTTTTATTTCAACTTTTAGGCCTAACTCATATTTTTGATTATCAATCGACTCTTTTAAAACGTTGCCAGCGATAATTTCTCCTATCTTAGCAATGCTAATTGGTAGGGTTAAGGTGTATTAAAAAAGACTTCACGTTAATAATCTCTGGATCAAATGCATTAATCGAATGTTGCCTGATACAACTGTAAACAAGAAATAATTCAGTGAGGCGAACGGCAGTTGTATTTAATTACCGTTGGCTCTCTCTCTTTCACTCTACCTCTCTCTCTCCCCCCGCCCCCCCCCCCCCCCCCCCCCCCCCGCCCCCCCCCCCCCCCAAAAATGTGTGTTTTTTCCCAAAGGGGGGGGAACCCCCCCCCCACCCCCCCACACCCCCCACCCCCCCCCCCCCCCCCCACCACCACCCCCCCCCCCCCCCCCCCCCCCCTCCCTCAGGTGAGGTCGATTCTCAACTTGGCAAGGATCTCCTGAGTCTGAGACCACGACAAACGTTATGTGGTGAACCTCTGAGGTCAACTAATGAGATGACAGCCGGATGTTGGTGTCTAACGGAAACGGATATATATTTAATTAAATATATATGACTTTGTGCAAATATTGAAAATAATTAAATAATTTTTTATATTTTAACTGAGGATTTTTTAAGAACTTGTTCAAACACCCAGGTCGAAGTGTGTAGTTACTTTTTCATCAAAAAATATGGAGAATTTTTAGTAATTCCTGAGAAAAAAAGGTACATATGCGACTAAAATGTAAGCTTTCGGAGAATCGCAATAAAGATATGGTTAACAATAGAGGGTGTCTAATACACTATATGCATAAATCATGGTAGACCGTTACATTTTAAGTTAGTCAGCTGATTATTAAAAAACTTAGTTTAAATGATTTCTTTTTAATTACGAAACAAGATATGACTAAAGGGAATGTTTTTAGTTGATCTAAACAGCTGTTGTTAACCAAAAATGCAATACAAAAGCTCTGATAGTTTCAATGGAAACAATATCTAAACACTTCCACCGCACGTTTTACACTATAAACTTTTTGCGATACACAAATCTGGTAATACCCCGTCAGAGCTTAGGCCTATCGTTGTCAAAAAGTGAAAATTTTGACCAAGTGGGTCATCCGACTCCCCTTAATTTAAATATAATAAACAGCTGTTACATAGCATAATTAAAGTTTAACGAAACAGGTCGAATGAATATGGTGTATAACATTTTATGTGTCACATACGAATCGAAACAATACTGTTAATGGATAAAACCGATGTTACTGATGTAAAGTTAACTGAAGTTAACATTGTAGCCCTATTCGTGCAATATCTAGATAAAGTTGTATGTTTAATAGGAATATTCTAACATACCAAGACCAATGTAATAGAAAACTAATAGTTAATCAAACTTATAGCTAATAATTTTAAGTTCTAACTAATAAAATCGGAATATCTTAGTAGAGTTAAACAGTTTTAGCTAATCATTCGTGTAATAACAGTCACGTGACATTGTCAACTGAAAAACTAACATAACTACTTGTAGCAATGTCTTCTATAGCAATGATCCAAATTAAGACTTTGTAAACAAATTTAAAACATACTCCGATTAGTGGCCTGACCTTGCATTGTAAGGGGACATGTTTAACAAGATATATTCAGTGAAAGAGCTTCCAAATTTCCATGCAGTTGAGTTTTCTCAGTCTTAGCGCATTGACTTGGATGTGTTCGCCCAAGCGACTCAGCGGTCTTAACTTGTGAAACAAACATGAGGACACCACGCTTTGGCACTTTCTAGAAATATCCTCGTATTTTTCTTCCTGTTCCTTACCGCACTATGGCTTCTAAAATGTATTTAATAAAACTACATTGGCCCCAAAACCCCAAGTCATTGATCACATGCCTTGAATCGATTTACATAAAACGTCATGAAACTATTTTTAATAATAGTTATGGGAAGTACTCGTAATTAACACTAATAAATTTATTTTTGGGATACTAGAAAAACTGAAACGTTTTATTTTTTATTACTTTCTTCCCTATACATAATATATGGAGAAAGTATTGTTTTTGTCAAAATTTTCGAATTTGAGTTGAGAGTGGATATATCCGTTTTGGGGTCCCCTGAATCCTAAAAAGTGGGTTTCGACGTAATGTCTGTCCGTCCGGGTGTCTGTCTGTCTGTGTGTGTGTGTCTGGATGTGTACAGAGCCACAGCCTACCGCGTTGGTCCGATTTAGATGAAATTTGGCATGTATGTATACATTCACCGTATCTCCAGGAAGTTTTTTTCATTTTTGAATTTTTATTTTAACTTCACCCCTAAAGACCCTAAAAAACGTGAAAATTCAGATTTCCCCAAAATGGATTTATTGATTTTGATTAAAATTTTACAATAAATTTTACAGTAAACAGAGTACTAAATAATATGGCACTACCCGCATGTCTTAAAATTGACGGTTCAAAAGTTATGGGCTTTTAAATGACAAAATATTTGTTAATTTTCAGCATAAACAGTTAAGGTAAGTTATAATCTGACTATCACCATTGACACCAGCTTAAAAAACTAAACAGTAATTTAGTAAATTAGTTATTAAATTATTAAATTAGTAATTTGAATCATTTGTCTTTGACTAACAGGTCCAGAGAAAAGTTAATTTTAGTGTCCATGATAAACGCAGTACGATGTCTGAGAGTGCCAGTGTTATTCTTATGGAGAATATTAAATTATCAATATCTTCCTTATTTGCCAACTGTTTTCCATGAAACCTTGTATGAAGCGTAAGGTTAAATTACCCCCATAAAATTCTAACAATTAATTTATCTTTGTTTCTCTTGTTGTTATTTTTAGAAATCGAATGATTATTTTTGAAACAATAAATTTTGAAATGATATTTAGATAAACTTTAAAGAATATAAATAAGAATTCCCCCCCCACCGGTAATACCAAGCTTTTTTGAGAGAAAGAAGTCGTGAGGAGTGAAGATTGCAAGATTTTTCACTGCCGATTCTCGCCATAACCCTAATTGTTTTCTTTTGCAATATAAATATTGTCTTAGTTTAATCACTTTCATAACATCATATAACGAAAAGGAAATAAAAGTGCATAATATGCAGGAAGGAAAATATCAATATTATCTAATGAATACCTTCTCAATACCAAAATCCCATAAGAGAACAGATGATTTGCAATACTTTCAACATATGTGAAAACTTCAGATTTTTGTCAAGATGAAGCCTAAAAAAATTCACCTCATCTTCAACCACAATAATTCAATAAAATACACATTAAATCAAAATAATATTCACCTCCATGTCTGTTCCAGTGGGCATCTCCGTGTGGCTGACAGCTGCTTTTACGTTCGAGCGGTACATCGCCGTCTGCCACCCTCTCAGAGGGCGGGTGTTCTGCACCGAAGCCCGCGCACGTCGAGTCATTCTAGTCATTTATCTCCTCTGCCTCCTTACAACATGTACAACGCCCTTCGAATGGAGCATAGAGGTAGGTTTCTTATCAACTATATAAGAATATTTTCATACCTCTAGACATGAAAGTACACTTTCTACACGTAAAATAAGCAGAGAAAATAGGTTATTCCCGCTAATGCATGGCAAAATTACACAACGTTAACTTTCTGTGCAATTGTGGTGCACGGACAGTAACTGATATGCATTATATGTTGCATTATTTGCCGTTATTGCTCATAACATTGAGTTTCCGTGCGTGTGTACCTCGACAAAAGCACGGAAACTCAGCGTTATGAGTTCGGTTTTTTCCTTGATACTAGGGTGAATAAACAAAAATATTCATGTTGTTTACATGTTTTATAATGTAAAAATGATGTTAAATACTTGTTTCGAAAACCTCGCTCGGCTTCGCTTTGCACCTAAATGAAATCTCTCCCCGCAATAAGTCACTTTCGAGACTAGTAATGAAAGCTACTATTTTACTTACTACATGAATTCTGAAGTCTAAACGTATCCAAAGGAACGTATTTTTGCTTTTCCGTTCGGATCATTTATGATATAGGCGTTGACTAGATGTCATTAATTTCCCCTCATCCTTATAAATCCCTCTCTTCCACCATATTCCATCTCATTGATCTCAATATCTCTCATGCCTTATTATTCCCCTCGGTATTTTTTATGATACAATAATAAGCCCCATTTTCCTAGGAATTCTCTATTCGTACACTCTTCTCACGTGTTCAAACTATCTTATTTGTCTACTCTCTCTCTTCAGCTTTCTTCAACTACGCTTTTCCTAATCTCAACTCTTTTCAAAGTAAATTGCATATTGTGACAATAAGCTAAACATCTACATTGTTATGATATAAGTTGTTAAGTTCACTCGAGAATTTTTGTTTAATGGAACCCAAAACTTTACACAAAATTTTAATTCTTTCTAGAATCCAATTATATTTCTATTCAATTTAGATTAAGTGTAAGCAGAATGATAGTTTTACCCATGAATGTATATTTTATTTCTTTTTCCAATGAATATTTATTTCAAAATTAAATACAAAAGGCTTAGGTTTAATAATAAGAGATCCAAAATTTGTAATCTATGATAGGGATTCGGTGCAGTAAATCATGATGATAAATGAAACATCAATCTGGTTTTCCTTATTGATATGTGGTTTGCGTTGAATTATTCATTTATAGCAAACAAGCCATTTACTGGATTGTTCTAACCGTATAAATTAATATTTATATAATCATACATATTGCATCATAAAAGCGTTAACCAGTGGTTTTTACCATAGTATACAGAGTGTTTCAGATTTTCCTATAAACCTTCAAAAGTAGTGTTCCTGGGTTGTGTAAAAACCACACTTACTTGTAAATCATACAAAAGTCCTCAGTAACTCATAGAGCCACATTCTTTTCTTAGTATAATCAAAAGTAAAAATCTTTAATTTTGAACTAATTCTAATAATAGTGAGAATAAATAGTGAAACAAATTAAAATCTTTTCAACGTAAAAACTCAAAACGATAACCAATTCAAAATGACAAACAAGGATATCTTTAAAACCAAAATTGTTTTTACAATTTTACAAAAGATATTAGATAATTTCAAGACAAGTCCAACAATACCTCACTATTCTGTTTTAATGAGGACTTTTATTACAGTGTATACCAAATTTATAAGTCTAACATTTAATAATTGTAGAGAAAAAATAACTAATTGATCTGGAGTAACTGAACTTGTAAACGATTTAAACATGATATTTAGCTTTTATACATAGGAACTATACTGAACAAATTTTGTCGAGATTTCAGTAAATATGGACAAACTACCTAAAAGGAAAAAAATTAATAAGAATAATTACAAAGTTAGGATACCATGAATCAGCATAGAATTAAAAACGTTAACAGTGTACATTACATCTTGAATACAATAATCATAACATAAAATCATCTTAACATCTCCAAAATTGGTTGACATTTATACAATACGAGACACAAAAAAGTTATCATTACTAATTGACTTTCTATGATAAAAGGTCAACTTACATTGGATTAAAATGTGTGAAGCATCTACCTCAAAATATGAAAATTAATGAGAATTGTGATAATAATAAAAATTCCATTATTGCCATAATGCAATATGATACAATTGTATGACAAACATGGTTAGGTACACAGCCATACATAGTTACATAACCGTTATGGTTTCACCCAGCGACAAATGAACCACCTAGCGACAGTGATAAATTTTAAACTAAATATATAGTTTAATTGGAAGCTAGAACTTTATACTCACTTCAAATTACTTTTCTACCCCCTCATAGAAGATCCTGGTTTTTTGTTTGGTAGCTTTGTAGTAGTTGCTCTTTTATGTGTATTTATAAGGTAATATATTTATGACACCATTCAGTGTACAGATTTATGTACTCAATGAATAAAGATTTTGTTGATTAAATTGGATGTGAATATCCATTTGCGGCGTAGTGAGAATACATTGGTAGAAATAATATTTGTTGACGCAGGTAAAGGATGGTGTAGTGTGTAAGAAGATGACAGATCTCGCGATGAACCAGAAGTACAAGGGTTACTTGTACTGGTTCTGGGCGATCATGTTCGTGTTCGTCCCCCTCATCATCATCGCTGTCTTCAACACGTTCCTCATAGAGGCGGTCCACCGCAGCAAGCGACAACGCAGTGGACTCACTCAGGTAACATATCAGAATAAGTCTAACAAGTTTCTTACTCAAACTTAAAAGTCTCCCAGACAATAAAGGGGTCTACCCCTGGGAAACCTAGAGAGCAAACAAATTTGAAGGCACCCCTCTCACGTGGACAGTAAGAAGATACACTTCTTACTTCAAGTGATGCCGTCCGCACGGTGTCTCCCATACACAAGTATGGCCAGTCTCCAATAGATCGTATCATTGCGGACTTGTCCAGGTAAAATATCTCTTTCGTCGAGGTGTCTTGTGCCGCTTAGAAGAATATCTTCTAGGGTTTCTTCCTCAACCTGACATCTCTCCACCCACTTGTGCCTAAGTATTCTATGGGATGTGGCTATGCAGCCTGTTATATTTAGTCTTCTAGAGAAAACAGAATGCAAGTTGATCGCTGCTTTTGCAAACCTATTTGCTTTTTCATTGCTCGTAGCCCGCAATGACGTAGTATCCATTGAAACAAATTTCCATATCTGAGGCCATGTTCAGCAGATGGAAAATCTTTTGAGTTCGTTGATAGTAACTTGAAGGCTTGTATTGCATTAGGAGTTATTGGATACTGTAAATGTGTTTAGAGTCACTAAAGGTGCACCAGGATATACGCCAATCCCTGAGAAATCATGTAAGACTGGTTGTTTAGGCTTAGCCGGGAGTCAATCAAGCAGGATAGACAAGAAGGATTCAAAGATGATAAGAAAGTTCGTCATACTGGATTGTCAAGGGGCTTACAAGTAATTGGACGAATTATTTTTAAATCAAAACTGGGTACACAGTTTTGATCTTTGCTAACCTAGTAAATATTAGTCAGAGTTAGACAAAGGGCAAATGTTATTCTAAGGAGAAAGACACAGTTTTGATCATTTACTCGTCCGATATGGAGGTAAAGTGATCTCAGACTGTCTGTCTACTGTAAAGTTGCTACACATCATCTAGGATGGTGGTACATACTACCAGGGATAAGTTGAAATCAAATCCAATAGTTTATGATATAATTTTTATGATATACCTGTTGAGTGAAGCGTGAAAACCATTTTCAGGACTCACAATGGCAATGGGAGGTCTTCGTGTACTTTGATTAGTCTTTGTTTTCAACTATCACCATTAAATAAATCATAGATTAAAAGTGGTTTTGAAAAGTTATTTTGATAAATACTTATGTACGCATAAAATTATACAACAGTCTTTGACCCAGTTACAGTCTATATTTAGTCTAATAATTAATAATCTATTAAACAAAAGGAATTTGTTGTGATAACAATACAGACTTTTCACCGATCCTAACCTAAGCGTTAAAAATGCCACTAGCTTTTATAAAGACAGAACAAACTCTAAAATAGACAAAATCAATAGAATACACTACTACCTATAAAGCGATGTTGATTCTATTCATATTTTTGTTCCAGCAAATAGAACCTCGAGATTGTCCCAACAGCAGTCGTCAGCGGCAGGAGAACAAGATTACAACCACCTTGATAGCCGTTGTGATTCTATTCATCGTGTGTCAAACGCCAGCCGCCATCATGCTGGTTGTTTACATCTTTTATGATCCGGAGAAGAGCACGTAAGTACTCTCATTTCTCATATATTTAGAGTTTTCTTTAAAATACAAGCCCTCAAAGATTTTGGTTTAACTAGAATTTCTTTAAAGTCTAGGACTCAGTTTTACCAATTATCATTCTTCTCATCTAAAGAATATCAATCATTTGGTATTTTCCTGATATGCTAAGGGGATTCTTAGATATTTTTGTACATCACTCTATACTAAAATAAAGTTTTGCAAAGTTTCAAAATGTAAATTTAAATTTCATAAACTCACCGGTTCACCGTTGGTTTACACAGTGGTAAACGGGTTTGCTTAACAGATGATAGTTCTAAATTAAGAAATACAGTTACCAACAGACACCATTGAAATGAATATGATGAACTGGAGTAAAAAAAAAGGTTTAGGATTACGTCAATGACGGCTCAAGACTACTGACTGCACAAACAGCGCAATGAACTACCTATAATTCCAGTTGTTATAGTCAAATACTCTAGGGCTTTGAATTAAAAAATACATTTAAAATTTTACCGAACATATTAAATCAGGATTGATGTTGCTAATAGATCAACCCAGACAAGTTCATCAAGATTTAACCTAGTCAGAGTGTCATGTCTCTCTGGGGTTCGCTAGTCAGAGATCTCAGCTGATAGGTCTAAATTATAGGTAATTTCTTTGAATAATCTAAATAAAATGGTGCATGGCGACGTTCTGTAATCCAACTACTTGGAGGTCATTAATGGTGGATAGTTGTGAGAGATGTTCGGTAGATGTAATGTTTTCTTGTGTGGATTGACGTCTGCACTATTGAATACTACGTTAATCCGCAAAAGTCCATCCTCATAATTAGATCAATTCTTTATTCAGAGGTTGTGGGTTGGATTCCACGTTTAACTGTAGGTCCATTAATTGCCATTAGCTGTTGGGCTATTAATTAACAGTCCTTTCTAAGGAACATGTCAGCCTTAGTAACAAGACTACAAGATAGTACCACAATCATCTTACACTCATCTCTCATTCCTACTTGGCTTAAAATACCTATATTGTAGTATGGTTTCCATTTAAATAAACTTATCTAATCTAAAAATGTGTGGCGGGCTTCCACACTATATTCTTGATCGGTCTAAACGAAATGTCTGACCGATTCCGAATGAGTAGTGTAACACTACTTTCTACCTGGGAGGGATTCCAGAAGGATCAATGCTTACCTAGCATGTTCTCTTGGTTTTCTGGGCGGGAGATGTACTCTTCTAAGGGGTCTACCCTTAAATAAAAAGTTGAGGGTTCCCTGAGGTAGACTCTTTCTTGTCTGGAGGACTTCAGGAGTTGGGATTTTCCATGACCGAAGCTCAGATCATGATTGGTATGGAGCAATTTTTACCCCTCTGGAAATTTTGTAGACTGACCAAGTATCCCATATGAATACTTCCAATATGAATTCCCATCCCTATGAATATTTTCCTTCCGGTGGTTGTACGGAAGAAGTACTAGCTAACATTCGTGACCGTCCAGATTCCAACACATAGAAGTTCCTAAAAAATATTTTTCCGCTCTAGATATTTTTCCTGGATCTAACCTAGTTTCTCCACAGGCCTGGCCACGCCATCATGCTGGGGCTCGGCAACATCTGCAACTTCCTGACGACTGTGAACGCCTCCAGCAACTTCCTGCTGTACTGCGTCATGAGTGACAAGTACCGCCGCACTCTGGTGTTGACCCTCTGCCCCTGCTTGGCGACGCGACACCAGCGCTCTCACACGTTCACCTCGTACTACGCTAGTCACCACAACTCCTCCGTCAGGTTCAACTCGCCCAACGCCCTCAACACATAGCAGGACCAGGACCAGTTCTAGAGAATGAGGATCATGTACATACTAGGGTAGGCGGAGGTGGACCGGGCTCTCACTGTCTGTAAATTTTCTTGTAAATTTGTATTATTTACATCGGAATATACATCGAATGGTCAACTTTCCTTAGATCATAACACCATCAAGTATTTTATCCTTTTAGGGTGAAAAATTAAAGTTTATCACACATTAATCCACAAACTCTGTGAAGATATATTTTATTTTTAGAATACTCTTCACATTATCCACAAAAGTAAAACTATATTAATAATAGAAAAAAATACATTCTCTTAATCGTTTAAAGTAACACGTTCAAACAAATAACAACGTAAAATAACGGTTAGTTTAGTTAAATGCTATTTAGTTAAATGCTATGCTATAATTAGCTATTTAGAATTTTATTTGTCAACGCCAACGGCATTTTTAGAAGAGAATATTCAAAAACTTTTAAGGGAAAGGGGTCCGAACCCATCAAACTCTGTGGACATCCCGCGGATACAAGACGCTAACCGTTTGGCTAGCAGGATGCCTATTTGAAAATACGTCACAAAATATTCGATTTTAGGTTGAATACATAACCAGTAACGAAAAGAATTGCATTACTTAAAATTGTGAACAGTAGATCGATCAAGAGATGTTTCTATTACGGGTAAAGATGCCAAACATGAAAATTTTAATGTTTCATAACTATTAACAAATGTTAAAGTCTTCCCTTAATATATTAATTCACACAATTTCCCGATTGAAGTCTCTATATTAGTTGCCTTAATATTTAAGGGTTTAAACTTTAGATACAGGTAACAAGAAAAAATAATAATATTCATTATACAACTTGTAATTTAAGGAACAAAGAATAAAACCAAAGAATAAAATGTGGAGTGCTTCAGGGTACATTACTTTTTTTCTATAGTAGTTTTGGAATATTTGTTGTTACAACTATATAATAACAGTTTGCTCATTCCTGTTGTACGAAGAACTCTTACTTCATCAGAGACAATATCGTAAAGTAATTTATCTTAGTGTGGTGTTAAAAGTGTTAAATGTTACCTTACAGAATTCATGATCTTAAGGTTCTTAGAAGTAAGGATAAAAAGTTTCTTTACTTGAGTGAAACAAATGTCCAGTTAGTTAGTTGTTAATGTTCAGTGAAATTACTTTAGGACTCAAGTGATACTTTACAAAGTGCAATATTGTTTCACGTGACATCACCTAAATTAAAATTCCGCTCCTTTAAAAACCTAATTCATCCCATTATTTAGCTTTATTTTCTTACGTCAAATAAATTGGATTTATGATATGGACTCTTGACTACAGTAAGAGCTTTCCGTGAATTATATTCTGTGTCCACCTATCTAAGGCCATGTTTTAGGCTACTTTTTGGTATAGAGTACTGAGATAATTATGTTAGTCCCATGAAAATAAAAGTAATCCCATAAAGTTATACTTATAACACGGAAGAAATCTGGCACACCTTTTAAAGAACTATTCTAAGTTATGGCAGATGACAGTAATTAATTCTTAAATAGTCAGCTGATAGTTTTCATTGATGGTTTTGAGGTTATATTACTCAACTTGGAAAATGATAGTGTTTCAGGTTGGTTAATAAAGGGCAATTTGTAGCTTGTGTTACTTGTATGTGTAGGTGGAGAAACTATTTTGTGTGCATCATAGGTTTTAAGTACTTTTCGTCCCTGAGGAAATAAAAAACCGTCTCCACCAAGAACAAAAATGATCACTTTAATCCCTTGGTGTATAAATAACTTTTTTTAGTAAAAATATTCACCTATGAAATTTTAAAAACTAGATCATTTAAAACGAAATAGAAATGATTAAAAAATGTAATAGTTTTCAATTCGATTATACAGTTAATTAATTTTATTTTAAACTCTATTTTTAAGCATAAATTTACTATTAAATTTATATACTTTCATAATGAATAAGTCATGTAAAGTACATTTTGACGTACGTATTCATAGCCATATACGCTAGGCGTATGTGTCTGTATTTTCAACCCTTCATTTTATACTAAGGTGTAATCTATGAGTGTTATTTCTACTTAATTTTTGCCATACTCATATAAAATAAAATTTGTTACCACTCACCAATTCGTTCTACAGGTATATGTGCCAAAATAAGTGTAAATAGTTTTCTAAAATAGTGTATTTTATGATGTACTTAGTGTGTAAATATAATTATTTAGGAAGATGCATTTTAACTCCGAAGCTGTAGGTATTTTTAAAGTTGTCGCTTTGCATACTGTGAATATAACTTAATATCAATTTGGATTGTTTTATTCACTTAAACATATAAAAAGTGCTTCAATACCAAGCTATTTAAAAATTAATTTATACGTAAGCATTTAAATAATTGGACAGTAATAATCTATTTTATGTTAAACTTTATTAAGTGTATAGTTTCTTTTACTTTCCACATACAATAATTTTTTGAGTTAAATATTTCTTCCATGAATATAATCTTTCTTTTACAGCTAACACTGTAAACAAAGTTAGATTTTCACTGTAGATTCCATCGTCATACCACAGTAAATTAACATTCCATTGTATAGAAATGCCAACTCGATTTTTAAGTTACTAATAAAGTTACAGAACTTAGTTTTTTAACTGTTGAAAACCCTACTTAAAAAGTCGAGTTTTTTACATCTAAGCTTGATAATTTATTTTAAAAGATCTCAAACGTCAAATTTTCACGTTCATTTTGTCATATATAACTCATTTTGTTTATTAACAAGGTGTAAATTTGTCAGTTTTTTCCAAATCCTTACAACTTCGTGTATATGTCTCAGAAAACTAAATGTATCGAGAATTAAAATATGTCTTTGGCTTTTTGTCAATCCAGATTGTACTGTAAATGTTTTCCTGTATTGATTTTTTTGAGTAAAGTTGTTGTATATAGCTATTGTGATTAAATAAATCTGTTCGAATTGTATGTGTAAATTTGTATTAAGATCCTTTTTGCCTTTTTAGATTTACATGATTAACATGTTTTTAGATTAACATGTCATCAATATTTTACAATTTCAAACCCATTGCTTCTCAAACATAAAGTAAGTAACATAAGGAAAAGATAAGGTACATGGTATACATGTTTATAGAATAGAGATTCCACCAATAAGATTTGTGCCAGATTCAGCTGTCCATTTGTATGTGAGATTCAGCTGAGTTTTTATGGTTAACAATAATTTTCATCGTGGATAAACACATTACCTTTTATTATTTGTTGTGTTTTTACGGTTATGAAATGCTTTATGTGCCATTAGGGATCGGTGTTTCCTTTATGTGTGGGCCTCCCATCCACTAAATACCAATAAGTCCAGGCATTGGTTTTGCCTTTCGGAAACACATATCGGCAATATTTCATGGATGTGTCAACTGTAGTGTTAGGAAGGATCTGCTACTAATATTTGTAACCTATTTTGAGATTGATCGCTACTAATTGTAGTGTATACATATATGTATTTTGTGGAAGGTGTATGGTGCAATTAATATGTGTTTACCAAACCCAAATTTTGGATTTGGTGTCAATGTATTTGTATGCATATTATGGATATAGTAATATAGTTTAATATAAAATGGTACTATGACTATGGTGACTATTAAACCGAAGGTGTTGAGAATTTTACCAAGATTCCGATCGTACACGGCCCCAAACCAAGCCAACTATATGGCGTGAAAATATATATCTAGACTAACTCATCTGAGTATCTTACTGCTATATCATAAATTTACTTTGAATGAGAATTTTGCCAACACATGAGCTTGGTACAAGAAGGTGCAAAACTTAGTAGGTGATTCATCCAATGTTATTGTTATTGTTGGATAACTGGAGACATCCACAGTTTCCTACGGCTCCCTAACACCCCCCCCCCAACTTACCTTAATCTAATTCATCTTAGTGTAACTAGTTACGGTTAAATTTATGCAGATCCGGAGACTAGGACTGCCGGTGAACATTTACTTCGTACCGACCGCCAGAAGAACGATGAGGAAGCTACCGATTTCCAGAGGCTACGACCACGACACGGCCAACTAGATCCCATGTCAACCGAATTGGTCTGCCACTATATGCAATTAGGCAGACAGCCACACGACTTCACCCATAGGGCATTCCGACAGCGTAATGTCATCTAAATCAGTTGGTAAAGTGCATTAAAGCTGTCCTGTTCTCTTTTGCCTTAGCACCAATGTAATGTATCCAAGCCACCACAAGTACACTGCCACCACAGGTTCCGACACTGTGTCGTTGGCTGAAGAGTTCCTAACAGTACATCTACTCTGTACATCCGCAACCTTTTCACTTGTAATCATTTTTACGGTGGGCTTCCTCCCATGACTCACACTCGTAGAGGATGGAAATAAAATTGTGAAAGTTGTAGAGCTGTGATGACTAGGAAACTGACGCAAGTGCAGGTAGTGTGCAAGCTGATTATAGGGATGAAGATGAAATAGGAACAGGATCTCTGTATATTTGAACCAAAGAAGCTGGGTAAAAGACGTCTTATAAGGGGGATCCACTGTTGTGAATTTCGGGGCTCACGTTCAGGCGTCATTACTAGGTTAAGTCCTATTTACTTTTTTTATCTACACCAGATAAAAATTACATTTTAATAGAGTCAAGAGGTTATAACATAATAACACCTTTTGTTAAAGTGGTTCAAACCCGGACATCTCTGGATATGAACCCGTGATCCCTTGCACCGAAGCCCATGACGCTAACCACTAGGCTAGCATCACACCACAAAAAATACTACTTTGCCAAAAATGGTTTCCAAACATACCCAAAAATGTATTTAATTTTAAAGTAAAAATAAATTAAATATTAGAAAGTTTACATTCTATAACACTTTTTAAGTTTGAGTGCTATTCAGACTGCACGTGGGTCGAGATTTATTTTTAATTTCAGTGTAAATTGTGTTTAGCTGAAACCACAGATTGAATTAAGTCTTGAACTGAGTCAAATCCATTCCCCTTTAGATAAAAACTATATATTTAGTGGAAATTTATACATTTAAAAAATAGGAATGTTTTAGAAAAAATTATAATTTATTTTACTGTTGATTTAAAGTCTGTCCAGTAGTGAAACTTTTTTTTAGGAAGTAAAATATTAAAAAAATATTTTGTAGTAAAACTTTAGAATATTCAAATAAACGCATAGCATACCAACGAAATAAGAGTAGCAAAATACGTACAGGAAAAAATTCTTAATTTTTAAATTTTTAAACTATTAAAAACTTTGATTAACATTATATTAAATGTTAGTTAAAGCACTTTAGATGAAAAAATGCCATAAAGTTATTACTTAACATAACCTTTTATATTTCTGAGGTCAGTTATACAGTGGAAAAACGTCTGTTTTAAAGTTCTTTGGTGTTAGTCTGTCAATCAATTCTAGACCTGACAGCAGGAAGCAATTTAGAGTATATTTTGTTCTTCTTATTGCTTCTTCACCCCTAATCCTTGTATTGGTATTCGTTTGAAAACCAAACCATTACTTTTGGTTAAAGGTTGAAACAAAGTCATCTCTTCCACTTAGAAAACTTGGCAAAAAATAAACTCGTGGAAACTGAATATCTTTTTTGGTTAGTTAAAATTTGGTTAGTAATTTTATTTTAAAATTATTATTTGCATGGTTAGTTAAAATGGTGGATGACTATGGCAAATAATATAATAATTGTCGAATAGGTTTGTACACCAAATTAGATTTGTATCGTTAAAACACTTACATTAAACTATCATTACTACAAAATTATTATTTGCGTTAGTATACGAATTTGTTAAGCTTTAAAACTACCTGTTCGTCTCTATTTCTTCTTTATTATATTTATAACCGTGATGTTGGTACTGATTGAGAAAAATGAAAAAGACTATGAAAGTATTCACATATTGGTTGTTTTCCAACAGTAACGTAAGTTTCTTAAATTTAAGTCCAGTTTAAATTTATATTTGATAAATTAGTTGTAGAATACTTAATAATAATAAGTTTTTTTATGGTAGGGTATTTTATTTCTTGTTATGACTACAGTATATTTGTTAGCTAAGAAGTATTACATACACCATTAAACAACGCTCTTTTGCCATAGAGCAAGCCAAACTTGCTCAGAGAGATGGCGAAATGCCAATAGGTGCTGTATTAGTTACACGCAGCTTCATGATCTACTCTTTGTATTCTTCTTAAGTCTCTGTGTATTTTTCATAGTTGGTAGTACAGGTGCCTGGAGCGCAAGTGTTGAATCAAGTGTTGCTGGACTTCAAAAGTAAACTTTTCAGTTGTCTTTTCACATGCTCTAGTTGGCCACAATTACTGAAGAATGAGGTCAACTTACATTCCGTGTCTGTAAACTGTTCTGTATTTTACTTTTAAAGGAATTAAATGAATTATTTCATTATAAAATGAATCATTCACACCATCTTTACATGTATTACTCATGGTTTAGTCGTATCTTAATCAGCTGTAAACTATCTAGTTTATCCAAATTCCACAATAATCGAAGCTATTAATTCTGTTAATTTTTAGCGATTTCATAAACCCTAGTTCAATATACAATGGTTGTGACCCATGTTATTCAATTGACGTAATAAAACCCGTTACTTTAATTTATATATTGAGTCTAATTTGACATAAACTTTATCCCTAAATTAACTTTCTTAATTGATTAAATATATAAAAAATACTGTAGTGATTAAAAAAACTGTAGAGATTAGTAATTTCTCATTTAATTAAAAAATTATTGAATAACTATTCATAGATTACCTTTCAAATTTATCGATGAAATATACTGTTATTTACGTTGTAGATTTTCCAACCTCATTCAAGAGCAAATATTAGTTTGATGTTTCTGACATGTTTGCTCATCTCTCATCTAACTGGAATTTCACGATATGTCAACTAGTATTTACATGCATTAAAGTATATTAAAGTGTACAAAGTATTGAAGAAGTAGTTTCTTAAATTATCCTAAAATACAAAATACCTCTTCATAGTTTAAGTAAAACTATTATAGCTAATATGGAGCTAATGTATATAAAATATACATTCAATTCTGATATGCTAATTCGTCATTAAATTTGGTCGGTATCACTTATTCTGATTTGCCATCTATGAAATACACGCTTTTGTTTGAAATGTTATGTAAGTTTGCCTAACCTATTAGAGTCGTAAGGATAGCTTTATTCACTAATGTGTCACATTATATGTAGGGCCTACATGAGTTTTTTTTCTTGCCAAAAATATATGACGTATGATTTTATTTGAATAAACTACGGTAAATTCCGCTGTATCCGGATTAATGTAGCAAGGTCCCGATCTGGATGGCCGCAAATCCGGATGATATGAAACCATAATGAAATTATACCATTATGGACATCCACGTCGCATATAGAACTATCGGAATAGAGCCTGCAATATTAATGCTGCAGACCGCATATAACCTCTGTACAACAACATAGGCGGGAGAAATCGTAATATTTGTTTTTTATTCTATTAAAAGTACAAAGTTATTATTATTAGTTTTAGGTAGTGAATAAACGCTCTTCTGACGTTAAAACATCCTTCTTCCTTTTACCACATTTTCTCAAGACCACAGATTCAATATGTACTTTGACCGGAAAAAGTAGTTCCGAAATGAACAACAAAACAACCACTGTACATCTATCCTCCATCCATCACCTACACTTTGATAGTACAGTATTGAAGTGTCCAATAGTGACCGCTCCCGCATCCGCCAAGTGCTTGTAGTGCTCCGCTTGGAAACATCCCTAATATATTGAGTGTGCGTTCATGATATTACGCATTCATTGTTAGTAGCAGTTGCCGCAACCAGCAAGGTTCTGAAGTTAGGTCTGAAATTTTTAAGACGCTTAAGATAAAATTCACATCTTAACTGTTATTTATATAACTTTTTTCTAAATCCAATCCGGATGATTCGGGACCGGACTTCCCTGTATATGTTATTGAAATAGATAATTTCATAAACATTACTAATAACATTTTTAGGTGATTTTACATTCCTGATTTTATAAAAATAGCTATCCAAATATCAGATATTGAATTTTCTGTTACTTTTATATGGTTATAAAATAGCTATTTAGAAGTTTTTTCAATGTTTCATATTTTCTTATACAGTCAACAAAACTTCTAAGCCTATTATTCTTAAACTCAATACTACTTACAACTTCGGTAACACTCAGTTGTAAGCATGTCATAAACAATTATAATGCAAGTTTCTACTTCAACAAGAACGTCAGTACCTTTGTGAGCGGATCTCCTTCTGGGAGGAGGTCTCACAACGTAGTACCCAGCTCCTTCATTTCCTAAAAGTCAAACTTGAAATGGAAAGGGGATGTTCCTCATATTTCGGCCCGAAGTTGTACTATGACCTCCCATATGAACTTAAAGGTTATGCAACCAAAACTTTCAGAAATAAATTATAGAATAATTATTAAGATCTGCATAAAGGTTTTTTTAAATTTTATGGTTTTTATTTTTTATAACAATTACCTTATTATTGTTAGTTTTTTAATGTTGTAATGTTATTGTTACATTTGTCATTAGTAATAGAGTAAGATTTGTGAGGAGAGTTGTTCTGTAAAACAGTTGTCAACTGAGAAACGCTCGATAGTAAAAGATAATTTTGTTTATTTATTATACAACTTTTGGTGAAAGTTTCATTTAATAGGGTAAATGGTTTAGGCTCGACTGCGTTTTAAAGAGCCGAATGTGAGCCATGTATTCCTGACGTCAGCGGCTGGCCAAGTCAAACCCTAAGTGTGACGTCACCGAACGAGCACTCCCGCCTGTTGTAGAGTCGGCGTTGATAAAAGGATCGTGCGCAGAAGCGTCGCTCGGTTACCATGACAACAGTCGTCAACAGCTGATCGTCTGAAATGGGTTTGTCCACAATCAGATCACCTGACTGGTTGTGCGCCGCCGTCTTGTCGTATCGTGTATAACTACCTTAAAAACCTGAACATGGTGTTCAGTGATTTGATAGTGTTCACAATCATTTCTTATGTTGTGATGTTTTGTGTATGTTGTGATATTTTCGTTTCAATGTTAGACAATTGTTAGCAGAAAACATAAACCGTAGAGGTGAGTATCCATTTTAGCACTTGCCTCATTTCAGTATTACCGTATAATTCTACACCATGTATATATTATAAAATATGTTTCTAAGAAAAACGTTTTACATGTAGCTCATTTGTTATAATCCTACTGACAGATATCATACTAAAAATGTAAACATCAAATCTAAACTGGTTCAATGAACAAATTTTTGTGTTACGTTATTAAAGAAATGTTGCATTGTACAATAATGGCGGCAATGATGAAGGCTTTACTTTCAGTGTAAAGTTAATCATTTTCATGAACAATGTGAGTTAGTTTAGTCGGTTAGTAAAGTTCCAATTAGCCTATATATTAAAACAGCTGATTTAAAAATTAGTTCATTAGTAGTATTGTAAGTGTAACAGCATAGTCATAGTGACAGCAATGTTGTTAGACCATATTTTATTTTGACGAAAAAAGGCATAAAATGTTCCAATCATATTTAAACATAATTTCTAATGATGGTATGAATTATTACTATATTTTTATAGGGATAGGCGAAAGAATAAATAGGTATAATTCGAACCTGATTCATAACTATATTTATATCATAAATATGAAACAGTTATTATGATTTTATCATAGTATGTTACCCCATATTTACATACTATTAATGTTAACTGAAAAAATATTAGCAGCCTGTTAAGATGACGTAAATTGCTTTCAAATCTTTGATCCTCTTATTCACTAATCTTGACAGTAATTATTCAGCTATAACTCTCCCCTCTCATTTTTAAACTAATCTCATTGGTCTCCACCGGTAACACACTTTGACAATCATTTTTATATTAGGATTTCTAACAACCAAATAAACAAGGAATTAAGATAAAACAATGGTATATTAAAATATAAATTGTCTTTGGTATTTTTACTGAATCGTCCTTAAGATTCCTGAGATATATTGATAGTTTGGTCAATTGTTTATTTGGTTCATTTTATTTGTTTACTTTTAGGCCGGAATATTTTTCATGACTGTAATCCCTGTATAATACTCTAGTATATGATAAGAGAGGTTTTATTTCAAAATGTGACAAGTGGGTTTTATGTTGTTTATGACCTGATGTATATATTTGTTTAAAAATAGTCTAAAATTTAACTGAGATACTTACTATGTGTCAACGTATATTACACGTCCACGTGAGTTGTGTGATTAGTCCAACTTCAAGCCAATTTACAATACAAATTGAAAATCTATTGTGTAAAATTAATTAACAAAACTTTTTTAAGAATAAAAATCGGTGTTTTGTAATTTTTCAATCATAAGTACTATATTTTTTATTTAACCTAAAATTATTCCATCAACTAATATTAATTCAAATTAGGCCTATTGATTTTTTGTTATTGATCTTTTCTTTGTCGTGCATTTTTCGTTTAGGGAAATGGTTTCATTTTGTACTGTAGAATAAAATATGCAAAATAAAAGATAGACAAAAATTTGTATGTGCTTAAATAAGTTTAGAATGAATTATCAAACAGAAAGAATACGAATGACACCTCAAAAAAATCGGTGAATTTGTCTGTAACCGAGCTAGTCAGGGCCATCCACCAAGTAGATTTTAAATAACCCTTTGATACCGGTGATGTGACGAAACAAATCAATTTATTTTTAGTTAATTATAATTGAAACATATTTGTGACATCCATTTGAACTGCAGTACCAGTTATCAGTTAAATCACTGATATTTCTTCGATTAAAAACACATTTGTCATATAAAACTAATTGAACCTAATTTTCTTTGAATTTGTATAGAACAAAAATGAAAATCTACAGTACCAATCACATTTTTATAAATTGAAACTTTCATATTTTATCCATCACACCGGAATATAAGCAGCGTGTATTCCAAAATCCTTCTCAATTATACTAGTTTACTCATTAATATAAATATTATTAGTATAATTTATAGTATAAAAATACTATCAGTAACCGACCTTCCTGAACTCCTCAGGGTCCTTTGTTTCAATTCCTCCAGATACAATAAATTGTATGAGTTTTGTCGGTATAATACCAACACCGACTCGGTAGCTCAGGGAACACGTGCTGGAATAGTAAGTCGAAGGTTGCTAGGTCGAGATCTTCAAAATTAGAATTGGGTCTAATCTCTATTCCTCTCGTACTGTATATCCTGTAAAGTTTAACAAGGTTATTTGTCACGCTTCACGTAAAAATGTTTATATTTACTTCCCTGTGGGGAATAGGTGAGATCATGGATATGTCTAAAGGGAATGTTTTCAGTACATCTAAACGGCTAACCAAATGACGTCTCTGTTTCAAATTTTGGTCACAAAAATTGCCATCCGCGAGTTAAAAAATATACATATAGAATTAAGGGCAACCTTAGTTATTTTCATTATTCTACCTATGCCTTTTATACATGATTTTTATTTACTTTAAACCCTTCGGACGTTTACTGATATCGGATATCCACGTGGAACTAGTTAAACATTGCATACATTATTGATGTCTCTTAGCGCTGCGTATGAAGCTCTGACGTCATTGTATGTTCCAATGGGCTTTCCCTCTAACTACATCTGTCGAAAGCAAACACAGGCCCTATACGCTTCTGCTACGGTGCGTGTAATGTAAAGCTTGTCAATAGAATGCGGTTTGGAATGTTCGTTATTTTAGGAAATTTCCAGTAGGAAATTAGGCTATTGCCGTAGTCTTCATAGTAAGACTCGGTACGTTTTCCGTTTTAGGGGTCACTAGATGACCAAAATCCCTTCGTAATAAACCTTATATGTAATTTGTGGGTTTAAGTTTAAAAACCAGGATAATCGACTCATCCAATTATAAGATAGGGGGGTTATACCCCATAATGTGGGTTTTGGGAATAATTACGTTTTTTTACTATATTAAAACAGCCATAAAATTTTCATCATTTTTTTCTGCATTGCCTATGTTTGCTACATTGCCTATGTCTGCTACATTGCATATGTCTGCTACATTGTCTATGTCTGTTACTTTGCCTCCTACATTGCATATGTCTGCTACATTGCCTGTGTCTGCTACATTGCATATGTCCGCTACATTGTCTATGTATGTTACTTTGCCTCTTACATTGCATATGTCTGCTACATTGTCAATGTCTGTTACTTTGCCTCCTACATTGCAAATGTCTGCTACATTGCCTGTGTCTGCTACATTGCATATGTCCGCTACATTGTCTATGTATGTTACTTTGCCTCTTACATTGCATATGTCTGCTACATTGTCTATGTCTGTTACTTTGCCTCCTACATTGCATATGTCTGCTACATTGTCTATGTCCGCTACATTGCATATGTCTGCTACATTGTCTATGTCTGTTACTTTGCCTCCTACATTGCAAATGTCCGCTACATTGCCTATGTCTGCTACATTGTCTATGTCAGCTACATTGCCTATGTTTGCTACATTGCCTATGTCTGCTACATTGCCTATGTCTGCTACATTCCCTATATTTGGTTCAATCCCTATGCCTGCTACATTGCCTATGTCTACTACATTGCCTATGTCCGCTACATTGCCTATGTCTGCTACATTGCCTATGTCTGCTACATTCCCCATATTTGGTACATTCCCTATGCCTGCTACATTGCCTATGTCTGCTACAGTGCCTATGTCTGCTACATTGCTTATGTCTGCTACATTTCCAACACCGTTGTTTAACAGTTAGAATGCAGCCAAAAGAATACCTTAGTGATTTGATAGTTTTTTTTTATAATTTTAGTTGATTAAATTGATCAATTCATTATTGTATTGATGGCTGTATTATTACTGTAATACGCTATGTAAATTCATTCGTTAATCCATTGGAATCAGTATAAAATAAAAACATTTTAGCAATTTGGATAATCACCCTAAGTGTTTGACATAGGGTGAATATACAAATTATTAAAATGTGTAGCTTTCTAGTACTTTTTCCAAAGTAATAGATAGCTACCAGATCTGCAAACATATAAATTTATTCACACACAATAAACTACTTAACAAAAGGAAGGATTTCAACAACTTCGTTATTTTAGAAACAAGGCAAAAATAATCTGGTAATGTTTAAAAACATATGTATACTAAGTATGTAAATATTTGTAAGTAGTGTAGTGCAATTTTGTTTATATACTAGTTACTAAATGTTTTCTGATAATGACTCACCGTGACAATGTATGTTGTTAGACAAATAAAGAACCATCAAGAATTAAGGACTCAAATTGGAGGTAGATATAATGCTTTAATAGTTCTTAATTCAGGGTAAATCTAAACGTCATATGTTTCAGAATCATATGTTTATGTAGACAATTTGTAATCTGAATCAGCAAAGAGATTAATAACTTATCGCATTTCTCAATGAATATCGAGGACTAACAAACGACTTAAAATTTGTAACTTAAACTAAGAACTATTTAACTTGAACTTGTAGGTTTGGATAAAAAATATTGAAAAAATAATCATAACGAAATATAAAAACTTTTGTATTTACTGCCCTGTGAGAAATACGTTAGATCATCCATATGACTAAAGGGAATGTTTTCAGTTCTTCTTAACAGCTGTTCTTATTCTTATGTATAGAAAATTCATTAAAATAGCTCTCGTAATTTCTATCGAAACCTGCTTCAAGTTTTAATCCTACAAATTGCCAACACCCCCTCCCCGAGCTAAAACATAATATCCATGTCAAAATATTGACAACCAGGTACATTAAATCGATACAAAAATTTCCATAAAACGGTTTAGAGTATATATTTTACTAAAGAGACTGGAGGAAATGTGATTCATAATCTATAAATTTAATTATATATACCCTACTTCGATTCAAATATAAGGGTTTTTGTCTGTAAAATGAAATTCTGAAGCCGACATTCAAATTACCTGCGGCACGGCTCGATTCGCTTTCGTATCTGCAACAAAAATCTACATAAGTAACTATCACGTAAATTTAACGTTACGTAACCGATAAATAAATTTAACGTGACGTAATTATTATTTAAATGTATCGTAACGTAATTGGTACGTAAATATGAGGTGACGTAACTATTACGTAAATGTAACGTAATGTGACCTATACGTAAATGTGACGTGACGTAGCTGATACGTAACGTAACTCATACGTAAATGTGACGTGACCTAACTGTTATGTAAATATAACCTAACAGTAGTTTTATTAATTAAGTTAGTAAATTAACTTTAATTAATTACTAAATTTAGTTAATTTAACGTAACAGTTAATACAACGTAAATGTTAAATTTAAAATATAAGAAATCTACTAGTAAACACCATGTAGGCCTGTTACAGAACATTTTTTATTTATATTCAATACACTACTATCCTAGAGTACATTATGTACTATAAACTTTATTGACAGTTATGTGAAAAACCATTTAATTAATAACGTATTAGAAATACTTTCAAACGAAGTTAGTTGTATTATTGAATAAATTACTAATAACTTCTTTTACTGTTTTTTTCTTTCGAGGTAGCAGCTGCATGAGTGTAGTCTATATGTTTTTTTCATATATTGGGTTTTGTAAATTTTTAATACGTATAGTATTACTTATTCTATATATTTGTTGTATTTATATTAAAAAGGACAATGCAAAATTGTCCTAGAAAACTTTATTGTCAGTTGAAAATCGAAGAACATCACCTTCAGAAGTTGTTTAGCTTTAAACATGAAACGCGTTGGAATAAGCCCTATTAGTTAATAGTATTAGTAATTTTAAAAACTGACAGCATAATGAACGTTAAAAATTATCTAGTTATTGATAGAAACTATGAATGAAGTAGTGTTTATTAATATAATGATGAATCCAATTTTGTTTCATCTCCTGTGACACAAACGGGAATTAAAACATTCGCAGGATTTACATTTGTTACTTTGGGAATTATTGAAAACAATAACGTTATTTAACTTTTAATCCTCGATTAAATCGTCAATAAATCAGAATCAGATCACTCTTATATGAGTTACAATATCTGTAAAATTACATCGATTTGTTACTGATTGTTAAAGTTTTTATTATAGTATTTTTCCCCAAACCTCTACAAATACACCCACTTGATCTCACAGTGCGAAGTTTCGTTTATCCGAAAGTTTTTTTCGATGTTTTCAGAAATTCCAATCGATACTCCGAGAGATCACTTAAAGTTAGGTGGATCAAACGTTTGGTGCTTATTAACAGTTTTATATTAAAAGATTTCTTATATTTTGAATGTTATTGGACTGTTGTATTTCTAGAAATTTAATATTAAAAACGTCAAATTTTTATTATTAAATGTCCTAATTTTTCATTTTTTACTTTCTTCAAAAACACAATGATGAAAATACATAAATTTGTAGTTTACCTAAAAACCTACATTTTGATACCACAATAATAAATTTTCAGTGAGTATTTTTTCGAAATATCGATTTAAATAAATACATTTAATTGAGAAATATGTATATTTTATTACCAAAAAGGAAAATAGTTCTAAACAGTTCTTTATCACTATTAAGTCTCCAGGGACACACAACTGCCAAAGATTATTAGAATATAAAAATATTGTTAACGGGTAGCTAATTCCCTTAATAAATGTAATTCGTACTGGAACAACAAAATTACAAACATTTTGGAGTGGTATCTATTCAAAGATATATTTCATTTAAAAGCAATCCGTAGCCTTGTCCTCTGTCTGGGCTGTATAAGTTGTTATAAAGAAGTAAGGAATTCATTACAGTACTATGAAAAAAAATGTATTTACTTCTCTATGGAAAATAGGTTAGATCATGGATACGTCTAAAGGGAATGTTTTCACACCATCTAAACAGCTGTTCTTATTCTTTTACATTAAAAATTCAATACAATAGCTCTGATGGTTCTATGGAAACCTGTCACATATTTTCCATCTTAAAAATCACCAACACTCCCCCCAGAGCTAAGACATATCCATGTCAAAATAATAACCTAAATCAAGAATTATTTGTAAATAAAGCTGACGTAATTAAACATTCAATTTGAAACATGTTATAGGTAGTAAATGTGTGTATAAGTTAAGATGAGGTTTTTTTATAATGGTATAGTTTTGTAATAGTTTTTACAACAAAGTACTAATGCAAACGATCCAATATTGATTTTAGTTCGGTTAGTTTAGTTGACATCAATAATGAGTGGATATACACAGTGTCCCACAAAGATTTGTAAACGTTTAACTTTATATTAAATGCCCGTTCATGCACTGAACTTTTTTAAACCTTCTACAGTTTCCAAAGTAGGTTATAAAAATATCCTTGGAAAATTTCAGCTCTCTAATCTTAGTAGAAACAAAATATTGATAAACGATACCTTAAAAACATTTAAAAAAGTGTTTTTGGTCTTATAAACAATTTTTATTGTTACAGTCTAAGGCAATACGACTTTAAAATATAAAAACCCTAGAACATTGCCTCACGGAAAACCTCAAAGTGCAAAATTATTCAAACTGTAACCCATCCACAGCAACACACCGATAACAGCGCTCAAAAAATGATTCGTAAGCTCTTACAAAGAAACTCCGCTGGATCGGGAGAAGTTTCACTTATATTGATCGGTTTAGTTCCTCGCCATTATTGAAGCTATGGGTATAATCTTTTTCCTTCAAGTAACCTTATAAAAAGAAGTCACAAAAACAGTTAAATCTGGCGATTGGGTTGACCTAAAAATTCACTTCCACGACCAATCCAACGGTCATGAAGGTTGCCATTTGGTAATTTCTTGGAGCACCATCTTGTTGAAAAATTCCTTGATCCATGTCTGGTAACGTCAAAGCAAAATTTACAATCAAACAGCTGTTCTTCAACAATGAGTGTAAGAACCGCAACGTTGTAATCAAATTAGATAATAACTCATGAAAGTAGTTTTTATAGGAAGCAAGGTATGTATATTTTGTTTCTACAAAGGTTAGGCAGCTGAAAGTTCTCCAGATTATTTTTAAAACCTACTGTGTAAACTGTGTAAAATTTAAAAAAATTCGGTGCTTAAATGGTGCTAAAACTACACGTTTAAACCTCTTCGTGGGACACTGTGTATACAAAATATCATATGTTATACTTCTCCATCTCGTTTTACAATTACATGAAAACTTATTTAAAATTTTTTTCAAATACTGTTAATAACCTACCTTATTCAAAATATTAAAATATCAGAAAATTCTGCTATTGGATTGCTCAAAATTCTGCATAACAAGTTACGAAAAGTGTTGAGACGACCAGGGAATGTAAAAGTATGTAAATTTATTCCAACACTTTGAAACCATCACAGCTAAAATTTTTGATGTAACAATTACCATTCGAACGTTTATTTTTTTCCTAATCAAAACGAAAACGCTAAAATACTTCTGTATTTATAAACACATTTCTATTTTTAGGCATCAAATGAACTTGTAATAGTTTTACCTTCTTCTCGTTGGCATATCACATAGAGAAAGTATTTTTTTCGTAAAAATTTGAGTTGAGAGTAGATATATTGGTTTTGAGGCTCCCAAAAATCCAAAAAGGGATCAGTTTATCTGCTTGTGTTTAGTCCCGGAGACCACATTGATCATCCTATTTTTATGAAATTTAGATACCCTGGTGCACTTCGCTAAATCTTCAAACTAATGTTTTATTTTTTAGAATTTTTATTTTTAAGGGCTGTTTCCTCCTGAAACCTTCATGTGGAAAATATAAAGTTCTCAAAATTCACTTAAACGATTTTGATTAAAGTTAATGATTTATACTTATCAAGGTCCCAAATTATACTACCCGTACTTCTTTAAATGTAATGGCTTAAAGCTTTGGACTTTTAAATCAATAAGCAAAACAAAACAATAATTTTATAAAGTATTTTGGCTATCCAGCCTAAAAACTGTGCGGTTTAGCATTTCGAATTATTAGCCCACGACTATAATAAATCTAGAGGAAATCTAAATTAATATCGGTGGTAAATATAGTAGATTGTCCAAGATCGCTATTCGTTATTCGTTATTCTTACGTTATTCTTACGATACGTTATTCTTATGGGGATTTCTAAAAAATCAATTCCGTTCATTTCTCAGCCGTGTTTCTTAAACCTTGATATGCACCTTTCGATTACATCACCAAAAAAATCTACAATACAAATATTTGATATTACCTGGGGAGGGAGGGTTGATCTTTTCCTCCAATATATTTAAACTGATATTGAAAAAATGTGGAGATACATTTCACGAACATTTTACAAACAATGTATTCGTTATTATTAGAGTTTAGGAATATGATAACTATAAAAAGTCATTCCTTTATTTTACAGTTAGAAAGAGAAAGTTAGTGTCAGTGTACTGATAATTGTTTATTTGATAACAGATTAAAACAGATATTAGCATTCCTCGTAATTGCAGCAAATGTACTGCTTGGATTTTCTCTTTTCGTTGCCGAACATTTATTTGGTGCATCTCAATGGGCAACACATCCTTATTAACGTCCTTATAAGTATATTAGTAAACTTAAAAACATTTCCAAATTCATACAGCAACAATTCAAAGAAAAATTTTACTCTGATAATATATCTTATGAATATTTTAAAATCTACAAATCATAAATTAAAGCTTAATGGAGTGCTAAGGTGTAGAGAATCTACTCCCTGGTTATTCACGTTTCGCATAAACTAAACGCATTTTAAGTCACGGAAAGTTCAAAAACTCCTCACTTCTTGTTTCTTGAAGAAGCTAAAAGTTTCCGAACTGAAGTTTGTGGTTGACTAAGTTCAAATAAAATTATGAAAATTGGTCGGAACATTAAATAGTTTTATGACAACGACGAATGCCATCGAAGTGTAAATCAAGGTTGTAAAACGTGGAAAATTGAAAATAACTTTTTGTTTTAAACAGCACTTGGCTTACTATTCAATTAGTTTAATTAAATACTTTGTAAACAAGGATTTCACAACTTGTTTTTCTTCAAAGATCACCCAAAATTGTTGATCCTATTAGAAGAATCAGGTTGGCTGTTTATGTTGGTGTCAGTTTAGACTTCAGGACTCGTGGAATAACATTTTGAAGTATCAAGTTTTTTCATTAATTTACAAATTACTACATGACAATTTATAAGAGAAATTGATAACAATTAATTTGTAACACGTTAACAATCCGTTCACATTTCCGTTTAAACCTATATTAGTTATTTATTTTTTGACAAAATATATTTTTTCCATTTTTTTTATTATCTTATCCTTTTTAACTTATTTTATTTAGATCAACCTATTTTTCCCCGACGATTCAAATTTTGGGCAGTTTAAAGAACGAACATTTACAAAAACTTTTATGTCGCAAAAAAACCTGTGGTCTTTAATGTTTTTAGTCAGCAGGCGACTATATTCGGGATGCTGTTTTCCAATTATCAAGCTTTGTCACATCCGTTATGTCACGAAATTGAAAACTGCATATTAATAGTCAAAACATACACTACACTGTATTGACACATGGAACCGATCAAATATAAATTGATCACGACACGACTAAACGATATATGCCAAGTGATTTTGACCAAGGAGAGGGGGAAGAAACTGGTTTTATATAATAGACAGTCCTGTAATATTGTGTTTAAGTTTGTTAAATAGTTGGATCAAAACAGGTTTGCATTTAACACATCATCTGGAAATTTTATCGCTTTATCCATCTCAAATGGCTCATTTTGTTATTATTAGTGGTTCGGTATTAAAGAATGGTGTACGACCGTTGCCATTGTTTTCAACATACTTAACACCCTTTATAGTGTTAATTGATATCATAAACGTAATTTGTTGGAATAATTCCGGGATAGATGGACCCCTCTTTAATCTTCGTACTACGCAGTAATTAATGATCTCTATTGAAAAAATGCTGTAGTGTAGTGTGAGATAGTTCTATGATAATATAAGTTGCCCAGTTGATACTTATAACCATTTTCTAGAAAATTAAGAAAGTTTTAAAATGTAGTCCATCTATCACATACTGAGTTAGATGGACTATCATAGAGAGGATAGGTAGAACGTCATTAATGGATTGTAAAATTAGATAAACTCACTAAATAAACGAATAAAAGTTTTTATGAAATTTTATTGTCTAACTACATAGATAGAAACAGTACAATATTATTAATACACGCTGAAATACTAAATTGTGTAATGACATCATAAAACTCATGTTTTTCAGAGTTTTAATTTTTAAGCTTAGAGGTCTTTTAGTTTCATTTTTCTTTTACCAAAGGAGTCACCAATAGTGCCTTACTTTGTGTAATTCTCATGCATTCAACAATATTTAACAACATTGAATATTGAGCATTGAGAACATATTGTACAATTGGCCCAATCTTCTGTGCTTGTTGTTTCGTTATCGTCTTCACTGCAGCCAACAAATTCATCTTCATTGAAATATACAGTGCCATCGTCGTTCAAATATTCCAAACCTTTTTCATGAATCAGCAATTTGTATGTTTTACTATTTTATTGGCTTATTCATTCCTAGAATATTTGGTGTTACTGTACTAATAGCTTGAACCAAATCACTTTTATCCTAACCTCTAGTTGATCCGAACTATCTTTTGTACTCTGTAGGAATTTTCTGAAAATAGACACGAAATACAAATCTTCCGTCATTTAAATATATAAAAATACTTTTAAATAGTAGGTCTATTTATCCCCAAAAGTCAGTACAATTATCACAAAATATATATCTTAAACGTCAGGGATAGATGAACCAGGCCTCAATTTTGCGCTCACTCCGTTCAGCACGGGCAAACTAGCCTAGAAAAGTTCGTTAATCTCTAAACTACGCATTAGGGTTAAGAAACTTATGTAACCACTAAAAATTGAGACTATGAAACAAATTTTTACTCACCTGATTTTAGTGTATTGTCATATTTAGAAAATTGCTGATTAAAATTGCAAAAAAGCGACACACAAGACAAGACGAACCTACACAACACTTAGCAACTGACGCCCTTGTGTTCCTGTGGCTGGATTCAGAACTATGTCACCTGGAATCCATCCCGGAATTACTATATATTATATATACACTTAATAAGTAGCTATGACGTCATAAATGCCTTGCAATATTTACTTTATTAATAATTTCAAAAGTTGTTTCATGTCAATCTTAAAATATCTCGTGGTAACAATTACTAGACAAATAAATTATTTGCAGCCTATTTAATTATTTATAGGAGTTAAAATCGTAAAAGCTTTAATTGCGTATGAAAACAGTATAATAATATTAATTGACCTGCATTTCTGTGAGAACAATGTTTAATTATTAGTTTTTATAAACTTCTACTCAAAAATATTTTACGAAATATTTTTTAGCTTTTGCAACTTTTAATAATTAAAAGTTGGTAATAATTAATTATTATTGAGCACCGAGGAATGATGGTATTTCTTTTTTTATTTGTTATGTCATCTTATTTTTCTGAGGTAAAAGTTCATTTAATTGGTTGTTTTTTACAGCATCAACGCGACCGTCACTTAAATTAACCTAGATAACTGTTAAACGGTAATATATCTTTTACCTGATGGTCTCAGAAAACATCCTTTTACCTCATTACAAAAATTTATTCATTGATAGGGAAAATTACCAACGTAAAATATCTTCTTCTTATTCATGGATAATTTTTAATGCTAAAGAAGCCATGGCAATGAGGAAACCTTGCAAATGTACAGGGTGCATTTAATGAAGACTCGTAAGGAGATTTCCTTGAAACAAATCAAAAGAAGTCAGTTAAAACCCTCTAAGAGTTTTCAATATTTTCTTTTTTTTAGAATTCATCCTCGCTTTTATAAAAAAATAATTAAAATGTATAGTTATCAATAAACACAATTAAAATGTAACTGATAATTTTAAAATTTAATTTAAGATATAATCTGTTAAATGGTATTGATTTTGTTTTCATCAAACACATCCAACAAACAAATAAAGAATCGTTACTAGTTCTTGTTAGTTATAAAACTTAATTGGAAACAGTCGACAAACTAATAACGGTTCGTTACTAGTACTTGTTAGTTAGATAGCCTAATAACTAGTGCTTGTTGGTTAGCTAACTTAGTTTGAAATAGTCAGCGTACAAATAACATTTCGTTACTAGTTCTTGTTTGTTGGATAACCTAATTGGAAACAGTCGACAAACAAATAACGGTTCGTTACTAGTACTTGTTAGTTAGATAACTTATTGACCAAATGAATCTATGAAATTGTTTTCAAACATCTACATAAGGATTAAATCTAGTGTATTAAAACAAATAACTAAATTCTGAAACTTAATCAGCCTTTTTGTGTATCGACACTATCACCAACAATATATTAGAAACTATATATATATATGCAATTATCATGATAGAACGTGTTTGATTATTTTATAGGTCGATTTCCACTATAGTTTTAAAGTGCTTTTAGGTCATAAATAGTTTCTGTAATTGATAATTTAAGGTTTGTAAGTGGTTATCCCTTGCCCTAAATGACCACCGCAACCGAGGCGTTCACGGCTTACACAGCTTCGGTCGAGTTATTGATAATCTTACGATTACATTAAACAATACATGTTTAGCGTGTCTACGTCTGCATCGCCTAAAATGTACCAAACATATACTTGGGTTATAATATAATGTGTGTTACAATAATGATTCAACAAGAAAATAAGTCGAAAAAAGTATAGAGAATTTTTTTTCAATTCCAGCTTAATTTTCCGTGCCATTTTTGTATTGCAAATATTTTTTTATTTTAAAAACCTTTTAAGATATTTTTAAAAATCTTGGAAAAAGTATTTAGTACTAAGGTAACATTTTTTAACCATCCAAATTTCAAAATTGCTGTCATTATTTAATGTCAAATTTTACGAATACTGGTACCTAAATCAAATTAAGCAAAGGAACATTTCTCAATAAAATAAAAAAATCTATTAGATTGATTTATAAATAAAGAATCTGTGTTTGTTTTAATAATAATTGAAACTAATAAATTAAAATAAATGATTAATTTTTATTTATTCATTATTCTTTTAATGAATTACAATAATTACAACATTACATTCAATATATTTTAAATTAATAGCAAATTAATTTGTTATTTAAAACGATGGAATGAAGAGGATACACTACATGTATCCTCCTGTGTATATTTGTTACTTGCAAGTATATGATTTTGGTAAACACCATTTGATATTTGGAAAGTTAAAATATAGTTTTCGTCATACTGCTTCTTATACGGCTGTTTTAGATACATGTGTTGAAGAGCTAAAGTTGTTATTTTTCATCCTAGGACTAAACCTATCATTATGATGATTTATTGAGTCTAGGTCACAAAAGTTGATAATACTTTTGATTCAAGGTCAGCATTCGCATAGCCTATACAACCAATTAGAAAGGAATCAAGAGAGAACTACTACAACTTTAGTAACATATCAGCTTATTAGTCTGAAGCGTCAAAATGGTCGACAACTATTGATACTAAATCAGGTAATAAAGCCTCGGCACGCCTTGGCTGTTAAACTTGTATTCGTATCAAAAACGCCTGTTTTTGGTCCTAGTGATGAAATGTAAGTTACTATTTTTTACAAATTTTACTTACTTAAGTAACAAATAGTTTTGTTACTTTCGTTTCGGTAAAATATCTCATAGGGTTTTTTGAGATACAGTAATAAATATTTTTTAAATAGCGAATTATGACCGAACTAAGCAGAAATCGAAATAAAAATTTACTAATATTTTAGACTTATTATGTATGTAGATTCAGTTTCTGTATAGCCCATCCCACATTTTTGTGACACTCCGTATACTTTTCTCTGTATATTTTTCTGTACGGTGATATACTACTACTTATTTGACGGAAAATAAGAAAGAAAAACTACTGGTGTTTCAATAATAGGGTCCTACCTAATTTTATTCAGTTCTGTACACAAATTTTCACTTTCCATACAAATAATATTAAGTTTTTGTCTGTCCATTTATTACAGTTAAGGTTCTCAATAATATTAGGTTCTCAACAATCTTGCTTCTCAATAACTATTCATACAATCCCTACAAATAATGGGCTTATTGCTGATTCAATGCTTGTTTAACTTTCTATATATTTTTTAGGTTTTTCAATGAAGTATAAATTATATTAGATAATTATAATATAACACTGGTGTTTTTAGACAAATTGTATAATGTATACCGTTGCCTAACCTCAACTTTCGTAACTAAAAAGGTCTTTAAAGTAGAATAATAAAAATTAAAATAATAATGAACATTTTTCTTTGTTTCTCGGTTAAGTTCGTTAGTCACTCCAAAGCGCCAACGGCAATTAAAAGCCCCTTTGTTGCAGTATTTAAATTAGAATATTACATATTTTTGTGATGGTTACTTTATTGTTTTTATAATTTCTTATTATTTAAAATTTACAGGGAGAAGCTCCCTGTAAAAAGGACAAAAATTAAGTTGCTTTTTACAGAGATGTCATAAATTGACTGAATTTAGTGTCCTAAATGTTGGCAGTCTTCGCCTGTTTTCAATGTGTTACTCCATCCCTGGGAAACACCTGATTTTACACACATGCTATACTACATTTTTTCCAGAGATCACTTGGAACACTTGCTTTATTTGCTTACAATTATTTATTCTTGTTCAGTTTTACAAACATTTACAGAAGTTTTTACAAAACCCAACAACTTAACAAGAACAAGACAAAAGGTGGTTCGACCATTTTGGACCCATCGATTAATAAAAAAAACAAAAAATATAATTATTAATTAGTAATCTCAAGTAAATCAATGGTGAAGCGGGCATTTACTGCTTGATGCTTTTTTATGTTTCTGTAAAGGATATCAACAGCAGACCTGTGTTTTAAGGTAATTATTTAATTTGATGTAGTTATAAGTAATATTATTCACAAAATAGATTTGGATATTGTATTAGGTGTTGAGAAAAAGGAGAAGATTTACATTCTTGTACTTTTTATTCCTATATTTATTTATACAAGTTCGTAATCCAGACATATCGGTCAATCGGAACAGATAGTTTGGGGTTAGTTTTGTACAGCAAAAATAAGGTTTTTACGTTTTTATATGTATTTATTTAGTTAGCTTTTTATCTTTTACCATTAGAATCAAGACAAAAAACCTCAAGCATTTACAATCTCCAACAATTACCGAGATATTAAAAAGTCTAAACACAGTACGTTGAATTTTGAGTATCCAATATTAATTTTATGAATGATTAGGAAAAAATGAATATTTCACTTATTAACCAATATTTTTGGATAAAACTTGGATGGTAAGATCAATCAATATATGCTCAGTAATTTACTATTAATGTTAAAATGTTCAAAGTGCTATTAGTTATAAGTTTGTAAGCGACAGTGAAGACAATACTGTGTTGGAACAGAAATTGTCTTCCATTTGAAAAAAATAATAATTTGAACGAGATTTGGTGTATGTTTTGTAGCATTTATAATAATAAATGAATGATAATTCCCTCACAATGCGTTCTGGGCAGATCTACTCAAATTGCTGTTACGTCTATGAGGCACATAACTTGAGGATGGGAACTGCTCAAGTGTGAAATGAGGTTAGAGTTAGCTAACAACTTCTGGCTTGACACAGGATACACTGACGTCATCGTTTATCAACGATACTTAAAACCTAATTTATAATTAACTATCGGTGATAATTTTATAATTTTTAAACGTTTAAATTGTAGGATCAATGTAAACAAACTATTATCGATTTCGATTTAATAGTTGCTGTTAAAACACTTTAATGGATCGTATGTAGGATCACTCAAAAACTGGGGATTAGAAAGCTCGTTCCTATTTTTTAATAGGTTTAGGTCAGTTTAAAGTAAACAAAAACCTTTTCCAAAAGTATGGAATCGTGAAGTTAAGTTTCATCATAGTACTTGTTCCCATTTTCACGGAGAAGCGTTTCAAAAAGACCTTGTTCAACGGTGCGGAAAGAGGAAAGATAGACAACAGACGAAAATTGAGATAGAGCTGCTGTTGGCTTTTCTAATGTTTAAAACGTAACATTAACAAAAAATATCATACTTACAAGTTTATTTATTATATCCACACTAATAAAAATTTTACATCTTTTACAGATATTCACATCTACTTATATAGCATTCAATAATTTTTTACCTGTAATTTAAAGTGATTTTAGGACGGTCGTTTTACTCACTCATATACCAAGGTAAACAAATTGTGAAATTTTAGTAGAGGGGTGTACTCTTGTAATTTCATAATAAGTTTTGCGTTAATTTTTTTGTCAGTCCTTTGTTCGTATCCTGAAGAAAATCTAGAAATATTGACATTTTTCAAAACAGTCCGAACGACTTCCCGAGCAAAGATCACGTAGCAATCACCTTACACTAATATCTCATCCATAAAATACCTATAATATAATATACCACTAATATCTGGCTTAAAATACCTATCTGGTTAGGTTGACATTCTACTAACTAACTAGTTAAACGGATATATCCAGCTTGCTATGCAAAAAAATATTACAGCGGTGGAAATTCACTGAGTAGGCAGGCCTGCTGTGACGGGGACGTTTAATAATGTGGAGTAACTCTTCAGCAATGACGCGTTTTTAAATGTCCAAGCCGTAATGATGTGACGAGTCAGTGTTGTTGATGGGGTGGGGATTGGTGTGGGGATGGAGAGGGGGTGCTGAGAGCTTTGTCAAGTAAGTAATGACACTGTTCAATAGCTCATTCTCACATTACATCACGACCTCTTCCGTCGCAATATGAAACTTCTTAATACACCCGACCTCTACTGCCACGAAAGGGAACTTTCTAGTACTGTCTTAACCCACCCGACCTCTACCGTCACATTGTGGTACTTCCTTGAGCTGTCTTAGCACACTCGACCTTTCCCGTCACAGTATAAAAATTTGTCGAGCTGTCTTAACACACCCGACCTCTACCGTCACAATATGGAACTATATCGACCTATCTAAACACACCCGACCTCTACCGTCACAATATGGAACTATATCGACCTATCTAAACACACCCGACCTCTGCAGTCACAATTCCAAGTTTTCTTGACATACCTTTACCATCACAATATGGAACTACCTCGACCTATTTAAACACACCCGATCTCTATTGTCACAATATAGAACTACATCGACCTATCTGAACACACCCGACCTCTTACGTTGCAATATGGAACTTTCTTGAGCTGTATTAACACAACCGACCTCTACTATCTCAATATGGAACTTACCTGAGATATCTTAACAACCAATTGGGCGATTGGCAGTACGACGTCAGGAGAGTTACTGGTTCAACACGTTGTCCCACAAGGTTCTGTGCTCAGTCCTCGACTGTTTTACTGCTAGCGAATGACTTCGGAATGATTCTCGGATGAATCACTCCAATATGCAGACGACACCACGCTCATGCTGCGCGGGGACTCAGTAAGTAGAGTGGAGGATGCTTTAGAGGAGGATTTGGCGGCTGCCGAAGCCTGGTTTTATGCCAATAAATTCCAGTTAAATGTAAACAACCATGATCTGCACCTTTAGTAGGATTTAGGCTATCATGATAACCGCTCAGGTGAAACTTCTTGGGTTTACTATTGACAGTAAATTGAATTGGCAACAGCATATAAATGAGATGTGTAAGAAACCCTCCAGAATGGTGTACAGTCTGCGCAGACTGAAGAGTGTATTCGTCGGAATGTTGACAATTTATTATGGTCTATTTTTAATTATTCCATTGTCATTTGATCTATGGAATCATACTGTATGGTCACGCTCCTGGTTTCGATGCAGTTTTAAACTCTAAAAAAGCTGCTTTGAGGGTATTATCGTAAAGCACCACAGCTGAGGCTGGCACACTGTAAGCCCACTTCCAGGCGTCTGGGTATCCTCACTGCATACGGATGTGAAGAAACCATATGGTGACCTAACAACTAGAGGTTAAGTCGACGAACATGTGACCCGAAACTGAGGCAAATTTGATATTCCGAGGCTCCTTTGTTTTGAATTATACAACGTAAGAATGTAGTATTACGTTCTATCGCACCTACGTGGCTCTCTGCTCAACAAGTAAGTGAATATTTTGGATCATATTACTTCTCCGATTAAAAGGACAATTTCGTATTTCATTACCTTTTTAAACATTTAATCAAAAACTGTTATCTGTGAAATGTTTTGATTGAATTGTTTTTGAGATGAATTTTTTTGATTCAACACTATATAACACAAAATATTTTTAAGAGAACTCTTAGAAGTATGCATAGCATACAGTAATTGAACAAAACACAAATACAAAGAAAATGAAATAATAACCACCAAGGGTGATCAACCTGATTTGGTAGATTTTACAAAATATGCTTAACATACAGAATGAGTCTTATGTCCTGGCACACCCGGATATCTATAATTTAAACTGTCTGAAATAATTAGAGACCTTGGCCTTAACCTATATATAACCTTTTTGACTTTTCAGGTTTTTACAATGATGAGAATTTACTTTAAGATTAGATTCCTTCTATTAAAATGGCTGTAACTTTTGTTAAGAGGAACGTAGAGACCTCTAGTTTGTACCATTTGATTTCTTTTTTTATTTCCTTGAAAATTAGGGGCCAAAAAAGGAGTTTACATTTGAAAATATTTATTTGCCCCTTAACCCTTTGCCCTTTTGGGAAAAATTTTTAACAACCTCAAAGAGTGAAAAAATGTAAGCTAAGCCAAGATCTCAAATTTATATCCCATACCGTTTAAATTATATCAAGCGTGCCAGGACATAAACTCACTCTGTATTTAAATCTAAGAGTAATAGTGGGCGGAAAACGGGTAGTATTATTTTAATAGTTTATGGGCTACATTACAAGAAAACTTCCATACATGAACAGATTAAAAAATTAAACAGAAATAAACTGTTTTTAAATCCAATAATGGGAGAAAGTATGTTTCAGGCCAATGATACCATTTATTGTAAATTTAATGAGTGAATGACATTGAATGACATTTAAATTAATATAGTTTCGAAATAGGTTTAAAATCAATGGCCAATGTAAACAAACAAGAAGAAATTATCTTTAATTTGACATCTGATCGTTATTTCTCTCTATTATCTTTTTACAGATCACATGTTCTGTAAAACCGATATGTCTGACATTTCTCTCAAAACTGTGCGTTTTATAGCTTGTTATTTTATTTTCATACTGCGTGGGTAAATTTTAAAGTAAACAAATATCTTCTCTAAAAGGCTTGTTGGGCTTGGCATCGAAGCAAACCTTTATTTTTCTATTGATGCTTATGAAGCATATTTGATTTAATGTTTCCACTTTTTCACTATTTTTGGTTTTAAATTTTCTTTGCACTGATTCTTTTTCATTGAATTATCGCACTACTGATATATTCTATGTATTGAAATGGAGGAGGTCCATTGTAAGAGGTTGTGGTCAGCCAGCGAATAGCGGATGGCCATTAGTGATGGCAGGTTAGCCAACCACGGCTACTGATGATGACGTCATTGAAGCACCACAATAATTCTATGTTGCACTTGCAACTTGATTGGATTACGAACATATTAATTTCAATATTAATTAACTAATTCTTTATACATTTTAAACCACATTTTTCAAATATAATGTAGCATTTGTTGCAGTCCCGTAAATATGAAATAAATTAGGAAAATCCTTAAACATCTTAGTGATAGTCCAACTTTGTGTCCCAGCTGTTCATTGGGCTTTACATTTTAATCCTGGAAAATATATTATTATTACTGGACTTTATTACAAACAAAGTCACATGTTACCCTTTACACTCATATACTCCCCTTAAAATGTCCATGAGAATTGTTTGACGTGGTAAAAACATGTGGTTTGGATATCTTTTTACTTGACTGAGAATTTGGTAGACCTTCCTTAGTTAGTTAGTGAAATAGCGACCTGCCCACGTAAATATTTTAAGCCAAGTATTTAAGATAAATGTGGGTAAGATGTGTAATCAAGACTTTTGGTGAGTGTAACCAAAACTCTCCTAGCAATTGGAGAGGTTAATTCATGTACTTATTTTATTGTAATTTTTAAATTGTATGTAGTGGTATTATTGTGACATATTAGCTTCAGGGTGATATTGCTTTTCAATGAATACTTTAGAAAAGATAAAATATAAACCCTCCTTCACTTCACGTCCTACGATTAGTGTTCTGTACTGACAAAAGTAGGAGAATGCTGCTCTGCCATAAATATAATTATATAAAAGAATGCATGAATGGGAAATGAATGTTAGATGATTGTGGCGCGATCTTTTTATCTTGTTACAGACTAAGACTAACCTGTTCCTTTCAAATGACTATATTAATTAATAGCCCAACAGTCAATGGCATATCTAAGGGACCTAGTTTTAAAGTGTTGTCAAAACGACTGCCTCTTAATTACGAACTGGTATAATTATAAGTACGGTCTTGGCAGATTAACCTTAGCATTTAATTTAATTTTTATTTAATTTTTAAGCGGTAGTATAATAGAGTGGACGTCAATCCACACAAGTGTTCATGTTTTAGAATATTTATTTCATGTCGACGAGAAAAGGTAACCTCTCTCAAATCTTTTTACCCGTGCGAAGGACGGGTACTTTGGCTAGTTGGTTATAAACAGATCTCGATAAACCCAATGTAATTTTTTCTAATTTTAAACGTTTTTTTAAATGTTACAAGGAACGCGGGATTGTACTGGCTTTTCTGACATTTCTGGTTTCTTCACTGAATCGGGTGGCGTTAAGCCCACGTCGTCTCTGTCATTGTCCATTTTATTTAGGTAAATGTCAACAAAAAGAATGGCAGACGCTCAGGAAATACTTCGGACATAACAGACAGTGGTATCACCACAAAAAAACTGTATATTGCACAATATTCGCTATATCTATTGGAGTGTTTCCATATTCTTCAGATTTTATTCTTATGGGATTACTTTCCCTCCCTTGGCACTGAAAGTGTCTATTTTTCCCCTAGGTACTTAAAGTGTCAGAAAAAGCCCGTGAGATGAAAATTAGTACTTTAATACTCTAATCCAGTGAGTAAAGGACGAATTTGCGTAGTAGGGTAAGGAGAATGTGTTCATTCTTTTTAACTCCAATAGAAACTTTACTTATCAGCGGAACGGTAAGTTGATACAAAGTATGTAAACCGTAATGAAGAAACTAAAAGTTACAAAATCATAAATAAAATAAACATTAGTTTTCAGTAATTAACTTGTTACGACACTACACATGACATACTACTTCGTACATGTAATGAGCTATTGACAGGTAAATTTAATAAGACATGAGTTAATTTCGTTATAATCAAAACTTTAATGAATAACTAAATCATAAAACAATAATTAAACCTATCAATAAATAAATACACGTCAATACAAATATATCCTTTTACAAGCACGTTTTACTCGTCATGCCTTGAATATCTATAAACGTTCCACTCGAGGTATTTCTCCCTCTGAGAATGTTTTGTATTATTCATCGCAAAACACGTGTGCAGAACCTCCGATAATTTTAATTTAGGATGTAACAAGGTTGGCAACAATGGGATCAGCTGTAACCTTTAAACAATAGCCCTCACCTCTGCATCTGACGTCTGCCCTGGCCTCTCCATTATATGTTTGACATCTCATTTTGGTTGTATTAGTATATTTTGAAAATAAAACTTTAAATTCTCCACATGGTGAAACAAGTAGGTAAGAAAATAGCATAATGAACTCTAACGTGTTTCAATCTAAAGATTTAAAAACTGTGTCAGGGTTTTAATTAAATTAATTGCATTATTTTTGTATACATCAACATTAATGCCATCATGTTACAGCATTATAATAACTGGTCTTTTCAAGAACTGTTTAGCTTAAATTAATATTCAGAATTTATTTACGTAGGAGGATTATTTATGCACCGTATTCTTAATTGAACGGAAAAATGTGCGATACTGTCTCTGAAGATTTATAATAAGAGTTACCCTCAATATCTCCTAGCTTCTTACATCTCAAGACACATACTACGTTTCCGTCCTCCCCTTTCCTCCTCCATTGATGAATTCAAATTCATTTTTAAACCCAATTTCAGAATTGGCCATCCTCCATTCTGTTCTATGACCAAATTTTATAACTGCTTCTTCAATAATTTTATCTATGACATAAGGATGCAGAAACAAGTATTAACGTCCGCACTATCGAATCTACGTTTATCCGCAAAGACCATCTTCATAATTAGACCAGTTCTTAATTCAGAGGCAAAATTGTGTTTCAGATCCTACGTTGAACTCTAGGTCCCTTAGATTCCAATAGCTGTTGAGATATTAATCAACACTTCTTTCAAAAGAAAAAGGCTAAAAGATCGTGCCTCAATTATATTCCACTCTCATCTATACTTGGCTTAAAGTATTTACATACCGTATTAAAGTATCTGCCTTGGTTCTACATTTTATCTACATAGTTGTAATTTTATCTAAGTATCTACATTATAGCTAAAAATATTAAATTAAAGAATTACGTCTATTAATGACCCTCATATTCAACTCTAATTTGTCAATATGAACTCTAATTTGAGTCAATAGCAAGAATACGATGGATGTAAGGGTTCACTTTTACGAAAATAGGGACTCGTACCTATTAAAAAATTCGTAACATTTAAGATGGATGGGCATAATTTCCTGGTTGCCATAATTGAAATAGTATTTGCTTGAGTATGTATGTTATGCAGTCACAATAATCTACTACTATGATATATTAACCTATCTGATTTAAATAAATTAGGTAGGTCTTTATAAGTTACGGTTTTAAGCTGTCTATATATGTTACCCTATGTTAATTTGATTGAAAATAGCCAGTAAGTACACTTGTGGATACCATATTTGACCCTAGCATCTTAATTCCATTAAGAACTATTTATTCTGAATTTACAAATACGATATTTTACTGTAACATTATTTAAAGTTATTTATCAACGACACCATATGTATTTATGAGGCTGAAAACTACATTGATGTTGGTTTTCAAATGCAAAATCAACATTACTAGCACTTGAAACATCAGTGCAGAGATGCTTGATTAATGTTTAAATGGCCGAGCAACCCAGTGTGCTGTTAGTAGCTATGAATGATAGACGCTATTGATCTGGTATATACACTACTTGATGTTGGCAGGTAATATTCACTTTGAATTGGTTTTGGGCAAACAAACCAGACTGAGGTTGGTTAATTGAATACATCCACTTAGATTAACTTCGTTCAAACTGCATTACGGTAGTATAATTACTTACACTTACTCTATTGACATTATTACCCCAGGTAATTCCCCGCTTTGGTATTACCAACAATTTTTCCTGCTTCTGAATAATATATTGTCTCTTCTATTTAGAAAAGGAACAACGTATGCACATATTTATATGTTGACATCCGCTCTCATATTCATTTTTGTCCTGATAGTTATCTTCTTTCGTCTGGCTTATCCTAGTTCCTATCCTTAATAGGCTTATCCGGGTTATCTTCTTACATCTGCCTTATTCTGATTTTCGTCCTTCATCTAGCTTATCCTGATTGTCTTACTTCATCTGTCTTTTTCTTGTGGTCTTCCTTAAATTGGCTTTTTCCTGTAGTTAAACTGGCTTTTCCTGGTTATCTTTTATGTAACTTTTACTGATGGACTTCTTCTGCTTCACCTCTCTTCTTCTAGAGCTCTTCTTTTATCTGGCTTATCCCAATGGTCTTCCTTTGCCTGGCTTATCCTGATTGTCTTCCAACTCATGGCTCTTCCTGGTGGTCATATGCTTTTTGCTGGCTGTCTTCCTTCAACTAGAATTTCCGGGTAGTCTTATTTTATCTTGCTTATCCTTATGGTTTTCCTTCACCTAACTTTTCTTGATGTTCTTTCATCTGGCCTTTCCCGGTGGTCTTATTTCATCTAGCCTCTCCTGGTGGCCATCCTTCATCTGGCTTTTCCTGCAAATTTATTCAAGATCTTTCCATTTATACTTCCTACTTCAGAATCCCTTTCAATCTCAGACTCGTATTTCATACATTTTAGTTAGGTCCAAGTACTCATAATCGAAACTGTGCCCGATTTTCCACTTAGCTGTCATTTATTGGTCAAAAATGTATTTTTCAAAATCTTATTTTCAATCACAACTTATTCTCTCTCCTAATCATAATGTTTTTTCAGTTAAAAATAATGAACCTAATGTAGTAATATTTATGGAGACACTATTTTCTTCCGAGAAAAAATACAGTAATTTACATATAAATAAAATTGAATAATAAATGATATCAATTTTGGGAGAATTTAATTGTTCTAAATAAAATTGTTAACATAAAATGTGAATTAAACTGAAACATTGTAAGTTATACAGTCTTGTATTTCTCAATCAAATATACTGCGTATCGATATTAACATAACAGAAACAACACAGTTGAGTAATAAAACCTTCATGAATATTCAAGAAACTTTGAAATAAAGCAGCTGCAGCGAGAACTCGTAGTGTAGCTTCATAATGGTTTGCTTTTATCGGCCGTTGGTTCAGACATCACAACCTGCGACAATATATCAAGTTGGTTTATTGGTAGTCCGTTCATATTCCATGAAGTTAAGATACGTAAAAGAAAATTTTACTGATTTTAAAAACTAAGAAAAATAAATAAAACGGATTTTGTCGTATCCAGTCAACGTAAAATACATACTTAGAAAAACTTTTAGCTATTTATATTTACTGGGAAAATGATCTAGAAATTCGAAAACCAACGTATTAATTATTATTGACCAACTGATATGGCTAACAATGTTTACCATTGAATTAATAAATTATTTACATAAATTAAAAATTTCAATTAATTGTGACAGGCATTAAAAATGATATGTAATTTGATTGTAAAGCCAATTTAATTACGTACGAATAATGTTTTAATATTTATATTTATTATTTTGGAGTGAAGTCTCCACTGTTAAGTCGACACATTGAAAGCCATTGAATATATATATATATTAGAATATATTGAATAAATAAAATTATATCTTCAAATTTTAATAAAATCTAAAACCATTGTAATTGTTTTTCATTTTTTTATGTTTTTTAGTTTTCGGGGATGAACTTTCATTAAAACTTTAATATTGAAGGATACTTTCATAAAATAAGGATAATTGAATTGTCAAAGTACACAACGATAAGCTGACTGTATCTGTGATCACGGGGTTAGTAAGCATAACAAAATCACTTTTTTTAAACCAGTAAGGCAAAACTATTATTTATATCGTCAATAATTAAAATTTGAACACTCTGACGAAATAAAATTTGCTTCACATTGTATTGAGTGAGAAAAGAAATATAATACAGAGTGTCCCACAATAAAGTGCCAAACCTTGAGAAAAGGTTAAATGGATTAAAATACAGAGACAATTGATATTTTTTCAGAAACGCTTTGTTTACCATATATCCACCATTTTGTATTTCTTGCAAAATAATTCATTACTATCTTCAACATTTTTCAACCGATCTGTCTGAAACCCGGTGAGTATGCGCAAATAAAAGAGAACTTCTGTTGAAAAAAACCAACATAAACAAATTTAAAATTTCAAAATTTTGGTCATTTCAACCTTTAATCTAAAATTATAGAAAAACTATAAATAATACAAAGAAGAACATTTTTACCTTTTTTATTTTCTTTATTCTTTTAATTTCGACCCATATATATTTTTCAGATTTAGGTACTTTACTTAGGGAAATCCCCGTGTAAACGTAATGCTATATTTTTTTCTGAGTTCAAAATTTGTTTTTCCAATTTCCAATATTGCTAGGCTCTATCCACGGTAATTTAACCAAAACACAGAAACAATTAACGAGATCAACAGGAATTTCAAACAAAGATCAACAGGTTGAGTGGAAGGCATTCTATGAATATTTATGTCTCACCTTTGTGCTGGTGACGTCACGCCGACTGTTGTGTCATAGGTAGGAAGAACTGTTTCATGTTTTAATACCAGGTGAGGGTACAATCAAATATACACGTAATATGATTACAAACTCATAAGAAACACAATTTTATACCTCAGTCTTATTGTTATCATTTGTAAACCCTTCCTTTTAGTATTAGAAATTATTGTTATTATTACCTTTGGGAAATGGTGATCTACCATAAGTGTGAGATGATTGTAGCGCGGTCTTGTCTGTTACTTACTGATACTGACATGATTCTCAGACATTACTGTTACAATAGCCCAACCACCAATCACATTTATGGGACCTAAAGTTGAACGTAGGGTTCGAACCACAATTTTGCCTCTGAATTACGAACTACTTTATGTGGATGGAGTCCACACCAGGAATCATCACGTCTACTGACCATGGTTCATAGCTATCCACAAATCAATTCTTGACATTCTAAACCTATATTTTAAGATTTAAAGGTATCTCACAACAGAGGTTACTCACATCAGAGACTACTCACATCAGAGGTTACTTACACCAGAGGTTACTGACGTCAGAGGTTACTTACACCAGAGGTTACTGACGTCAGAGGTTACTCACAGAGGTTACTTACTTCACAGGTTAAATTCACCACGTAATCCGAGGGTCGCCATTTCTATTCCGGACCGCAACCATTTGTAATTGGACATTTGTCTACGCCAAAATGCTAACCTTAAAAATCGAACCTTACCTTTCCCATAACCTAACCTTTAACATGTTAAGAGAAAACCTACACAAAATTAAAAAGATAAATTATAATGTATTATTAAAATTTCCTTTACTGTGAAAATTCGCATGTATCAAAAATATGCTTAAAATATGACAGAAAATATATGTAGGAAATTTTAAGTATCATTGAAAAATGTTACTGGAATTCTAGCAGCGCCACTCCCTTGGATGGAAAATGAGAAAAATATCTCATTTTCCATTTAGTTGTAGCTTCCCGTCGCATAAATCGCATTATCTCAGAAAATAATAAGTATTTTGAAATTAAATTTTTACTGCAGTTTTGGGTAGGAGGATTGGTGACACTGAATTAGAATTATACAATTTGAAGCAGGATTACATGTTTTACTAAGGATATTATTTTCTGAAATTAAATATGTTTCTGCAAAATGCAAAAAAAATATTTACAGCGGTTTTAAATTTATTTATTGTGGAACAGTAAACTCCCCATTCCCACCGTAAATTTCAGTAAAAATATGAAGGCTGTATGTTTTATATTTGCCAAGATAATGGGCATGAATATTGAAAAATTAACATGCGTGACATAGGTCCGCCAGTCTTCCCCTAACCAAATTTTTGGATCAATGAAAAAATAATTTAATAAATAAGGCCAGTTTATCACTATGTGAAAGATGTGAAAATGTGGATGTAAAGTTGTGCTTACACAAAAATCATTCTCACTACTTTTTATTACTTAGTTTTATATTTTACTACCTGGAATCGAATCCGTGAGAAAAAATTTTAGTTTCACATTCTAATTTCTCACAATTATGTTATTATTAATATCAATTATGGGTTAAAGTAAAAAATATATATATAGTGTTTTTCACAACAACAAAAACATATAAAATAACTATATCTAAATAACCATAGCTAAAACGTTAAACGTATCTAAGTAATTTATTATTACTCGTGCCTACATAACCATTATTTTAACTGTAAAAGTAACTTTGTAGTGTAACTGTAACTATAACTGTACGAGTATACGTAACTCTGTTATGTAACGGTAACTGTAACTTAGTAATCACAACTTTAACTTTAAACATAATGTTTTAATTTAAAAATAAATGTAACTACAACCGCAACGATTGCAATAAATCATTTGTCTTAATTCTGTGACAAAGCATTTCACTAAAAGAATGGAACATCTGTAATATGAGCGACAGACTGCTTCAGTTACTAAGTGGATTGGAGAATACATTATCCGCTCTCGGTATTTTAGTGAAGAAACAGATGTGTACGTAATTAAGTACGTAGATTATTAGAGTGTATGTTCTCTCTAAACAATTTAATCTTGTAATCAGACTTTTAAGGTAATGAGTTTATTGTAGTATGATAATTATTCCTGACACAAAGTCTTATTGATGTGAAAACTTTATTACAAATTAATTATACTTAATTTTTTTAATAATTATAACCTCGTTTGGCTTTACTGTACTGAAAACTTAAGATTCAATTAACATAGAGATAGACTAAGATTCCTATATACTTAGACCTATTACGTTGGTCCTTATAGTAAAGCCGGAGATTTTTCTCGTCTTTTGGTACCATTATGCGTACCCCAAAACATACATACATATATATGGTTCTATATAAGTGAATATTCGTGGGGGGATGAAGCTATTATACGTAATTATTCAATCAAAATGAAATTCGATACATAGTGTAAAGGATAATTTGTGGATTTTCGTTCGAAAACTAGAGACCTTTGGATAACCAAAGGGAGGTTTTGTACCCCAAAGAGGGAGTCACATATAATTTATTAAAAATTTATATTTTATTAGCATCATAATCACCTAAATAAACAAACACTTTTGAATCTTTGCACTATGTCAATTAGATACTGAGATATAAGAACAAGTAAACACAATCGGAGCTCCAATGTTGATCTAATGAGGAAATACCAATCGATATAGAGCTGAATATATACAATTTTATGATAATACTTAGTATACGCTCCATAAAAATAGGTTCTAACAATATATACAGATTTTTTGACATGGATATGTCTTAGGTATGAGGGAGTGTTGGTGATTTTTAAGATGGAAAATATGTAACAGGTTTCCATCGACACTACCAGAGCTATTGAATTGAATTTTTAATATAAAGGAGTAAGAACAGCTGTTTAGAAGAACTGAAAACATTCCCTTTTGACATATCCATGATCTAACCAATTTCCCGCAGGGTAGTAAATACATTTTTTTTCTTCGAAGCAGTAAACCTATTTTATCTTTTCCCATGTTGATATTGTGAAGAATAAGTATACCAATATTGGTGGGGGGAAGCAAGGCACAGAGGAATACTATATTTTTTTCATATTTGTATGTTTATATGTAATGTAAGAGGTTATTTATGGTTTGTTAGCTGTTTACAATGTTTATTTTCTTAAATGTGATAATGTTGAGATGTAAATTCTTTGTTAATTTATAAATATTCATATTATGCACTATTTTTATTAAAATACTTTGTTATATTATACTTGAATGGAAATTATGTTCTCCCGTATTAAGGATTATTTTTATTATTATTGTTGTTGTTATCATTATTATATAATTATAATAATAACTATAAAGGTGTATACATGTAAACCTTTATTTATTACATGAATAAACCTTTATATTTATTATAAAATGTATTAGATATTACAAAAGGGAGCAACTCCACCGAATTGTGTAATAATCAATCAGTGTGACCGTTATCGTGTCGACACATCTATATTCTTTATACAAGTTTTATATAAAAAATTTGGTTTATGATTCTATATAAATTTGTTGTATACAATTTTGAATGATTCCCCCCCATCAAAAAAACGTGTTCAGGGGGTCTAGTTATGAACTTCGATTACGGTCCTGGGTTTAACTGTTACCATGCGGGTGATGTGAATAGCTCGCTTTACGTAGAAATTTGCTACGAACACAGGCAAGGTTTTTTTTTAATAAGAAGGGAAAACAGTTTGAAAACTACCTAAAAAGGAATGCCAGTCGTACAAGTTCTATGAAACACCTGCGTCTTTTCCAAGTATTGCGAGAGCAGTGCTCTCAGGGGTGTATTGCTGTTATGGGGTAGTATTGTCTCGCTGAAATACGCTCCAAATAACTGCCTGAAGAATTTAATACCTTAGTAACGTTAAACAGTGCTGCTAAGTTTAAACATGGTTTATGTTCAAATCCACTTTGTAGCCTCAGAACTGTTTTATTAATTGTATTAAAATAAAATATTGACTTCATCTGACAGTATCATTAAAGTTAGTTTTACGTGACTATCTTTCCCAATGTTAAATAAGACAGCTTTATGAACGTTTTGCAGGAATCTTTTAAAGCTACAGGATTATTTGTGTTATTTTAAAGTATTTTTTTCCTTCTCTAATCTGAGTTTAGGATTTTGTTTGAATATAATCTTTGGTATTTTTATTTTGATAACAAAATTGTAGCTCTCGTATATAATTTGTTCGTAGATTTAACGAATTAGACTTTTAACTGTTACCTCAAAGTAACTAGAAATATACATCGAGGGGGGTCACGAGTAAATTTCCCACCGAACCAACTAAATAACTAATAAATATTTATTTGAAAATATTGTTGACTTCTAAAATTTGGATAAATTTTATCTTCCTATACCAAATTAACGTGTTTAGCTTTCGTAAAATACCTAGTTGTTATGTGTTAGGCTGTACAGGGTTCCTGTGGTTGTATCGTTTAAAACTATAAATAAGTATAAAAAGTGCTTTCCAATCAGTTTTGGACCAATTAGAATGGCATTTGAAAGAGTTTGGAATTTTCATTTCTGGAAGCTCGAGTGTAAACATGACATTTTTGTACCAGTGACGTCACCGGTTTTGTTCACGTGACCCTTACCTCTCGGTATATTTATACTTACCCTGTTTTAGCTTATAGAATTTTTTCTACTCAAAGTTTACCTTTACTTCAACTAATAATGTCGTTTACTCTATCCATTTTACAAATTCATTTTATTTTATTTAGTGTTTTAAACATTTCTCAAGGAAAATCATGGAAATGAAGGAAGTTAACATACATTGTATACACGTATAATTGTGCAATAATGTTTGTTAGGATATATTTTTCTTCTTCTTCAAACAATTTAGAAATGAGACACGACACGACGGCGGATACGGTCGTGGAAAGAGAACAGCTGATGGAAGATGACATATTTCAGACATTTCCGCTTCAAGAGTATTTCCAATACTTCTTATCAATTTCGTAATAACAGATGAAAAACTCCAGTACTGATGCCTTTTTATTATGTTTGCTTTACATTAAATTGTATTAGGATAAAATATTTTATTTTATTGAGTTTTCTAGTATTTTCAAACTTACATTTTTTTAACAGTAATGGTTTAAAACGTTACAGACATAAACTAAATTCTAATACAATAAAGTGAAATAAAACTCAAGTATCGTATTTACATATAATTTACTTTAGATTAGTTTGATTTTAAGAATATATAAATCAGGATTAAGATAGCATATTTATGCATCACAACGTTAATACCCCGAGTTTATCATCTTAAAACAGTAAAAACTTTGCCTCTTTGGTTTTGTTCTTAGTATTATTGAGATGCATAAGTACAACTAATTACTTTCAAAGTAACTATGTTGGAAGCTTTTTGAAATGGATATGTCATAGCTCTGGAGGTGATGGAAATCCATCAGACCAAAATTTGAAACGGGGACGTTATATAATCATAGAGACAGCTGTTTAGAGGAACTGGAAACATTGTACTGAAACAAAAATACTATAAAATAATCCATTTTAATTGCTCCTTCAGGGTCCTACTATGCTTGATACAACTAATTGGCCTACCTCAATGGGTTGATGTTCTTTCCATATAAATCTGATTGGTTTATAGATAGTTAGTATTCAAGACAACCTAGATCCTAATCTGTTTATAGATTGTCACAGTTCTAAGCCGGTTTGGCGTAGACAACAGGTAAACTGCTTCCTATGAATAGTGATGAGAGACAAGCATCATGCACTACGCCGATAAACCTTTTGTCAATTAGTAACATGATTTTTAGAGCATAATTTCACAAGTGTGTCTTTCCTTTAAGACCTGGTTTTATCATGGTAGAAAGAAATGTTGAATGCGTGATTATCATTATTTCAGGTCTAAATGTGAATCATTATTTATTTTATAGTTTTTGGAGCAATTGGGATTGTAATTTCCAATGTAAGATTGTAATGTTTTAATAATAATTTTTGTATATATCATCCTGATGTACTAAACAATGTACTGAATTCTTTTACATATGTTTGGGTTTCGAAGTGTCATGAAACACTTTTTCATCAAGCACAGTGGTTTGGTTTAAAATATTTCTTACAAAGAGTAAAAATAACTATGACTTTTCTCTAAAAAATGTCATTTTCAATTGAAGTAAACATCGTAAACAATGTATTCTACACGTAATCGTAAAAATATTACATCACAACGTGAAAATAACTAAAAAAAATATTTTAAATTAAATTAAAATAAATATTGAATAGTAAATTATAATAATTACTATAATATTATATGGTATTTAATATTCATTTAGTAAAATAAGTTTAACATGTAAAATAGAAAAATACCAGTTGAATAGTTAAACTAGTAATTTTTTAAATTTGCAGCTCTATGTTTCAGATTAAAAGCTACTTAAGACAGCAATTATAACAATTACATACTTAGGAGATGGCATAAAATGTTCAGCTTGCGTCTGAAATGACGGTCCTTTTGAAGGCAAAGGAAATTCTCAAACGTAAGCATATGTCGAGATGTACGTCATTTTAAACGGATCGTCAAGCAGAGTTGAATGTCACAAATTGCACGTCAAAAGCTGTACAGTTTACAAACTATTAAATTCCTAAAATCCCTATTAAATTCCTTATATTCTGTAAATTTGATTTAATTTCACTTGAAAATATTTAATTTCACCTTTATAAAATATTTCTAGAGCTTACATAAATTCTAAATACTTAACCTTTAATAATTAAATGTACAGTATTTGTAACTAAAAATTATTTTTAAATTGCTCCAAGGTATAGTTTTGGTTTTATATTACTATATTATAATAATACAGTAAAATGTAAAATGTGTTTACCCTATTTAGAGCTTTTATGTAGCACTTTGTAACTGTTAACATTGCTTGATGAACGCAATAACTATTTATACTTTGATCAATACTCATATTTGAACATTTTCTTTTTACATCTCGTGTACGAGCGTAGATAGTGTTTCTTTTTTACAGATTTATTTCTTTGTTCCAAATACATCCGTATTGATATTACAAGGCTGCTATTTTATTCAAATAATAGTTTGGAAAAGATTCACCTTTTTACGTTTGGATAATATCAAGCCGCTTTCGTCACGTTTTTCAACCGTAAGTGGAAAAAATAGTTTTGGAATGTACATGTAAAGTATGTTTAGAGTTAGGAAGCTTCGGGACGTGTTGTATTGCAGCAAAGGACACGCCGGAAAATTGAGATAAGAGAACAATAGGGGTTTCTCATGTCGTGATGATTCGGCAAAAGTCAAACTTTATCTGAAAACAATATAATATTATTTTCTGCTCGATTTTATCTTAACTATTTTTCATAAACTTTATTTTTAAATAATTATTAATTAACCGTAACTTTGACAGTTCATATCTTTAGGGTTTTCAATATATTGTAGTACATTGAAAGAAATTTAAAGCGGCTTTTCCAGAACTTATATAACAATAGCATATTTCTTCACTAGGACAAAAAAAGACGATTTTTATCCTAGCACAAGTTTAACAACCGGAGCTGTTAAATGTGCGAGTATATATAAAAAAAGGTAATTTTGGGCCGTGTGATGAACTATATTTTCCGTCATACAAATAAGATGAAACAAACTCGTTAAACATAAATTATTACCTGATTTAGTATCAATAGTTTTCAACCATTTTGTCGTTTTAGACTAATCAGCTGTTTATGTTGCTTACAATGTAACAGGTCTTTCTTGATTCCTGATTGGTTGTTTAGGTTATGTCAGTTATTATTATCAATAGTTCGATCTCAACCATTCGATAGTTCGATTTGATAGTCGTTTAACAGTTTTATAATCAATATTCAGAAGATCATACTAAAAAGGAAACATTGTTAAGTCCTAACTCATAAAATCGTCATAATGATTGATAGCTTTAGCCCTAGGAAGAAAAAGTACAACTTTTGCTCTTCAACACATGTATATATAATGATATCTGTTTTAGAAGTAGTCTGACGATAAAATATTGAACTCATTGTTGTGGTATGTCCCTGAACTGGTAAGATAAATATAGTGGCTTTATTTTACCTTTATGTCCCAGTTCAAATTTGGTTGCTTACTATAACCATTGCTTCAACGCTGGTTGCACTGGTTGTTCACGTAGATGCCATGGAGAATTTAACTGTTTCACAAATTTACGAGATATCGTTATCTTGGACGTCGCATGGGAAGTAGAACACTAAACAACGAAGCATGAACATTGCGACATAAAAGACCTTCGTGCCGGCTTCCGCTTTACGTCGCAATTTTGTATGTTCAAATGTTTGTTTCGTTGTCTGTGTTCTTCTACCCCGTGACTGTCCTTGAGATCAATTTCTTTTAATTTGACAAAACCGTAATTATCTCCGTGGCACCTACGTAACCAGCGTTAAAACCATGGTTGTAGTAATCAACCAAATTTGAACTGGAACATAAATATAAAATAAGAACCATAACTACTTAACACTATGCTATGCTTATTTTATGTTTAAATTTACCATGGTACGAAAATACTCATTTATTTTATTGGAAGATTTTCTAAATGGAATACCTAGTAACGAAAGGTAATAATAGGTAACAAAAAAATTAAGTTTGGGTTTGTGCCCTTCCTTCTTTTTAATTTAAGAAAAATATCCTGTCTTGGAAAATGCACAAAATTAAGTGGCTTTGATCTTCCAGATTATGGGTAAATAATAAGAGCTTTTTAAATACCTGCAATACAATCTGTTGCTAGTGGTACTAGTTTCTGTTCTTACGTAACCATCATCAGGCCTGTTAAGTATGTGCAGACTGTAGATCTTTTCATTTTCTTCTTCTCCTTCTTCATTTTTAAAATGAAGAGATCTACAGTCTGCACATCCTAGACAGTTCTGATGATGGTTCCATAGGAACCGACACTAGTTGCCGCTACTAGCAACAGATTGGATTACGTAAAGCAGCTATTTAAACTACTTCCAGTCAAATAAAACTGTTTTATTTATTTACTTATTTAAAAATAAGATGGTCCCGTTAAGCTGACCAATACTACTTAGAGTGAGAGCTAATCTTTAGTCTGAAAAAATTCAGGTCACTCTCCGACCCATTATGAATTTAAGAGACAAATTATGAATTTAAGAGAGGGCTAAAGACTAATTTCATAAATTAGACCCTCTACAACCTCCATGACTACTTGGTGAGTCTCAATAACTTAAATCCCTAGTTAGGTTTAATTGCTTATAAGTATGCAGTCTGATTCTGATTTATTTCTTATTGGTTTTGTTGTTATCTTGTTTGTTTAGTACACAATTTTAAGGGATTCTTCAATGACGACCATGATGCCACAAGATAACTTTTATTTACAATGTTAGACACATCATACATCCGTTGCTGCCATCATAAACAAGAAGAAGGAAGAGGGCTACGCAGAGCCTCTATATAATTTTAGTGTTGCCACAACAACAAAACAAAATACTCTTCTACTTTAATTCTCTAAAATCTATCTTATTAGCTGTAAATCATATATATCGAAATAACAACTTAAAAATAAACTTACGACAGGTTTCAATTTTATTTATTTATATCACTTGGCTAATGAAAAGTTTGTTAATCTAGCTTAATAAATGACTTAACCGGTGTGACTAGCTGCTATCTCTGGCACAATACAAATTGACAATTGTGCTGTACTTTTTACCTAGGATATGTTAAACAGCTATTTTGGAGCGTTTTCATCCCACTAACTAACTATATTTCGCTATTCTATTAGATTTTTTTTGTAAAATATTTATAATATTTAATTTTAAAAAAATTAAAACTCAACTAAAGTTTAAAGTAATTTACAAACTTATTTTTTATATTATTACAAATGGTGTAAACTATTAAAACTACACAACGTTATTGGACTATATTTAACAATTAATAATCAAAAATTATTAATATGTAAAAATAATATATAAAAATGTTATTATAAAAAAATTTATAAGATATACAAAATTAATTAAAAAATTATATAACATCATTAATCTTAATGGAAAAAAATAATTATTAAAATACCTCATTAAAAATACAAAAAAAAAAATTATAATTTTAAATAATATATAATTTAAAAACAAAAACAAAATAATGATATAATATTAATTTAAAAAATTAATTAATCTTTACTCAAAACCAAAACAAATATAATAATTAATATTAAAAATTTAAAAAAAAAGAACTATATTTCGCTATTCTATTAGATTTTTTTTGTAAAATAGCTTTGAATATTTAAGTTTTAAGTGGCGGTTTACAAGTTAAATTTTTTTCTCAATCCTGAAACAAAGTGCTCCCAAAGCCACGAACTAATTTGAGTATTAGACTTATTTTGATTGACAATTAATTGGACTTTTCCTACAGCTCTTGTGTTTTAAACTACACAACGTTTCTGGAGTTGGAGAAACTCCTCCCATTTTCAAGTGATTACCTAATAATTTACATAAAGTTACAGATATTAATTATATCATGTAATCAATAATACTAGAAAACGGGAAGAGGCATTTCTCCACCTCCAGAAATGTGGTGTAGTTTAAAACACAAGATCGATAGGAAAATTCCAATTAATTGTAAAATAAATAATTAAACATCCATCACTATCATGAATTTCAAAAAAACTTATTTTGTGTAGACAAATTTTAGTATTAGGGGTCTAATGTGACCTCTTTCTCAGAAAGGCTGCACAAAATAGACAAAGAAGTTCCTCAGTGTAGGTCTATGTTATAATAGCAATGTTACCAAACCAAAAACAAAGTGTATAATGATATAATTTAACCCTTAAAAGGAGAAATACAGTCTTTACTCTAGTGATTTGGCCACCAGGGTACAATATTGCTGAAAGGTTTTATTGTATATTCAAAAGAGTAATATGAGCTGTAGCCCTAAAGCAGCTATTTCGGATCCATGATACGCATGAAAAGACCTCCCAAGAACGCTTATTCAGGGTTATTCGTGCATAAATAGATGGTACTAATGACGATTGTGATTCAGCCTAAGCTCCCCTCTAGCTGGATATATTTCTATTTTTTTTGCATTTATGTATTTTCAACGTCAGATACATTTAATGGCGTTTTAAATAGGAAACAGACTTAACCCAGTTCATCTTATTAGTTTTAAAATAATTCATGTGTCCAAGAATTAATTAAATTGGAAGGATAAAGAAAGAAATAATTGAAGTAATGTTTTAAAAATTACAAGGCGCTAAACCTGAATGCTTTTTATGATTCTATTACACTTAAGCATAGAAAATATTGTTTATAAAATAAACGAGCATTAAGTAAGTATGAGCATTAGCTGTGGAAGATGGAGTGAGGAATTTGTTAAAGTGGCGTCTTGTTAACACAGACTATCCTCATAATTATACCGGGTTCTTAATTCAGAGGCGACAATATGGTTTGAATCCCACTTTAAGCCATTCGTCCCTTAAAAGCCAATGCCTGTTGGACTCATAATTATTAGTCTCAACTAAGGAATCACTACAAGATCACACCAATATAATTTCCCATTCATACTTGGTTGGTTGGATACATCGTCACGTAGTCATTTCAATGTATTTCCATTACTTTCTGCGTTTTGGAAAGGGGGTTTTGTATAGTTTGAACCATTTTATTGAAAAATCTTATCCAATTTTGTCCAATCTTTCTGTTAATTACAGACTTACATTGAACTTTTTTATCGGTTTATTAAAATCTTTGGATTATGTTTTGTATCAATTTAATTTTAGGAAATGATCAATTATTAATAACGGATAAGTCCGAATGGAACGTTCGGTTCCGCTAAATTCCTCTATATTCTCCGAGATCCTCTAAACAGCGGGCCATACAACCATATGACGTCACTAGCCAAATGACGTCACTGTTTCAAATTTTGGTCTCGAAAACTTCCAACACCACCTCCCCTCCACAGATCTAAGACATATCCATGTCAAAAACTCCAAATAAATCAAGAACACGGCTGAAGGGCAGCCTACGTCTTACCTTAAGAGTCTGCATCAGTAGTAGGCATCTTGAATTTTAGTCCCGTAAGGGCAATGTTAAATTCTGGCGGAACATACCTTCACTTTGGCGTGTGTAGTGGCGTTAATTATCAAAGTATCAATGTAAAACTTTGGAAGTGCATTGATGAAATGTGGCTCAAGGGCATGACCTTTTCAATATGTTCAATATGTATTTTGTTTATTTGTTTTGTTTTTTATCAAGTTAAATTTTTGAACATATTGAAAAGGTCATGCCCTTGAGCCACATCTTACTTCCATCTGGTTCTTGCAATTGTAACCAAACTTGTCGATTGTCAATTGATTATTGCTTTCGTTACGACCGATAACTTACCATCAACACGAACGTATCTAATTATTTTATAACCAGCAATCTTCAAGGGATAGATATTTGTAGTACTTTTTTCCTATCGTATGTGTAATCGTTCCTTTATTGTAATAGCAAACAACTGAATTTTTCCTTCCTTCCTCTTCCTAGGGTGGGAAAAAATTACTCTCGACCTGCAATTGTAGTTTTCATAAATATGAGCGAAAGTGGCTCTTTTTCTACAAAATCGTGTTTTACGTTTAAGTACCAGAGAAACACGCTCGCTCTGTTTGCACGTTGGAAGAAAAATTTTCATCATACTGTGAAGATAAATTTCTAATCGTTACTAAATTAGACCATATAATTTGAGGTTATAAAACGTTGTCACCAATGTTCACATTTCTGTTGTTATCTTTACATGATACTTCAGGTTATCTTTAACGATAACCTAGAGATATAAAACAACCTAAAATTTAAGGGTAAAAGAAGGATAAAGGTTAAAATGATGTCTGAAAGATAAGGTTTTAAGAGTGGCCAAACGTAAAATATCGTGTAATTAGCACCGTTTTCATAATGGAGGCTACTAATAAAATTATAGGGAAATACTTTTTTATATTTTTATTTATTTTCATTTTTTTAAATGCGTTATTTTGTATGCGAAATGTATGTGTTTAAACATTTTACATTGTACATAAATTGTACATAATTGTGCTTAAATTAAAATTGTACATAATGTGCCATAAAAACAATTTAGGTTAGGGAACCGAACAATTTACCATATTTTTGTTCACTATTTGAATTTAGCCGAAAGCAATTATTTTTCAGACATTTTAGAGGATTGAAGCTGACTTTTTCCGGACAATATGATGAAAACTAAATGTTAAAACTGACGTTTTCCTAGCAGTAAGACGAAAAAATAATCCGACGTTCATCTTTTCTGTTTGAATATATAAGGCTCAAATACTTTTTTTATTACTTTACCGTATGTAGAAAGACACCTTCCGATGACGTGTTTAAGTTGGCTGAACATTAATTACATACCAATTCAAGTTAACAGGCAACTTGAGTTATTAATTAGAAGCAGTTCCTACCAATAGAAGCTGAATAAGCACAATAATTAGAACTAAGTTCGCTGATTATGACTTGCAAAAGCTTTCACTTTGATAAGTGAAAATGTTAAAACCTAATGTATATCTATACATATATATATATATATATATATATATATATATATATACGATCGTATTTAAAAATATTATATGATCGTATGTGTAACTAGGGATGCAAACCGACAGGAACATTGCCATATCTAACAATTATTTCTTACAGGGAAAAACGTGTTGGAATTTCCCCATATAAAATGGCTTTATTTCGTGAAATGTAGGGTACACTTTTTAGCTCAAAAATATGACTTCCTCATGAGCTAGAGACTTAAAAACATAAAACGTTTCTAAGAGGTCATTATAAGTAATCGTATTATCGGATTTCCTGATTTTTAATTTTTACCACCAAAAAAAAATTAAAATCTTTTAAAAAATTCCTCGTTTATATATTTTAACAAAAGATCCTACGATAACATTCGATTTTTTAAACAACTTTTTTGCCCACCATAAGCTCCCGTGTTACGTTATTATAGTGCAGAGAGCTTTCATATATGACAAAAACCTCCTTTTTATCACTCTTAAAGAAAAACGTAATAACATAAATCATATTTTATTAAAACTGAACAATTTTCAAATATCGAAAATCAAGTTCATTTTCGTCCTGGATGACTCTTCGTATTTTGGCTAAATTACTTTAACGGAAGGTCCTATCGAAAAACGGAGGATACTATTTCCCACGGATTTTTCATGATCTATAACTTTGGCTATTTTTTCGTATCTTTTCATACGCTTCGATAGCGTATTTTTCAGTCCGCTTTTTATTTCACGTTACATTATTAAAGTATATAAAGGTATTTATAATATTTTAAACGCACCTTTTTCTTAAAACTATAAGTCAGATTTCGTTATAATATTACAACATATTATACATTTTGAAAATGTTATTAATTTTTTGTAAGTTGTAATAAAAATACGGGTTCTGTCTCAATTTATAACCTAGGTTATTGTCCGGGATTTTCAAACGAGCTGTTGATTTTAAATCTATTTATAGTTGTATTGATCAATATCTATGAGTAGAATGTTATTCATATTTCTTAGTTTTTAACTTTTAATGATCGCAAAGAATAATTTTAAAAAATATGAAAAATGATTAGTTTTTTGGTAATATCTCTTGAACAAGATGTCCTATAAAAATTTCAGAAACCTTAGGAAATTTAATTTTAAGATCTACATCTTAGGCTACATGTCTTTTGGTCGTAACTAATTCCCTTTATTCTTAGATAGCATTACATATTTAAAAAATCTTCTAAACTTTTTATCATATCACGTTATAATCGCATATAGCCTAAAAAAATACATTGGGACTGTTATCTATTAACTTTATGACATCAAAAACTTTAGACTTAGGTTAGGTTAGGTTGGGTTAGACTAGGCTAGGCTAGGGTAGGTTAGGTTAGGCTATATCAGGCTAGGCTAGATTAGGTAAGGTTAGATTGGGTTGGGTAGGGCTAGGCTAGGGTTGTGTTAGGCTGAGCTAGGCTAGGGTTAGGTTAGCCTAGGCTAGGGTTAGGTCAGGTCAGGTTAGGATAGGTTAGATAAGGCTAGGCTAGGCTAGCCTACTTTCATTATCACTGGTGTCATTTGTTTTATGTTTACCTGTATTGTGTGTCTAAACAAATTAATACACTGCACGATCATCAGGTTAATATTCACTTTAGTGGTTAAGTTGTTGTTATGGCATATATTTTAGAGTATTATTGAGCCTATTAGAAGCAGTTAATATTTTATGACTACAGATTGAAAGGAAAATGGTGCAATATTTTAACAATTCATATAATCAAACCACTAAAAATCTAGTATCTTTCTATATGTTATTCTGGTGTATTTCTAAGTTCAGAGTAAGTATATAGTTTCACAGTAGATATGAAACGTTTGTTAAACATTTCTCATCTCCTTAAAGAAAGAAGATTCGAAAAATGTATAAAAAAATTTATTCAATTATCAAATTTAAATTGTTTCTACTTTCTTTAAAAACACACATATTTTTCTTATCAACCTAAAAGAAAATCAAAACAATATTTTATCATTGTTAAATCTTTAGGGACACACAGCTGCCAAAGATTATCAGGGGATAAAGGAAATAAATAAATTGTTTACGGGTAGCGATCCCCTTAAATACAAGAGGAATCACCTACCGCAGTGTATTGAAGAATGCACAAGCACGCACGCTAAATGCAGTTGCAGCACGATCATATTACGCTTGCATTCGTTCCAGTTGATGGATTTAATTAAAGCCAAAGTGACACAACTTCAGCCTCGACTCGTCTACATCTGTTGAGAACCTTAATATATGTCCTATTTATGAAATTCTTTATTGGAGATGGTGGATTTATGCTATTAGATTTTGATTAGGTTTATTTTCCATCACGATTTTAAGTAAACAAAGTTTTACGACGTAGCTAGTACCTAAAACATCAAACGATTAGTACATATTCTGTACCTAGCTGGTTAAAAGCTATAAACAAAAAAGTAGAAAGAATTCAAACAACTTAAAAATTATTCACTAACAATTATTACACACACAAGAAACAAACCACGTCCACTCTTCACGAAGACTCAAGGACAATTGAATAGGAGTGGGCGTGTCCCCTGGAACCGGAAACAAAATGGCCGTGGTAAAACCCCTGAAACCCAAGTGAAGTATGCCTAACAGATTTTTAAATTCAAATTTCAAACTTAAACATCAATTTCAGATTTTTAATATTTTTTTCAACTTTATACCGACCTAGTCTGCATTATGTTCAAATGGTGTTATGTTTTACATACTAGTTCGCCTGAGGACGGAATCATATTCCAGATCCCAAAACGTCGTGAAATATTGTTTAACATAAATTTTTAAATGAAAAATGTCCGCAATAAAAATCTTAAATTGTGTTTCAGTTAATGGTGAGACTGTTTACCATAGGTTTACTGTACATGATCGTAAATTGATTCTTCATTTATTTTAAAGAACGGGAACATAATCTCGTAAAAATTCTAAATGGTTTTTATGTCATTAATTTACTTTTTATGAACTCTGTTTTCTTTTGTTTTAAAATATTTCACTACTGTACTTTCATTATTTTATTTTATTAAATGCTTATATTCAAGTTTATTAAGTTTCAATCACCTTCAACGATCAATGGCATTAACGATCTGTAATATTATGTTTTGTTCTTTATCATTCCACTGCATCCTTAGTGTAACCCTTCAAATTAGAGAATAGTATATTCCATCACAACAGTCGAAAGTGATAGGTACCGCTAACCGTTACAAAATTAGACCATATAATCTGATGATATCCAATGTTGTCATCAATATGTCATCAATATTCACATTTCTGTTGTTTATCTTTACTCGATATATTATGTTATCCGTTAAAATAGCTTAAAAATATAAGACAAACTAAAAATTAAGACAAGAAAAGGAAAAAGTTAGGAAGATGTCGGAAGGATAAGATTTTAAGATAGAGATAACGTAAAAAATCATGTAATTATCATCATTTTCATAGCAGAGCACTACTAATAATATTACGAAGAATTTTTAATTTATTAAATAACCTATTAAAAAAATATTTTTTTGTATTTGCAATGTATATGTTTCAAATAGAAAACATTATTTATTTATAATGTGCCATGAAAATTTTTTGAGGATAGCAAATTAAAAAGAAAGGTGTATGGTAAATATTTTTTATTCCCTATTTAAATTGAAAACGATGAAATTTAGAGGACCGAATTTCAAGACAGTATATTGAAAAAAAATATTAACGGTAAAGTTACAATATTAAACGGTCATTTTTGCAGCAGTAGGATGGAAAAATTGTCCGATGTCCCTCTTCTCTATTCAAATATATCATTTAAAGCTATCAAACATGTTTTTATAAATTAACACCTTTTAATAATGTAGAAAGACACCTTCCGATGACTTTTTTGAGTTGACTGAACATTAATTACAAACCAATTCAAGTTGACATCAAACCTGAGTTATTAATTAGAAGCAGTTCCTGAAATTGATTTGCAAACGTTTTCACTTGCATAAGTGAGAATGTTGAGATTTTGACATGTGCCTCGACGTATTTCTAAAAACTATCAAATTGACTGGTACATTGTCTATTTGATAAACGAAAATAAACATTAAAATTGTTTATTTAGAGTTTTATAGTTATTCAGTAACTTACATTTTAGTAACTTTAGATTCTTACCTTATACGTATGCCCTGGTACATATAGTAATACAAGTATTCATAAAGGAAATTTCATTTCAAACGGCTATAGAATAAACAGTTTTATAAAAATCAAATAGCTCTTGGCGCTTGATTGTTTTGATGATGACGTGTAGGTTATCTTTCCTCTATTGACGACTTCCTCTCATTTCTTGTCCCATTTCTTCTTTTTGAATACCCTTTATCCATCAAATGTATTCATCTTCTTTGGATAAAAAAAAGAAGAAACATTACTTTTAACTATTCTTCATCAGGTTCATTGCTACTGTGTTTTTAAAACCTCAGCGGAGGGTTAATTTCAGTTTTGAATCCCCCTTATTTTGAAAACAACACTTGTTTGATATTGAAAACCTTTTGTAGCCGGTTTTTTATAAACATTCGCAAAACATTCTTAATTATTTTTCGTTTTTAAAAACGTAATATTTCTAGCAAACCTGTAAACTACAACCTGAAATTACAATATAATTGAAACCTCGTTGCTTGCTACGAACAGTTTGACTCTTTATCCACAATTTGGTTACCAATCAGTTTAATTATCAATCCAATTATTAATAAAATATTATTAATTAAATAATATTATATTATTAATTAAATAATTATCAATCCAGCAATAGTTCTGTGAGCACGTTAGGTGGTAATGGGTTCGGGGATATTAATGAACTTTATTAAAACGTTACAAATATCCCAAGGAGTATAAAATACCAGAAAAATACCAAATACTTTTTGAGTTATTTAAAAAACAATAAACACTACATTTTTTTACATTAATATTAAGTAAATAATGCTTTGTATATAAATAAATTTTAAAGTTAATAAAAATATTTATGAGTTCGTTATGATTCTTAAACAATATCAAAATGAATTTTTAATCTAAAAATCCAACTAGGAAGGAAGTACAAGAACATCTGTTTCCTTTCACACGTCAAAATGCTGGGACGTTCCTTGACAATTTTATCGACTGGTTTACTTTATTGTTGCTTTGCATATAGATGGTTTCAGACACCGACTTTGTACTTTAAATGACGTTCCATCTTTAAGAAATCCTAAACAGTAATACAAATTAACTCACATTAATTATTTGACAAAAACTCTAGGATATCAGTATGATATTAGTTTCATGAACATCAAAGTAGTGCAAATAATATATGAAATGGTTTTTGTTTTTGTATTTATAACAAACAAGATTAGTATTGGAGTAGGTAGAGAAGCGTAACTGTTTCTCCGAAACATTTGAGAAAATATTTATTTAAAATTTCTTTAATCCAGAAATGTTATCAAAACGTTTTTAAATAGGTTTACATTTATAGTTTTTAATTTTTTTCACTTTGAAAACGTTTTTGAGTAAAGAAATAAAACTATGTTTAACGCTGAGATGACGGACTACTTAGGAAACTCTTTACTTTCCACTTTTTTTATTACTAGTTTTTAAGAGTCTCCCAGAAGATATTAACCAGTAAACAAGTATTGAATGAAAATACTGATTGCGTAAGTATATATAATTCATTATTCTATATAAAACTAATTCCAGGTTTATACTAGTCCATAAATCAGTGTTCTTGGAAAAAATTATAACTTGCATTTGTATATTTTTGTTCTAAAGACTCTATGGATAGAAAAGTGCATTTGTAAATGCAGAGATCTTTTGAATTTATACGCCAACAAGCCGCGTTTGTACAAACAGAATTAAAATGTTTAACTACAGCCATTATTGTGCAGACAAGCATGAAATTAAACATTTCTATCTTACCTACTCTAATCTTTGTCAATTTAAAGAGCCTCATTTTTCGTAAACTGCCTTATTTAATTTCCTTTTTATTCAAGCATTTTCTATGAAATACCCATCACACTTTACTAAGTTTACACAAGTTTACTAATAAGTTATGGAACGTTTTAGCACTGTTAATTATTTTTATTTTAATTCCGTACAAATTATATAATACATATACATTACAAAAATATATAGTTTAAAAACATTTTAAACATATTAAATTATGCAGGTAAAATTCCTTTGTAAAAATATTAGGTAAATTCAGTTTTTGTTAAGCGAAGATATGTTTAATTTTTAAACCATGATGTACAGATGAACAAGTAAGAGATTAAATTATTTCTAGCAGTACAATGGATTAGATTAGATTATTGAAATGGTGACCATACTACAATGTAGGTATTTAAAGCCAAGTATGATTGAGGATGGAGTGTAAGATGATTGTGGCGCGATTTTGTAGTCTTGTTACTGACTAAGGCTGACATGTTCCTTAGACAGAAATGTTAACTAGCCCAACAGCCGATGGCAATAACTAAGGGACCTACAGTTTAACGTGGAATCCGAACCACGGTCCACGAATCCGAACCATTGAATTACGAATTGGTCTAATTTTGAGGATGGTCTTCGCTGTTTAACGTAGTATTCAACTGTGCGGACGATAATCTACACAAGAGAACACTACACCCACCGAGCATCGCTCACAACTATCCACAATTCGTGACCTCCAAGTAGCTGGATTTTAGGATACGGTCCCATTCTTAATCCGTAGGGGATTGAATGAATAGAGTGAATGTTGTATAATTTAGTAAATTAATATCAATTACGATAAATAAATATTGAAACTGTTTTAATATTTATTTACTTTGTTTTATTATTTATTTTAGTAAAACTGGTGATTTAAAATATATCAAATTATCCTAAAAAATACATATAATTTTGTTATGTATTATTTAATCAATAAGTACATTCATTACTTTTTATTTCAGTTTCGCTCCAAAAGGGATGTGAACCGTCCATAATTTAAAACACATGTTAAAAGTGTCTATTTTAGGAACATATTCCTCAACTTTTGTTAGGCTTACATGCTTGAGACATGTATTGTTTGTTAAACATGGAAATGCTTGTACATGTTTTCTGTTGCGTTGGTACCTATTTTACAGATCCTGTATCTCAATGTTTTTAGAAATAAATGTTTATTCTTTTTTTAAATTAACTAATATTATTTCACGTTTTATAAAAGATTTTATATATATAGATGAGTTTAGATGCTGAGATTGTAATTAATATGCTCCCGGATGTTTGAAATCATAAAAGGAAAATTGCCGTAGTAGTTTAAATTGCTGTCTTGTTGGTTCTTGAAATATTTGATCCTAAAATTGTAACAGTTCAAGTAGAGGCAAACGAAGAAAAGATATAACTACAACTGCTAAAAGTGGTTATGCAAGGGTTTTGTAAATAATATATTTAAAATGCTTTAATTCGTCCAAATGAAAAAACCTAGATATCTTCTGAAGTTATAAGAGGTTCATAAACAATAAAAACTTTAAAACAGATAGTTTGTGTTCGACTCCCCTTTTAAAAGGTTTTCATCATTTCTTTCTGAGCCACTCTCCTAAATTTATAATTAATTACAGTAGATTACTTTGAAAACCCTACCAGATTATCCCCTCTGTGTGTCACTAGGCAACAGCAAACAGGTAGTCATCCAATTTGCTGAGAGGATCCAAATTCCCAAGCACTCCTTAACGCCATTAATTTGTGGTTCATATTATTCTAGTATTTAGATACTAATCTGACGAAGATAACCAAATACACTCAAAAACTATACTGGTACTAAACAAATGGTACTGATTTATGTTTCACTAATCATGAGGTATAGTAAAGTGATCCTAACAATATGCTACTATGGATTTCATAATGGATTCATAATGGGTTAATTGGGCTACTAATTAATGATTCTGGCAAATGAATCGGCTGATCTTTGTCAATAACAAAGCCACATGCTATAAAATCTATTAGATAGTAAGTTACTGAAATGGCAACCTGTCCAGGTAATTTAAGCTAGGTATGAATGAGAAATGAGTGTAAGACGATTGTGGCGCGATCTTGTATTTTTTTTGCTGACTGATTGTCTGAGACGTTATCATAATGAAAACTCCTTGTAATCAATTTTTATCTTTAATCATAGTACCTGAAAGGAATTCCGAAGGATACCGAGCTTTGAATGGATAGAATAAGACATTTTTAAGGGAATAAATATAATACTAGTAATATAAATAGTTTAACGGTTATTGTTTTAATTATGTCGGCGACAGAGCATGAAGTTGTCAGTTGCTTTCTTGAAATATAAACAAAAACAAAAATAAAAATGATAGTTGTTTATTGAACAATTAAAGCAAACATTTTTTTACTAACCTGCATAAACTCTAAGCAAAAATGTAGGTATACACCATGGGCCGGGATCGATCTCACAACCTCTAGCGCAAGAGTCCGCCTCAAGCAATACAATGAATAGATTTTCTCTCAAAAAACGATGGATTTTGGAAATTCTTATCTAATTACCAAATTACACAAAGGGGCAGAACAAAGTTCCTGTAGCACGTCAGCCATGTGGCTTTTTGCGCACCCCTGTTGATTGAATGTCTCATGGACCTTCCAAGCTTAAAAACCTGATGAACTGCCGTAGTCTCCCGACCAGCTCCTCCCGGGGAAGGTGACAACCCCTCTCCATGACGCCGAGAGTGGCAGCTCTCACCCGGGCAAGCCCGGTGCAGTCATACAGCAGATGATCAGCAGTCTACTGGAACTGCCCACACTCCCCGCAGATTGGGTCTCCAGAAAAGAATCCCATGCGAGTAAGATGGAAATTCTTTTCTCTGCTTTTATTTGGAACAGTTATTTTACCCTTTAATTTTTGCAAATTGTTTACTAATTCGATAATTTTTCATTTATTACATGCATACATAAAATAAATATGTATGCAAAACCCTTATTCACATCTTACAAAGAACACATTGTTAGCCATCCTCACTCAACAACCGTCAAACGTTGTAAACTGATGTTTTGATTTGTATTGTTTACATTTCATTCTCGATAAGTTTTATTTTATTTTTTAGATTTTAAACGTAATATTACAAGAAAACCAGAATTTTCCTAGACATTATACCTATCTAGAACGTATTTTCTACACGGAAATTAGTTATCTCCAAATTTAAAGAAACTCGTTAGAGTCATTTTCGAGATCCGTGTGCAAATATATTAAACAAACCTTGCTCATAATATAGTATTGGATTGGATAAATACAATTAGCGTGATCGACCTTTGCTCGGATGGAATAAGACATGTATTATACAAGTTAATCATCAAAATTAAAACACATTTATTACTCAATGAAAACATTTATGTGGTTTAAATAAACCCGATTTAATACACCTTATTCAATACAGCATAAACACTGAACAAAAATGTAATGCCCCGGTAGAGTTTTGTCTGAATATTGCTTGGAATTATGATATTTTTTGGTAAATTTAAGTTTTATGCCCTATAACAACCGAAATGGGCCTTATCTCATTATTGTCTGTCTGGTACTGCCTTTCTATATGTCTGTCCGACTGTATTTTTTTAAAGGTGAATAATGCCGTTTTGTAAGGCTTCCCTGTAAAAACGGGAGCAAAAACTGTGATGACACATATTTTCATCTCTCTTTACCTTTTGGAGAAGAGTTTTTTACTACAAACTTTGCAATCAGCAACGTAATCAGCCTACATTAACTAAACCAGTAAATTCTGCTCAAAAAACACACAATTAAGAATTTTTAATCAATAACACCCATATTTACTTAAATATTCTACCAATATTTTATATTTAAGTCCATCTAGTTAAGTATTATTATTAAATTTAAAAAAATAATGTTTCTTATGGCAACAAACCTACGTACTCATTCTCCATGTAATTCTTATGGAAAAAAACAAATTTGTATAACTCGCTTAGTGATTGACATAATTTAAAAAGGTTTTGGCGTGTGCTTTTCTTTAGCTAACAGTCTTTTTATATACCATATAATACAACCCTTATTGCAGCAAACCTGCATACTCAATACTATTCAATTACCATGATGGGCATAATTAAAGTTCTATGAAATTCGCTCTACTCACACCAGCGTACTGCGTACCATCTCGTTTAATCATTACAGGTCGTTGACGTAAAATGTTCAGTTTTTTAAATCAAACAATAAGATTACGTTCAAGTGGTCTTTGAATATATGTAAGGCATTTACTATATCCGAAGTAATGTTATATTCGCTACATTATACGAAACGTTTATATTTAATGAACTGATAAATCATATAATAGTAGGCCTTTATATACACAGAATGCTTGTGTAAAGTGGTCTCTTGCAATTCAAAGGGATTCGCTCAAACGTAAATCCTGTACCCAACTGCAACGGTGCATTTAGTAATACATCAAGTTGCTGTTCCTCTTCATCCACAATTCCAATAATTGATAATCTTTACTCACCGTCAAGCAAATTTAAGGACCTACGTAGTTTACGTAGTTCTACACTTAAAGAATGGTACAAAATATTACTAAAACAATAAATTATCAATTGAAAACTTTTTCTCTTTATTAAAAATGTCTCGGAATAATTTTTTCAGTCAAAGATTATGGAGAGGAAGCTTTTTTACACTAACAAAAGATTGTTTAGTTATTAATTTTTAGGAAGAGGTATACTTGTAATAGATAATATTTAAGTAAATATTGTAGAAATTATTTTAAATATTTTAAAATATTATATGTAATTAATTAAACTATATGGTTTATGAATTATTATATTGTACACTCCTCAGGAGGGTCATTGCATATTCTCTAATATGCAATGACCCTTTTTTGACTCAGAGAATACAGAACTATAACTATAACTTTTGCAGTACATTAATATATTTTTCTGTAATTAGGTCTTTAGGTAATAAAGCTACATAACAAATTTCATTTCTTTAGAATGGCTGTTATCGAATATAAATTTGCTATGTGAAAAATGGTGGCTACAGGATTAAATAATTTTTTAATATAATTTTAAGGGGTTTTGATTTTTTTAATGATATTTTGGTTTGTCCATGGTACAGGAATAATATCTGAAAAGGTCGGTAAAGACTTCAGGGACACTCTGTATAGGAGGGGACTTAAAAGCTTTGCGCGTACTAGGTAGATGGGCGGACTAAGCTGGAAATGCATTAGATTGAATCGGAATGCAAGCTTTTAGGCTGCAGCAATTCAAAGCCAACACAATCATATCTAGTACACGCTGTGCACTGGGCAATCGGTTCAAATAGTTTACTACGTCATAAGCACGGCAGCGACGCAGTTCTGCCAACTGTCCAATAAATCTGCATGACAAACCTGAATAATCTGGCAGGATTGGATATCCAATTGCCATTTCTATGTTGAATACAATTCAGTAGACGTATTACGAATATAGATCAGTGAGTTCTAATGTACTCTGTTTCGTGGTAGTTTGATTATTCCGACACTAGGAGTGTCACTGTAGGTTAAAAATAACGAAAATTCCCACCTGCTAGCCAAAATGACCCTGTTTGTGTACAATACTATTTTTTTAACTTTTGATAATTTTCTAATATTTATCTTTAGAAAGGTAAAATGTATTTTAATATGCTTATAGGGAAAGTTATTGACAAAGGTATACATATTTGACAAAACACCCGCTTATTATCTTTTATACCTTTTCTTATTACCTTTAATTGGGACGTTTCGGAAAACTTTTTTGTTTACTTTAAACTTAACAAAACTATGAACAGCAAGTACTATGGAAATAAAATTCTGAACCCCCTAAAGTTTTTAGTATATAGACATTTTTTTAGTTTTACTGAACATGTGATCTGTAAACGTGGATTAATTAAAATAAAAAACCCACAGCTGTAAAATTAAAATAAATATTTTATTTGTTTATGTTGAACTGTATCAAAATTATACTATTTGTTATGTTATCATGACGGAAAGCAAAGTTTAATAAAAATAAATTGATCTAGTTAATTAATTAAACTAGTGTTAAATAACTAAGCAAGAATTTATTTTTGTTTCAGATTTAAGTTTTATATTTTTTCATGATAATAAGTAGTTTTCTTCTTAACATAAATCCTACAAGCTGCACATAGGAGGGCTTAGACTACTGCTAGTTTAAAGATAAAGATCTGTTCAATGGAAAAGAGGAAATTGCGCGGGTATTCTTGTCGCGTCTCGTTTCGTCAAAGTGGAAGGGTATTTTATCGAAACCGTTAAGTGAAGGTGTTAAGCCCACTCTAATAAATTAAGAACAGCTAATTAAATACAACTGGAAGCTACTTACTCCCTCTTTCTTTAATGTCCCATCACGATGACTTGACATCTTTGTTGTGTATTGAATTTAAGACTTTATATATAAAACCAGCTAGAGTCATAACAGATGGTTATATATATTTAAATGCCTAAGTTAAATTAATCTTAATTAAATAAAACTTAATACTATATTTTGAAACTCATAGTAGCGAAGAATTTTTTATTATTTATTTAATTTTCTAACTTCTCCTTCCACGTCAAATGTTTAACTACACTACGTTTCGGGAGATAAGGAAACTCTTCCAGTTATCAAGTGTGCTCTAGATAACTATTTTATTAATTTAATTTAATTAACATATTTTTACAAATTGTAAAATGACTGCATGGCAAAGAATATTTAACAAATATGTGTAACATAATTAATTTGAATTTTTGTAAAGATGATTTTGTAATATCTTAATGGAGTATTTGACCGCTGTTGAAGCTGTAATGTTAAAAAACTTTCCATCCATGTTAAATTTCCTCCAAAATTCTTGAACCAATTCTGGAATGGTCCCTCTTTCGTCAGTTAAAATCCCAAATATTTCCCAAATATTAAAATCCCAAGAATTATAAATATTATTGATAGTTCTTTTATGTTATATTTGTCGATTTAGTAATGGACAGTGTTTTTGTAAATATTGATTTTTTCAATGTTGACATCTGTAGGCTGATCCACTCCACTTTCAAACCTTATAGTTGGAAATTGTTAAACACTTGACGTGGAAAGAAAGATCCGAAATTCGTATTTCACTTATATTGACATATACAAAATATGATATGGTGTTTGTTTAATTTAAGTCTTTAAAGATATATAATCAACTGTTATGTTAATATTTTTTTTGTTAGTTCGCTTTAGGTTTTGTTTTTGACATTTAATGGTTTTTGTCCTTTTTAAACTATGTAACTAAAACTGAATACTAAAAACTATTTCACTTGATTTGGCCTATAAAAATATGGTGCAGTCGGAAGTAGGCCTACCCGAACTTACATTCCCAAAGGGGATCCGGATTGTTTTACGTTAAATTGACGGATTCTAGGAACTCGGAGGCAGCTTAAACGAACGTTTAAGGGCTTAAGGGCTCCTATTTTTTAGGGCTTTTATAATTGTAACTGGTCTTACTGTAAAATAAGGAACAGTCTTACTTGATTTATACTGGATTTGACTTGATCTTAGCTGAGCAATGGTTATTGGAAGAATCTTGGTGTTTGGAACAAGGAGAATGAATGAACATGAACCTGAATAATCTTGAAAATCCTTGAATTTATTGGCTGTTTTATGTCTGAAAATAATACAATTCGAATAATACTAAAGCATTTCAAATGATAATCCTAATCATCTTGGATTTAAGATCCCAAAATTATATAAAAGACGTTATACAAATCAAACATGTGGCAACATAATTAATCTCCATTATTTCATCAATTATAAACTTTCTACTTCAAAAAATGACTGTTAAATAGTTTTACATAATACTTCAATTGATTGATAATAGTTTTATACATTTCAATTTCAATTAAATTCATTAAATAATACTTTCTTTACTTACAATTTCTACGTACAGCCATCTCATTTTTAGCCATCAGCTTCAAGTGATCAAGTTAATGAAAATTTTATTTAACTCAAGCCAACTTCTTATTTCCAGGAGTACCAACTTGAATAATCGTAAGTATTCATCTAACTTACTTCAACATATATAACATACATATAATTTCTTTATTTTGTGTGTAATGTTAATTTCAATAATAATATAATATCCTGTATATAGAAAACAAAATAAAATAATAATCATAACAGCTGATTTACCATTCCATACGTAATGCACTTCCATTGACAAAAAATGAATGGACTCAAAGGTTTAACGGATTCCGAAAACAAAGATTATGTTAAAATGGTTGGAAATATTGTACCAGTCAGAGGCATCAAGAAACATTGCCACATGTCCTTGGACAGTGGTCCCTATGGAAGCTTCAAAATTGATCTAACTAATCGTTTTAAATCGAGTGAAAAACAGCCAGAACAAGTAGGAATTGAAAAAATATAAATTTATAGTGCAACAATTGAGTTTTATAAAAATTATATGGTATTATTAACAGTAAAATAATCACCAGTCATCCTAAAAAATTTAAATCAAATAAGATTCATAATTAAATAAATTATTTATTTATTAATTCCTACCTTTGTATGGTAATTGCCATAAGTGTAATGGAATATGATAATCAAATGACGCAAGTGACGTCATTCGCGTGTTCACCACACTCTGATGGTAATTACATTGCAATTAGATGGACTAAAGTGATATCCGGAGCTCAAGTGATCACCGGGCAATTAACAGTGACCGATCGCGACAACAACTGCTATCTCAAATAACGGTTACTCTGTAAACAGTTTCGGAGGAAGATCATAACACCAGATTAGGTTTCCAACGAAGTGTTGGGCTATGCTCTGTGACCGTTAACGTATGTTTATGACAAACAATGCTCGTAATCAATTTTTAACAGTTTTGTATTTGCTTTACCCTTTAATTTTGTTTTAAACGTGTTTTGTAAAATTATTATTTCTGAAAACACACTTCATCAAATTATGTGAATTTTTTTCAATACAATTTTCACTGTTTTATTGTCTAGTCCTTAATAATATATTTCCATGGCAGTAATTTGCATTTAAGATATCTGGATTTACTGTAAAAATAAAAACATCAACTTGAATAATAAGTAGACTTTCACAATTTTGTGGTCTACAAATTGTATTGGAGAGATATTTTACCAACGTATCAACGAATTTCGCAGCCATTGCAACGTTTGGGATTAACACTGTTGGATAATGTTGGGATAAAAGCCTTTACCTTTATTCGGCTTTATTTATGTCCAATAGATTTATTTGTATGGGATAATTTTTTTACGGGATGTTAATTTGTAAAATAAATGATCGACAAGTAAATTTCCATGAAAATAAACGTATCATACAGATTTTAAAAAACTCAACATAAACTTTTTCTTTTTTATTGGAACTGGGTTATTGGAGCTGAAGCCTACCCACGCCATTGCAAGGACTGAGAACGGTTACTTCACCTCTGCTCAGCCGTTATAGACGTAATACCGTAAATGTCGTATGTTTCTATAATATATTCCTAGTAACATGAACCTACAACCTATATAGTATTAAAATCTGAGTTAGGCTAGGTTAGGCTAGTTTGGTTAGGGTTAGGTTAGGTTAGCTTAGGTTAATTTAGTTTAGTTAAGCTTAGGTTATGTTAATTAAGGTTATGTTATTTAAGCTTAGGTTATGCTAGTTAAGGTTATGTTATGTTAGTTTAGGCCAGGATAGAGTGAAACAGGGTCAACTAGAGCCAAACAGGCTAGCTTAGGTTAGGTTGTTTTAGCTAAGGTTATATTTGTTTCGGATAGGTTATGTTTGCTTATGCTAGGTTAGGTTAGCTAATCAGAGTAAAACAGGATCAATCAGAGGCAAACAGAGTTATAGTTTATGAAAGGCTATGATTAGCTGTTTGGAGGTTAGTTTATCTCAGGTTCTAATGGTTTGGGTTATGTTAAGGGTCAACCAGAACCCAACAGGTTAGGTTGGTTAAGCTTAGGTTATAATCAGAGTGAAACAGGGCCAACCTGAGTTAAAAAGAGTTATAGTTTAGTTAGTATAATATTATATCTTGACTAGGACGGTGGCGTCGTCCTGTAATCAAGTCACTTGGAGGTCTCGAATTGTGGATAGTTGTGAGCGATGGTCGGTGTGTGTAGTGTTCTCTAGTGTAGATTAATGTCCGCACTACTTAATACTACGTTAATCCACTATCCTCATATCTATAGACTATCCTCATAAATAGATCAGTTCGTAATTCAGAGGTAGAGGTTTGGATTACTCGTTAAACTGTAGATCCCTTAGATATGCCCTTAGATATGACTGTTGGGCTATTAATTAACAGTTCTGTCTAAGGAACATGTAAGCCTTAGTCAGTAACAAGACTACAAGATCGCGCCACAATCATCATGATCTCGTTTCTCTTTCGGTCACCATTTCAATAATCTAATCTAATCTAAGGATATGTTAACTTCGCTTAGATGTTAGGTTAGTTAATCAGAGTCAAAAAGATTTTTAACTTAGGTAAGATTGTGTTAGCATACGTTAGGCTAGGTTAGGTTAGTTTAGCTTTGGTTATGGTAGCTTAGGTTAGGTCAGGAAGTTGCAGTCAAACAGGTTAGTCAAATAGGCTTAACCAGAGTCAAACAGTGCTATACAAAGTTAAATTGAAACCAGCCAAGTTGAGGTACAAAAAATGTTCTTTCAGGTCTTTTAAGATTGTCTATTTGGCTAAAAGTCATCGTACCTTTTATTCTATTTTAATTAATTATTATTTTTAACTGCTTCCACCACTTGTTAATGTGGCCAGTTTGATTTCTTAATTTGTTTTTATTATAAATTGTTTTTGGAAAGCAGTTTTTTATTCAAATCGATGAAGCAGGACAATATCAATAATTATACGTTAATTCAATCGTGAGTCTGATTTGGTTAAGCAACAAGACGCAATAATAATACTTGATTAGAATTATAATCCTGTATTAACACAATATTTGTGTGACAAGAGAACGTAGCTATCAGTGAAATATTAATGAGTTTATTATTAGCTATACAGTAACTAAAGATTTAACTTTAAATAATAAATCCGAGTATTTCAATGCGGTATAAAAGGCACAAATTTAGAATGAGAGATACTCCTGATTCAAAATAATTTCATTGACATAATAAATAAGTATAATTACTCAACAAATACAATTTTTTACATATTAGTATCGTACTGTTATACCCCTTCAATTTTATTGTGTTTAGTATTAAAATTTCTAATAGTACTCCATAAACATTCCTAAAAGTCATTTTATGCCTAAAAAGCCTACAAATGTGCATTTTAAATTAGGTTGTAACAGAATTAACATGATCATGGTAAAACCTTTTTCATACAGCTATATGTGTGCTCATTGAAAACTCAAGGTTTTGCATGATGAATGAATGAATGATTTTTTATCGAATTATGTATATCTTAAATTATGTTTGTGTGCATATAATAATGTTAAAAGTATAAAATATTGTTAAAAACTATAAATGAATAACCACTAATTTAAAAAAAAATCATAATACATTTTACACTACATATTGGATTTCTAAAGTTCATGTGCATAGCAAAAAAATTCAATAGAGATAATATGACATGACCTTTTCCATTTTAGTTGCATGAAAAATTCAGGTTGGTTCTCTCGTTGCTACGTAAAATACATAATCGTCGGTATCAACAATGTAGAGTAATCTCTAACAAAAAAAAACTCCGGAGTTGTTCGTGGTATTTGAGTATCATTTGGACTCTCGTTTAATTAATATTGCCGCTTAGTCTCCCATTTTAGAGTGCGCTGATACTGCTGTTGCTGAGTACTGAGTAGCTCTTTGTATAAAACTGACAGTTTTGAATATTTCAACCAACTGAGATTGCCTATAAATGTTTTCGTTGAGCCATTGAAGTAGATTTATTTAACTGTATATTTCCAGAGAATTAAACTAATGTGGATTTATTTAGTTTTCTATTAGTAAAAAGTACAATTTTGGCTAAAAACTTCATGTTGAACATTTAATTTTCTTATTTACTTGAAGTTCAATAGTTTTGAAACCCTTAACAAGGTACGCGTTTGGATGAACTAAACCACATTCAGGTGGCAAAAGGTATTAACCTTTGTCATACGTAATTAAAAAACAGTGAAATAAGGTCCAAATTTAGGTGATTCTTTCATTTTTGTAGGGGACATTAACTGCGTACATTGACTTGCACCAATAAAACTACCACGTTTAATTCTTTATTTTTTATTTGACCTCTCGATTTTTTTTTAAGATTACCAGTATTTGAAGTTATTGTCTGGCTGGATGGTTTAGTTGCTAAAGTGACTACTATTTTATCTGATGGTCTCTGGTTCAATCCTGATCAAATTATTGATACAATTTGTGATGGTTTGAAACTCGACCCAGGTGCTTTTGAACATTTCAATAGTAATAATTATCCCAGAAAATTAGTTAGACGACTTATCTTTGTCAGTAAAAAACACATGTTATAATAGTGTTTTTCATCACTAGGACCAAAAACGGGCGTTTTTGATACGAGTACAAGTTAAATAGCTGAGGCTGTTAAATTTGCTAGTATTATAACAAAAAGCCAATTTTGGGTCATGTGATGAACTATATTTTTCATCATACTGCAAATAAAATGAAACAAACTCTTAAAACATTTAGGTTTGTTATTACCTAATTCATTATCAATAGTCACAGTCATTTTTGTCTCTTTAGACAAAAATAATCTGTTATGTTACTTACGTTTTAGCAGTTATTTCATAATTCCTGATTGGTTGTTACTAAAATTGTGGCACACTAAAACTCGATAGTGATTGTTGCAGTTACCTTATCGATTATATGCAATCGCATGCTGACCTCGAATTAAAAGTATCATCAACAATGATCTCTTGTGGCCTAGGGCTGAAAAAATCATCATACTAATAGGTTTTTTCCTATGAAGAAAAAGAATAACTTTTGCTCTTCAACATATATATCTAAAACAGCTATTTTTCAAGCAGTATGACGAAAATCATCACTCTCACCCTTAGTTCATTTTCACCTTCAACACCCTCGTAGTTAAGAATAGGTAAATAATTTGTATAAGTAGGAATATTCATATGTAAAACCTGTAGATTTCCTCCAGTTACAGTTTTTTTAAACGTTTTCATCAGTTAACCTTATTGTAATAACTAAGATTTATTCCAAATTAAAAATCATTTACGCTAAATCTTTTTGAAGAGAACAAAAAAATATAAGGGCTTTATGATCAACTGAATATTTACGGACGACTAACCTTTACAACCCAGAAAAAAACTCAAAAGGTTGACAGAGAATTCTGCAACACTGTGTAATTTACGTTGGATCCAGTGATGTGGAGCAGTGTTGTGGCCCATCAGCCTAACCTCGTTATTGTGGTACAAGATCACTGTAGACAGTTGTTAATAGAGCTTAAGAGTACGCAACACCTTCGCCATCTTGGATTTTAGTCCCACAAGAACAATACAATTTCTGTGACAGCTTTACTGACACCTCGATAGCAGTAAAAAGATAGTGAAGTATAAATTGAAGAAAATGTGGTTATGTTGGTTATTACATTTTCATTTTCTACCATAAGTAGAATAATTACATGTAAGTTATCAGATATAATTGCGTGGTAGTTATATTTTTTTGGAAAAAAAATCTGATAATGTAATTCATGTGATAACCTACATAACCTTTTGACACCACAACCATCTGCATACGAATAGCGAGTGATTATTACTGCTGTCAAAAAATTGACATTGTTCTTATCGGGCTAAAACGAAATATTTACACGAAATGTTACACGAGAAGGTAGGCTCTTAAAGCAGAGGAACACGACGTGAAGCTCTTCAACAACGAAGCCAGTTTGTGTGAGGTGATCCCTATTGACTCACCTTAACTAATGAAGGTGAAAACCACTTTCATAATTATGAGATTATGAGAATGAAACGAAATTAAACATTCGATTTGTATGATAATTTACTGCTTATTATTATTTATTTCCATGAGAACTTTTCCTATACATAGAATGGAAATTAAATATTATTTTGCCAAAAATGTTAATTTGAGACTAGAGTAGAAATATCTATTGTGAGGCTCCCTGAATTCATGGTTTGGGACTTTTGGGCGTTTACCTGGTCTGACAGACTACACTGTTGGTCCAATTTCAATTATATTTAATACAAGGGAACATTTCTTCTACGTAAAGGTCGCCTAAAGGTATCCAACTATTACTAAAAATGTCTGTGCACAAAATTTGATGACTATTTTTGTACGTTAAATTTTTGAAATGTTAATATTTACAAGCAGATAATGTGTTACTTTTATTGAGGCATATTTCTTTTAATTTTAAGTATGTAAAGCATTATCGGTTCAATAACTCCTTTAATTTTTCACCTTTATCCATAATAAGAAATATTTCAGATGAGTTAAAGTCCTAACTTCACATTTCACAAATTGTCATTTTTCAAGAATATTTCTAATCTGATTGTAAAATAGAAATGTCTGAAATATTTTTAATATTAACTTTTCAATTATGTTTTATTCGTTTTGTTTATTTTTTATTTCTTAGATATATCTATTTATGAACCATTCAAACACTATGTGTGTTTAAATGGTTTATAAAGCAGCTCTAAACTTATCAATCATTAATTTTCTTTTTCCGAGGAGTATTTCATTGTGTTTAATCAAGATATCACTTTCAAGAATAATTTTTAATTATTTCAAAAATAACTTTTTAATTGACTAGGTATGATGGTTATTAGATGTTATTTTCATTATTGATAGTTAAAAAATGAAAAATCAATTTTCACATTTTAATTTTTTATGTATCAGACATTATTACAATAAATTAGTAGTTTAGATCCCGTTTTCTCTAGAGTAAATAGTTGTTTTTAAACCGAAAGATTCCTAATTTTAATTCAGCTAACATTGGTTAACAAGACATTAATCGCTTCTGTAATTGACATTTCAATTACCCAAGAGTTATAAGACCAGTGGTTACTCTCCTCGGTCATAAATGAACTCTAGCAACAAATAGCTCAAGCAGACTCGGAACTTCGCTTAACTATTTGGATTTAAAATAAAATCGTTACAACTAATTGTTATATAGTTTGCACATTTAACAAATTACAAATAACACTATTTATTTATTTTTTTAAGTTTTGAGGTACAGCAATCGTGTTAAATAAGTCAAGTCTATTAAAAAAATTCAATAAAGCTAAAAACCTACACAAACCTTTTGCTTACTAATGGCTTTTTAATATATTATACAATGTAAAATTATACTATATGTGAAAAATATGCCATATATTTTATATATAATTAACTGTAGCATAATTAAATATACTTAAAGATAGTTGTTCGGTCTAGATAAAAAAAGATATTCGACTGTGAAGCAAACTTAGGCAAAAGAATCGTACGAAACGCATCTTTAATTATTATTTATTCAATAAATCCAATTAAGTTCTAACTCATTTTACAAATTTTAGTTTGTATAATTATTAGTAACATAGAAACATTGTGGATTTCCACTCTTACAATACAGGGTGTTCATTAAAGTCGGGGACAAACCTTAAGGGGTGATAGTACCTATCAAAATAAACAAAAAATTACCTATAAATATATGTCGAAAAAGCCTCGGTTTAACCGCTAGCCGCCATTTTGTATTTTGTACAAAAAACGTTATATCTCAAGAACAATTTAAGATACAGAAACCAAACTTTGCTCATATGTTTATTGCCCAAACGAAAAAATATTAAGCGAAGAAACCGCTTTGTGCCAGCTGAACTCCGCTTCTTAGCCACGGCCGCGCCGCGGTGGCGCGTGGTCCCTGTATTCTAACATTAAACCTGGATTTTCTCGCTTATCCGTGGACCGATTTCGTTCATCAAAACATCGTTCGATTTGAAATTAAAATTTCAATCTTTGTTATGTCATGTAAAAATTTTATAAAGATAATAGTTTTTTTTTGTTATTTTAATCACCGCCATTTTTAAAATATAAAAGCAAACTAAATGATACTTCGTTAATATTTTTCTGTTGGGGCAATAAATATATGAGAAAAGTTTGGTTTCTGTATCTTAAATAGTTCTTGAGATGTAACGTTTTTTGTATAAAATACAAAATGGCGGCTAGCGGCTAAACGAAGGATTTTTCGACATATTTATAGGAAATGTTTTGTTTATTTTGATGAGTACTATCACCCCTCGAAGTTTGTCTCCGACTTTAATGAACACCCTGTATATTTTCTATTATACAATTTGTCGTTATATTTAAATGAAATTATTGGTGTTTAAAGTTTTAATTCTGTCAATTTTGCAGAATAGACGAATAATTAGCTATTCATCCATAATTATGTATGAAGAAAGCACATGTAGTTAACCATTATTATGTAGTCAAGAATCATAAAATTTATATTAGGGGGAGTGTTGTCCTATACCGGCTATGTTAAATTATTGATAAAAAGGTACATTTTCTCCAGAATTACTGCAGATAAATGGCTGAATTGTTTATGTGAACCATAGTTCTATGTACACACAGCAGTAAAGTTTTCATCATGGTGTATGTTCAATAGATTAAAGTTTCAATAAAAAAGAAATTTGAACCTAATCATGAGATGCTGCGAAAACTTTGTGTCGACTCACCCAGTACATGAGTCAAAGTGGGGAGAGGTCCAGGCTGCTCCTGATCAGGAGTAGCAATCAAAATTTTTTGTTTATTTTCAAAATTAAAATTCTCAACAATTGTAAACAATGAAAATAAAACGGTTTCTTAGCGCAACCGTTTTATTACTATATGTGTAGTATGTATTAGTATGTCTTTTTATATTTTATGTTGTAGTTTAGTTTATTTTTACAATATAGTAAAACCTTTAGTACTTTGTACTTACTTCCTAATTGTTTATGTACTCAAAAAAAACTCATTAGTTTATCTACAGTAGTTCCTGGAGAAAGTCTACATTTCTTATGAAAGACTGGGCCTTCAGCAAAGCGAGATTAAACTAAGGGACAGACATAGTCCTTTAAAAAACGCTGCACCATAATCTGGATTTTAATTAACTGTCATATTCCTTATAATTTTTGAACAAAATCTGATTTCAGCAATATTGTAACAAAATAGTATAGCAAAACTAAATAAATAATAATGAATAATATAGTATAACAATGAAATTGTATTGAGACCGTGCAGCCAAGTCATAATCTCAAGACATCTGTAACAAATATATTTTATAGCCCTTGAACTTTTTAGCTAGGAAAACCAATTACATATCCTTAAACAGAAGATGTTGCAGTGTAAAAATTAAAAAAATTGAAAAATATATATTTTTAACTCCCTGGTCCCCTCTTAATAAATTTTTTTCTTTATAATAATGTAGCAAAGTTTTGCAAAGTGAATACCATACATAGACGACAAAAGTACAATACTAAGAATATAAGAGGGTGCATATTGCTGCTAAGCTCTGAAGAGGATTGTTTTTCTCTTAGGACGAGATTAAAAACGTCTGTCACAATAATAAGAAATAAAATCCTAATTATTTTAAAATGCTAAACTAAATACCCCCGAAGGGATATTTTGTTTTAGCACAACTAATATCACTTCAAATAATTAATTATCACATCACTTCTACCATTGCTATATATATTTTTCGTCTTTAATAAACGGACCCCTTTATTAATGTAATTAAGTGATCTATTTTATTTCCCTTTAATAATATAATAATTAATATATTTAATAATATTTACCTCTTTGTTTGATTGGAAGTGATTTAGGCATAAATGGGTGATAAATTTAGGCATTAAATAGTTTTCAAATATTTTTTATTCTTATTTATAAAACTCCGGGCACCCTGGTGGGTGAATTAAAGTAAATGTTAATAATTATTTTGATAAGTGTATTTACCAGGATCAATAATAACCTAACCAACTAAGGTAGCAGGACTTGGTTTCGAACAATCAAAAAACCTTTTTTTAAGAAAACAATTTTTAAGCAATAAATATTTTATGTTTTGTGGATTATACTTTTCAACGGATATATTAAACGGAAATTTGTATGGCAATAAAAATAAGCATGGATAGGTCACTTAAAAATCCAAGCGTAAAATAATTTTTCTTCCCCATTTTTTTATTTTTTGTTATTTTTTGATATCTTGTGTTATTTATGTTATTCCCATTGTTTTTCTCAATCCCACTGCCTTTTAAATTCTATAACTGACAATCTGATCAAAACAGATATTTCTAAGTATATAAACGTTTATAAGTAGGTTTTGTCTTTCTTCTCCAAACTGATTTTACGTTCGATTGCATTCCAAAGCCTTTCAAAATCGGTTCAATAATTTTATAGTGATTTTCAATAGAATTTAAACGTAAACATCCCCATTTAATATATTACGTGATTACGATTTTTATTATTTTTGATATATTTTCCTTAAAAAGAATAACGAACCACAATATAAAAATAAAACAAAAATTCAATATCGAACAGCCGACCGCGACTTCAACATCAGCTGACTGTTTTCCTTATCGTGGTAAAGAAATTACTTTCAACCCACAAAGCATTTATAAAACTGTAGTTTCAAAGCATTATGACAAAACCCAACTTTTTTATAAGCTGTATGACGACAAAATTATCAAATAATGTTGATGAAATGCTAACGAAAAGTGTAAAAGTAGCGGTTAGTGAAGTGGTGAACTAGTATATGATGAATCGACGATCAGGGCAGTGGTTGGACCAGACGACGTTTATCACACACCAGGGAGTGATTGTCTTAGTTGTTACCAGCTCTTGGGAGAACTTCACCGCTTGTAGCACCATCTATTGCGACACCGATCAACTGCTATAGCCATTGTTAATTCATATACAAACTCACTAGACAGTGTGTCTGATAAACGTGGTTATTTCATTCCAAGATTTCTATATCTATTTTTGATACTTAAATTAGATTAGATTATTTGAGAGATTAGATTAGATTATTTGAAATGTCGAACATACCACAAGGTAGGTATTTTAAACCAAGTATGAATGAGGATTGAATGTAAGATGATTGTGGCGCGATCTTGTAGTCTTGTTACTGACTAAGGCTGACATGTTCCTTAGACAGGACTGTTAATTAATAGCCCAACAGCCGATGGCAACTAAGGAACCTACAGTTTAACGTGGAATCCGAACCACGCCCTCTGAATTACGAATTGGTCTAATTATGAGGATAGTCTTTTGTGGATTAACGTAGTATTCAATAGTGCGGACGTTAATCCACACAAGAGAACACTACACCCACCGACCATCGCTCACAACAATCCACAATTCGTGACCTCCAAGTAGCTGGATTACAGGATGTCGCCACCATCCCAGTCTATTAATTAAATTATGGTTACCTTTTAGTGCTTAAGTAAATTTATTTATATTATTTCATGTATTTTAAATACCAACCCACCAACTAAATGTGTATTTTAAGATAAATGTAAGTGAGGGGTGAGTGTAATAAGTGAATTTGTTGATCTGTACCTTTGTTGATGACAAAGGCTATCTGATTTATTTGCCAGGAATATTAATTAAGAGCCCAAAGAAAAGAGGAAACTGGGTCCATTACGGAACCATCAAATGATTTCGACAATACTTTGCTCAAATTAAATATACTTATTGCCACAAAAATATACTATATTTCATCACTACGACGAAAAACGGACGTTTTTTATACGAGCACAAGTTTTACAGCCGAGAGCCGAGGCCGTTAAATGTGCGAGTATTCATCCTATTTTTTTGTGATGAATATTTTTCGATACAAAGAATTATATTATTATTTTTATAAATTATTATATTTTTCGTCGTTCTGCAAATAAAATGTAACAAACTCGTAAATCTTAAATTACTACATGGTGTAGTATCAATAGTTGTTGAACATTAATTACACTTTAGACTAATCAGCTTATATGTTGCTTACGATATAACATTTCTTTATTGATTTATGATTTGTTGTTTAGGTCATGTCAGTGTAGTTATTATTATCGATGATTTGATCTCAACCATTCGATAGTTGGATTAAATAGTTGATTACTAGTTTTAAAATCGATATCCAGAACGTCCAAAATACACAACAAATCGACAGTGATTGTTGCAGTTACTTTATTGATCATTTACTATCGAATGCTGACCTCAAATCAAAAGTATCATCAAAAATGGTCTTTTACGGCCTAGGTCTCAAAAAATCATCATAATAATATGTTTAATACTAGGAATAAAAATAACAACTTTTGTACTTTAACACATGTATCTAAAACACCTGTTTTTGAAGCGGTATGACGAAAGTAATTTTCATTGCATCGACAAAAGTCTTTAAAATAAATATTTAGAACTAAATTGTATTTAGATGAATTGTGTTCTTAAAACTAGTAAATATTTTAAATTATAAAAGCGATTTTCAAGCAAGAACTGCATTTGATCATAGATGAAAGGTTATTGTAAATTTTAATACAGTTGCGTTAAAACAGTGCAACAGTATTGTGTGACAGTGTGATTTCAAAAAATATGGTTTATGTGATGGTATGTTATAATTTAATTTGTTTTTTGTTGCATTACTTGAAGGCGAAATCTTAGCAAAAATATCTTAGTTCTTCCTAAGAAACATTAAAGATTGCAAGATACAGATGAAAGGGAATGTTAAAATTTCAAAATTTTAAAAAGGGGGTACATGATACTGTAAATACAAAAATATTTTGAAATGGGATCAATGTTCATCATTAAATTAAAGTATTAAATTGACCTTATTCATTCAAAATCTCAATACTTTAAGGTGATTCAAAATGTGAATTGATTTTCAACTTTCAATCATATTTTAAGGAGAACCGCTACTACCAATAGGGTAAACAATTGTTTTGTATTTTTATAAAGCATTTTATTCTGCATAAGATCATGTAAGTTTGTGTCAATCAATCTATATTTAGATGTTAAAATAAATTTAAAAGTAAAATGCTGTGTTCTACAATTTTTGCCATTTTTTAACAAAATTAATTAATTTTTTTAATACAAGAGGTACAGAAAACATTTAAAAAGTGCAAAGCTTAAGTAGGAGGAGTAGGAAAAAGAACTAGAATGAGTTTTATATGGTCCAGGCAACTTTTAAATGTAATAAAAGACTTTTAAAACCTTGGAAGCCGTTTTCTCCAAATTCTGTTTTAACCATATTTGAAATGCACCGTTTTGAATAAATATGAAAGTAGAGCACCTAATGCAATACAATTTTTAATAGATATTCTTGATTATATTGAGTAGATTTTGGTGCATAGTTATTTCAGTATGAACATATTTAATAATAAATTTCAATGTTTTAAATTTAAATACCTACTTGTTTCATTTGCGCAGGCATTACTGAAACTGTTATCTCCAATATATTAACTTATTGGGTTACAATGGTTTACATGCAACAAAATGTTTTAAGTAATCTGAGCTTCGAAAACATAACTTAGTTTTTGCAATTGGCTGATAGTAAAAATTTTATTCAACGAAATATAATTTAAAAATAAAATTTAATTGTTGAAAAACACCCATAGTTGTGATTTATTGATATATCACTTTACTCATATTAAATCTTTTAATGAGCCTGGTAAACCATTGAAAAAAGTCCTTTGCCGCATCAAAAACCCAAATTCAAAAAAAATTTGAAGATAGTTGTGGATCTCCTTAAGTGGCTCAATTACATTCAACTGAATTAGGTGAATGGGTGATTTGAAAATAGTTTTTAAAGGTCATAAGAAAATCTCTTATTCCATTACACTATCTGACTATCTGACAAAAATGAACTAAACATTTGCTAACAACTCTTTGCTAAACAAACATTTACGTGTTTGTTGTCGCTGAACATATGACATCACAAAATTACTTACCCGCAAAATTTCGGGACCGCTGCTTCAATATTTATAAAACATCTCTTAAGTTGACAACATTGAAATGATAAAAGTGTGTTTCGTAAATTCTGAATTATTTTTCCGTTTTGTAACTTTTGTAAGAATGGGACTCATCAAGTACATTTCATCATTTTGACTTGTAAATAAGCCTCAAGTGTGTTTCCAGAAATATTTTTTAACTCGTGGTCTCCTTTAAGCTAAAATTAAGTCACATAGAAAAACCCAAAAATGGGTAGTTTAGTGAAAATAACGAGTGCTTTTCTTTAAATTTTGTATTTATATATGTTTATGTTTTTATTTTTAAAAGTCAAAATAAAGTGTATCCCAGAAATCAATTATGCTTCAAAATAAATAATGTAATAAATTTTCGATGTTTAGTAACACAAATATTTTTAACGGAAAAGTCTAAATGTAAAACATAATAATTATATAAAAAATAATGTAAAAAGTAGAAAATTGCCTACATAGACCTAGAATGGATTGTGCGTAGGCCTCAGTTGTTTTATATTAAAAAAATAAAATTTATATTTTATCTTTATTATTTATCAAAATACTGTATTTATGTTTTTAAAAGAAAATTTTACCAAATTTTACAAACATGCTAATGAATAGTCTTGAAAATGTTCTTGGAAAATATTTCCTTTATTTACTAGCACGATTATACGTTCAGTTATAAAATTGTGTTTTCGAACAATAGTCAGTTTTATTATCAGAGAACAATTAAAAAATGTTTTATGAACTACATTATTTTCACGCTATCTTTTTACAACATCGAACTTAAAAACATAGGATATGTTTACAACATTGCACAAGATTTATAAATGAAAAGTATATATCTGAGTTTCATAATAATGAACACCAGTCTTGTCCTTTTGTTCAACTCAATGAATTCTTCATTAAAAGGGTCAAAATTTCACCATGGAAACGATGACCAAAACCGCCTTGGTTACATATAATAATTATTTCGTTCCTATTTTTAATAATCGAAGCATAAATTCTTTCCCAAAACATGGGACGATAGGAAAAACTGTGAAAGAAGGCATAAAAGGTGTTTTAGATTTAAATCATTTAAATAAAATGTTAGAATATAAATCAATGTTCAAAATAATTTAAAACTCCGTCATTAAAGGCGTGGTAATTAAAATCATACACTTGTATTTTTAACATTTAAAATGTATTTACGTTTTATGAAATTATTTGTAAAATAAAACATTTATAAAGGAAACTTATGACCTCCTATCTTTTGGAAAGCCAAGACAGCCGGAAATAGTGTTCTGCAGAGTTAACAAAGGTTTATTATTAGTATATTAATATCGTTAATTATACTTAGTACTGACAATAACCACCAAAAATCCTCTAATCCACTGGTTCTGTTAAACCAGAACACCATTATTTTAACAGCGGTGTACGTACAACAGAAAGAATCATTTTATTTAAGTGAATTAATAAAAAATACATATTTTTGATCAAATTCAAAATCAAATAGTCTACTTTCCATTTTATATCACAAGCGTTCATTTTTTCCAGCAAATAAAGCAACGAGGGTCAAAAATAGTTTGGCAAAAATTTGAATTGAAATAGATTTATACATTTTTAATGTAGAAACGGTATGTACTTATTATATAGATGCATAAAACGAGTTGTCCTTTTCCTATTTAATCCAAACCCGTAAAAATAATACATAACATAAATAATTATCTTTACTATTACCTTATTATATTTTTAAATGACGACCTACGTAGGTAGGCCTTTTTACTCAAGTACAAATAAGAAATAAGTGTAAGATTGTCGCGCGATCTTTTAGTCATGTTACCAACTAAGGCTGACATGTACTTTAGACCGGACTGTTAATTTAATAGCCCAAAAGATAAGAGCCCTACAGTTTATCGTGAAATCCGAACCACTTAGGCCTTTGAAATACGAACTGGTCTAACCGGTATTCAACAGTATAGTGCGGAAGTTAATCTACACCAGGGAATATCACATCCACTGGCAAACACTCATAAGTATCAAAATGCGTGACCTCCAAGAAGCCAAAAATCCATAAAAGTTACGTTTAACCTTCCTGAGAACCATCACAAATAAAAAACAATTTCAGAATCCTATATAGAAGAAAGATAGCTCAGAAAGATAACAATCATGAGTTTTTGTCAACACCCCATTCTTTCAGCTAAGGGAAACTATGGATATAGTTTTTTGTCATTTATAAGATAACATAAACGTCCAAAAGTAAGAAGATCATAAATTTTGAGAAACGTTCCACGATCTGTCTCTGGGGTACGTTAATTTTGCAACTTGCATAATCAAAGTTATTTATGGCGACTATGGTCCTCCGAGCCGGATTATGAATATCGTTTACTATTTTCTCTCTGTGACTGAATGATATAGTTTCTTGGATATTCCTTAAATGAATATTTCAGTTAGTAGTTCGTTTTCATTTAAAAGAAGAATTGTTGAAAAATCACTAAATTTAAACTATACAATTATTTATCTCTTTTCTAACACAGGGAACGTTTGAAAAAGCACTAACCTCATTTATATGAAACTATCTGGATAATTACTTTTATACAAATAAATTCCTACATGTAGAGGATTCAAGTGAAAATCCACTTTTGATATCCTAAACCCTCTGCAGTATACAATCGGAGAGTTTTTTTACTAGGTCACATACCTTGATGTCTGTCGCCAGTTCTTCGTTACGACTTTACGTATTTCGAAACATTAGAGTTTCGTCTTTAGGACGTACATAAGCTTGACAAGATCTTATCCTCATTTAGATTCGTCATGACACTCAAATTAATACAAGAAAGTTCGACGTTTAAATTACTTCACCCTGAAACATAAAAGCTTAACATTTAAATCCTTTGATACTGGATGTTACGCCAGCAGGCGATGTACTCCGACTGGGAGTGTTTTTATTATTTATGTTTTAAGGAATAGATAAAACATAACTTTGAAAAGTCTTCTTCGTGTCTGTACAAGTTTAAACCTATTAAATATTATTTATACATTTCAAATCACTTTTCTTGGACTTTTTGTAGTTAAAGGATTATTTTATTTTCTATATTAAATTTTCAACTTGAACCCTGTAATCAAAATCAAAAATATTGTATCCTAACACATTTTTAAAGTTGATTTTTTAATATTTCTTATAGCAACCTTTTTTAAGATTTTATAAAAAAATAATATACTTAACCTAACGACAGATCCACATCTTATTTCAGTGGAACCGTTCTTGTAAATTTTTTACATAGCAACTATTACAACGTAATCAAATTAAGTTTTTTGTAAATACTTTATTTTTTACCTTCAGAGAACACCAGAGCTCATTTTCTTGGAATGAAGAAGGCGAAGGCAGGAATGTTTAATACTACTTCTTCACGTCTCGCGTCGCCCCCGTCGACTATGCACAGCTTCAATGTCCCGCAGTATTAAATTTTAACAAATTTATAAAAACCTTTAGTACATTAAAAGTTGTTGAACATATCTAACATAATGTGTACAGTGGAACCTGTTCTTCACAGTGTTTTGTAATTCATTTTTTGGAATACACGGTGTTTCAGTACTCCATTATATTATTATTCTACCAACTATAATATCACATGTAATCCACTCTAAAGTCTTCTGTTACTACTGTTACAATTTGTTTAAATGGGATTTGCTACTCCTAAATGGATTAAAATTTAAAAAATGAATTTGTATTCTAAATATATGTTTTATTCTAAACAAGAAAATATACACTTTAAATATAATACTTTTTTGTGGCGTTATTTTAGTTTTTCCAAAGCTTTTTACATGTACATCCAACTAATCTCACAGTGCAAAGTATCCATTATTCAAAAAAGTTGATTTTTCCTGTTTTCAGGACTTCAAATTAATATTCTGAGAGAACCATTAGGTGGATGAAACTTTTAGTACTTATTAACAGTGAAATATTAGAAGATTTCTACTAATTTAAATTTTACTGAGCTATTGATTTTCTGGAAATCAAATATTTAAAACAATAAAATTTTGTGTTTTATTTAATTTTCAAATTATTTTTTACTTTCTTTAAAAATGCTATTAGAAAAAATAATTTTTAGTTCTAAATACCTACAATTTGATACCATAATGGTCCATTTTGAGTGATTATTTTGACATGGATATGTCTTAGCTCTGGGGGGGGGGGTGTTGGTGATTTTTAAGATGGATAACATGTAACAGGTTTCCATAGAAACTACCAGAAATATTGTATCAAATTTTAAATATTAAATATCAAGAACAGCTGTTTAGATAAACTGAAAATATTCCCTTTAGACATATTCATGATCTAACCTATTTCCCACAGGGAAATAAATACAAACATTTTTTTAGTATAAGTTTGCAAAAACTAAAATTAAACATAAAATTAAACATTCATTTTTAAGAGAAATACACATTTTTGTTAATAAAAAATTAAAAAAAATCAAAACAATAATTTTTAATTATTAGGTCTCTAAGGATACAAAACTACCAAATATTATAAAAAATGTTTGTAATTACTCCCTGTGGGAAGTAGGTTAGATCATGGATATGTTTTCTAAAGGCAATGTTTTCAGTTTATCTAAACGAATGTTCTTATTCTTTTATATTAAAATTCAATACAATAGCCCTAGTAGTTTCTATGGAAACCTGTTACATATTTTCCACCTTTCAAATCACCAATACCCCCCCAGAGCTAAGACATATCCATGTCAAAAGTACATAAAAATAATTTATAATATAAAATATTTGATATGAAAAATTTTAAACGGGTAGCAAATCCCTTTAATTAAAAATTTTCCTTGAACAACTTAAAACATACCAATCTTAAATTTGGTACAATATGAGTAATAGCGTGTATTTAAGACAAAATGTTCAGTGGCTATAAAATTAATTGTATTTAAAATTAATTTGCCCGTAGGTGGTTTAGTGGTTTAGTATAGTTTAGTGGTTTAGTTTAGTGATTAGGAGTCCCGCACTGTCCCCGTATGGGTTCGTACATTAGCGTCACCCCAACGTAAAAAACACCATTTACTTAGTGAACACAACCAAACATAAATGTATTTAACCTAGTTCTGTTAAAAATGTAAAACTAAATAAAGCTATTTAGCTCTTGAAATTCACGAATTAGTTCCAACAGATTATAGTTTCATACTGTTATCGATATATCCTATCGTAGTGGAATTACCGACTGGGGTGGGAGCAAGTAGACACGTTTCCCCCATTCATTACAAACGCCCAATTCCTGTTCTTATGATTGTCCATAAGACCCTACCAAGCAATTAAACATGGTCATAAGAAAATTCTAATTGTTTCACTATACATTATCAATATTTTCCCAGGTATAATTTATTTATAAAGTTCATTTTTTCCAATTTCATATGCTAAATTGATTAATACCTATATTTTTGTAGAATCATCATGTGGTTACAAACATCATAATTACTTAACTAAAGTAAGAAAGCAATTATGGATATGAGCAAGTTAATCCAGTATAAAGGATAAAGGATTAAGCATAAAGGATTCTGAACAACTTTGTCTCAGAAAATGAGATAAAGTACTTTACACTACTTCATGAAAATATCTCCTCATTATAAGTTATGAACGAAGTATTCCCCCTCTATAGTTTACACCATTATCATATTTCGTATGAATTAATATTACAATAGAGTTACGTTTTTAATTAGCAAAATTACTGCTGGTCATGAAGTGGCATTTTCATCGCTCGTATGAATGGACTATCTGAATATGCCACATGGGGAATGAAGTTCTTGTAATTATCATCATTATCACGTGGCTTAGTTCTCTTGACCACCACATTTTCATATTCATATCCATTTTAATTGCTCTTTGTAAAAGCCACCTTCATGTACTAATGCGTACGTAAATATATGTGACGGATGCATATAGTTTTTATGATGGCTTGGATGGATTGAAATGGACTATATAGTTTACGATGGATTATGAAAAATCCCTTATCACCTAATTACCCTTAATACTCTTATGAAATAGACCCGGTACTTTTTTTAAGCCAAGTATGATTGATAAATTAGTGTAAGATGACTGTGGCGCGATCTTGTACTCTTTTAACTGGCTCAGGCTGATATTTTCCTTAGGCAGGAGTGTTAATAGCCCAATAGCCAATGTCATCTAAGGGACGTACAATTTATCGTGCGATCCTAAATGGGCAATTTTTAAATAGATAAAATTTATTGAACTAGGTGGGTAATGCTAAACTAGGGTAATTGATTATGTTCAACTAGGGACTATCTTCGACTAGGTGGATTATAATGGAGGAATAATATAGTACATAATAATCCATTATAATCCAAGATAGACTATGCTGGACCAGATGAATTACAATGAACTCTATTATGATTAAGTTGGTCACAATGTCCTGGATGGTTAGAGAGACTACGTGTGTTTTTATGGACTAGATATATTAATGATTTATTTTTTAAAAGCATGAAACCAGCCTATATATTTGTTATACAATCAGTAATACGTATTTAAACACAAGCATCTAGTTCTGAAATCAAACCTTTAAAAAATTTGACCGTTCGTGAATAAAATTATTACGGAACTATTCCTTAGTCCTTCCTAGTTATAATTACTTCCAAATTTTAAGTAGGAGCTTCTATATTTAACTATTCAATCAGGTAATAATAATTTACTTTTGCTTTCACCTAAAAATACAAAAGTTGAACAAATTCTTTGTTCAGATAGCTTTCTTTTCAAATTGAATTTTCAAACCGTTAAAGTCCTACAAATTAATGATATCACGGTACGAGTTTTTTTAACTACGTGAGATCTTTAATTATTCAATATCTTTTATTGGACTTTTCCAAAGAGTCTGTGTTTGTAACTACACAAAGTTTCTGGAGGTGGAGAACTACTCCCGTTTTCAAGCTATTACCTAATAATGTACATTAAAAATTGAATGATTATAGCTACAGATATTAATTGAAAATGTTGTCAATAATACTATACTTATCAATCGTACACAACACAAAAGCTATATTGATAACGCAACAAATGACCATAACACTCCGCCTCCGAGCTTGGGGGTGACACAAGATAACGTGCGCTCAAAATGGAAGTTGGAGCACGACTGCCCCTGTAATCTTTAATCGTTCTGTATTCTTTAATCTTCTGTAATATTTAATTCAGGCGATTTGGCAGACGTGACCAATGACGTCACTACTAGCACCCCGCTGGGATGGTGGTGGGGACAGTCGTGCATCCAACTCCTGTTCTGATCGCCCCGCTAGCTCGGAGGTGGAGTCTTCTTGTTATTTGTTGCGTTATCAATATAGTTTTTGTGTTGTGCATGATAGATAAGTACAGTATTATTGACAACATGATATAGTTAATATCCGTAGCTCTAAACATTCAATTTTTAATGTAAATTATTAGTTAACCACTTGAAAACGGGAGATTCTCCACCTCCAGAAAAGTAGTGTGTATAAAAATAAAGACGCGTTGGAAAAGTGGATTAAAAGACATTAAATAATTAAAAAGCATCGCCATTATGAATTTTAAGGGTTATATATTTAATTATGTTACGTTACAAACATTTTGCAATTACATTAATTTCATTAGCCATTTTTACTGTAACTATGATTCGAATTTAATTTGAGTTATGTGCATATTTCATGACTGTTGCAAATATAAAGCACAGAGGCTATTTCATGAACTCCAAAACATGTTGGTGCTGCTGACAAGACTTGTCAGCAATACACTTACACATATTTACACACTTAGTGTGTAAATATCACTTTTGTCGTCGCGTTCCCCTGAGGCTTGTAAAATTGTCACCGACATTTGTATTAAGCATTTCAAATCTATTTACCGTTTGAAGAAGTAAATCCACATTCGTATTTTATTTCTAATTCCAAGTAGCCAAGATGTTAAAAATAGTAATTTTAAAACAAAGCTGTAGCATGCGATTGTTACTAGCAGTTAGTTCGTCCTTTGTACGGGTTTTATGGCTAAGTGTTAGGAAGAAGTGTAAATTTAGGACTAAATATTTATCTAAAATCGAAATAGATTTATAGATTTTTACTCTCTGCCACTTATACGATAGTATATAGAGAAAGTTTTGTTTTCGGCAAAATTGTCGAGTTTGAGTTGAGAGTGGATATTGTTCGTTAAGAGTCTGTTTAGGGGTCCCCTGGATCCATAAAAGTGGGTTTCGACGTGATTTCTGTGACCGTATGTATGTCTCGATGTGTACAGAGCCACAGCCATCCCCATTGTTCCGATTTAGACGAAGTTTGGTATGTATGTATATGTTTACCATATCGCCAGGCGTTTTTAAATTTTATTAAAAATATTTCACCTCTAAAAACCCTTAAAACGTGAAAAACTAAATTTCTCAAAATTGAATATCTACTGTAGATATTCCCTTTATACGCTCACAGGTTGGCTGGCCTGTCGACGACGATTCTGTCTATGTCTTTCTTGATTATAGTCACAGTATATCGTTACAATAAACAATAATGAGTTGTTATATGCAAAAAAGTCAAGATCTAACATTCATTTTTTTATTTTGTTAAAGTAAGATTTTGATTTCCTTTTTTAAACTTTTGTAAGCTTGACATTTTGATTTTCATTTTTAAACTTTCCTATTTTTTTAATATGTTAATATAAATGTAGCATGGTATTACATTATAAACATTCTATGTAAATTTAACTCATCATTTAACTTGTTATCATCAATAAGCCATTAAAGTATTTAAAAAAAATTGGATTTAATTAGGATATTTTTGATTGGAAAAACGCAATAGTTTTTTCAAATTTAAAATTCGATAAAAATATTCTTTTTGAGAAAAATAAAAAAGTAAATAATAACAAATAACAAAATATTTTGGTGTCCTAAGATATGGAGAACAAATAATTAATCGTAAGTTTTTACCTAAAACCTATAAACATTAGCATATAGATGATAAAAGGGTTGTTTTTATTTCTGAAAAGTTATCATTCTTTGTTTGAAATTCATTATTGGTGATGGTGGATTGATGTTATTTAGATTTTTATTGCGGACATTTTCCATCACGATTTTATGTAAAACAAAGTTTCACGACGTTTCGGGGTCTGGAATCTTACAACTGAACCAGTTGTCTTTGAGTCTCCGTGACGAGTGGACGTGTTTTGGTTTCTTTTGTGTATAATGTTTAGTGAATGGTTTGTTTGTAAGTTTTTTGACTGCTTTAAACTTTTATGTTTTCAGCTTTATACTGGTTTGGTCCGGATTATATGTTAATTGTGCTATGTTTTAGATATTAGTTCACCTGAGGACGGGATCAGATTCCAGATCCCGAAATGTCGTGAAACTTTGTTTTACATAAAATCGTGATGGAAAATGTCCGCAATAAAATCTAAATAACAAATTATCATTGTTGTACTTATTCTCTTTTTCCACTAACCACTTCAATTTACTGTCCATGGTAAACACAGTACGTTGTCTGAGAGAGTCCAATATTATTCTTACGAATAATATTTAAAAACAATTTATTCCTTATTCCCTTGGTAAACAAGGAGATAGGTACCAAAGGCACTTGGTATGGAGCGTTAAGTAACATTACCCAACAAAATCCACTCTAAAACGCTTGTTATTAGCGTGGAATGGGGGGTGTTACCCCCCCCCCCAAAATTCTAACAATTATTTCTAGTTTAACTTTGTTTCTCTTGATGGTATTTTCAGAAAGTGGATGATTATTTTTGAAAAAATAAATTATCAAATGATATTTGGATAAACTTCAAGAAATATTATTGTTATACAGTATTTAAAATTGTCATTTTTAAATTTACTTAAGGGAAAAAGTATGAGCCAGTCTATTGATACCATTTATTTATTTAATATTAACTTTAAATTCAATTAATGGCATTAAATTAGAAAACAAGTGATATAAGTAAAACTTTATTTACATTAAGTTATCAATTTAATATAGTATAATTTTTAAAGCTATGATTTTTAACAAACTAATATTGATTTAGGTTTGCTAGCTAGTTATCTTTCTGTTAAATCACTTAAGTAGACCACATTTTTCGTAAAACTTTGGCAAAGATTTTGTTTATATCGTTCAAAACTGGGGTTTTCACAGCTAATTGCTTATATAGGTTGTGGGTCAGTTTAAAGGTAAACAAAACTTCTCCAAAAGGTATATAATGATGAAAATAAGTTTCATTATTGTGAGAGCTCTCATTTCCACGGAGAATTTTTACAAAAATACCTTGTCAAAGAAGAAAAAAACAGACAGAAATTGAGATGAGACTCAATTCGGCTTTTCTGGGTTATAAAGCATTAAAATAGCAAAAATCTTCATTTCGATCGAGTTCGTTTCAAATAATATTAATACACCAGCTGTTTCCTGCGGGCTTTGCCCCTTATGACTTCTTTATAATTTTAAGAAAACTAAAAATTGTGTTTGAGTCATTGTAGTTTTTAACATTTCTTACATGTACTTTCTACTACAGATAAATAAATGATGATAGATGTTGGTTGATAGTCTCTCAATGGTTGATAGTAAGGGAAGGCTAGAAACAAGAGTATACTAACATGAAACATTTTAGTTTGAAACTTAACTAACATAATGGAATTGTTTTCTTTTTCCTGCGTATCTATGTCAAGTTTTAATGAACTAAAGTACAAAATGAAGTGAAAAGTTGTAGTCTCTACAAACAACACTATACAACTTAAATATTATGTGAAAAATTATCATTTAAACTGGTCCTTCACCACACCTAAAGAAGACATCAACAAACCTATAAAATGCAGCTGTTTGTTAAGTTTTTAACTAATAAATAAACAAACAAACATTATAAAACAGATTCTCTCTGTACACATTTGCTGTAAAAGTGTTTTAATCTATTAGTTTGTGATTCTTGTATTAAAAATAGCTCATGCTACAATCTACTTGTTTCTAGTATATTTTTTAGATTTTCTTAAAAATAAAATTAATAATGAAATAAAACTGAGAAATATTTTTTTTAACAGTAAATAGATGCCATTGCATTTTATTCTTGCTTCTTTGGCTTGCTCAATGGTCAAATAAAAGGAGTTGCTGTTTATACCCCCCTTAAGACAACTTATGTTGGAATCTAAAATAAATCTGTTTACCCGTAAGAATAACATGGGAACTTTTAATGTGTATTAAGTATAAACTTATGGGAAAATCGTCACAAAAACTAGTAGACTTTCGTATTTTATATATACCTAATTTCACCTTCCTAAGTAATTGGGATGTGGGAAAATTAGTAATGAGTGAGTGAGTGAATGAGGGCTATAACATAAATACATCAGTACCGGTAACAACAATAACAGATTAACAATAATAGTATTTTAGCTTTTCATTTAATAAGCAACACGATGTTAAACCATTTAAGCAAGAGTAGCTCGTTCATTCTTGATCTATGATATTACACTATGCAAGTAACTATGAACAACTAATTACATCTCTACGAGCTACGATTACATCTTAACACTATAATAGAGTAATAACTAAAGTTCTTCATTACTTTGAGGAATAATTATACAGACAAGTTTAAATTGAATAACAACCAATTTCCAAGTATAAAGGTGTTAATTTAATAATCCAATAAATCGTTTGGAAATGGATTGTTTTTATCCATTTTCTAGCAACCGTGTGAATTTAGAATGATTTTATTTATCGATTATGGATAAAAAAGAATTGTTGATTACAACAGTGTAAGTTTGAAGTATAAGATTTTGCAGTAAATCTGTATTTAACATATGTTTTGGGAATATTTTATATAGTGTGTTATAACTCTCAGGTCAGACGTATCCGGCTCTATTCCTAATTACAAGATAAACACTCAATTACAAGATCAATTAGGATCTCTGGCTAGTCCCCCGTATCACAAATCATTGACCACAAGAGCTAAACAATAAAATGTTGTACAAAATATAGGACCAGCTTAAACGACATGAGAGATGGCAACCAAATAAATTTTTCCAGTTAATAAATTTAAAATAATACGTTTTCAAAGTACTGTTCATAAACCATATAAAACCAAACATTTTTCTGTAATTATAATGATGTAAAAATACCTATTTCAGATTGCTTGAAAAATAACAACAAATTAGGTATTTTAAAACGTGCAATATTTATAAACTTTTGTAGATATTGTGAAAAAATATAAAATGAAAACCCCAAATAACTAGTTTTTGTTTAGCAATATTTCATACGGTACCTTTTTTTCATTTTCTTCATTTTTTCCTTCTTTCATTTTTTTAATATTTTTTGTCTTGTAGCAGTTTTTTATAAAATGTACTATTAGGAAAATATTAATCTGTTTAAATGTTTTACCAATTTCTTAATTAATTAAATACAGAGTTTAAATTTAATATTGCCTGGCCGATTGTCTTATCTAGTCCTTAAACTCTTTTACATTTTGTTTTCTGAGTGGTCAATGACATATGATGGATTATTTGAAAATATATAAAAATGTGTAAAAAAGTGAAAATTAAAATAATAAATATAAAATAAAAATATATTTATTTGTTTGAGAAATTATTATGTATTTCCCAATTAAATGTAAAGAGTGTTTTTTTGAAAATAAATACATTATTCCATAAATAATTTTTATTAAAAAATTTTTTTAAATTTTATAAATTATTTAAATTAAAATTTTATTTTTTTAATTAAAAAATTATATTTTTATAAAAAATAATATTTTTTCAAAATTAATTAAAATTAAGAAATCATTTTAAAAAATATTATTAATAGAATATAATTTTTTATTATAAGATTATTGAAATAAATTTTTATTTTTTTAATATTGTACTTATAAAAAAATAAATTAATTTTAATTTTTAACATTCCATGTAAATATAAAAATTTATACATTTTTAAAAATAATGTAAAATGCAAAAAAATTTTGTTTAAAATAAAAATATATTAACTATTTTTTTTCAATGTCAGTTTTTACATTTCATTTTTCTTTGGACCTTTAATAGATTCTAAAAACATATTTTTAAAAATTTAACAAATTTTTAATTAATTAAAAATTTTAAATTTATATTGCCTCCGAGTACATTGTTCCTTCTCGTGAGACTTATTAATAGCATTAGAAATGTAACAGTGTTAACGTGAACATTTCTTAAATATGATAACGATAAAAAGTTACAAATTATGGATTTTTGCTACAGCTGTGTATGAGTATTATTTGTCAATTGAACAGTCCCAGCCATTATATGCTGCAATATGAGTGCAGCACTCATATTGCCGCACGGTTATTGCAGGCGCTCCCAACGCATTTTTGTTGAGACCATTGATACAGATACAATATACTAGTGTATGTTATGCAGTATATGTCGTATATAGAGTGTGTGCTAATAAAGTAAAAATATTTTTTTCAAAATATTTGTTTCATTTTAATATTTCAACAGTAAAAAGATAAATCAATTTTCTCTGTCCAATGAACCTTTTATTTCCGACGGAGGTAACCATTATACATTTCTGGAGGTCCGTCATTTTTGCATTTTTACGGCACACAATTAATAAACCTTTGTTATTTCGCATTAGGAACTATTAGTTTCTTATTATGTAAAAATTATATTATTGAAACTATATAATTTTATTCATGGGCTTTGTTAAATTTTCTAATTTTTCTTTAGACATTTGAAAGTTTGTATAATAAATGTCACCAATAATTTAGTAACTATAATTGTTATTTCTATCATTAAGCATATACAATCCAGAAAACCAATAATGAAATCCAATAGGTAACTATTAAATGTGTACTGTAGAACAGGTATTTCAATACTGTTTCTAAAAGATACGGTAACATTTTCTATAAATCCGCTAATAGGAAAAATTATGATATTATTAGGTTATTTATTAAACTTTCATATTCCACTAGAAAAAAGGTATTACAGGGTTTCGTTGGGTTGGATTGGATTTGAAAAAATACCACTCAGACGTTTGTTGGTAATGAAATTAATGTAATCGACAAATTAGATAGGCTGCAAATGTTCAAATCCCTTTCTTTTGAATTCCTTCTTAATTGAATCCACATATACAGGAATAAGTGCCTGACAATTTTTTGGATCTCTAAATCTTCCAAAATCTAAGCACAAGACGAAAAACAATTAATTATTTATTATAAAAAATCTTAAAAATGAAAGCCTAATTATAGTTAAGATGAAATGATTTGTTAAAACTAAAACTAATATGTTTTCCATTGGGATTAAATGGTCTCTACATATAGTAGAAAACCTGATATAAAATTAAACATTTCAAAAGGAAAAAGTTTCAGGAGGGCGTTAGAACGTTAGAATGAGTTATTGACTGTGTCAGTGTCGCACCCGCCCAACTCTGAGTTCTCAGAGTGAGGAAGGGAATTTATAACACATCATTTATAATGTGAAACTCATTTACATAAATCCCACCTGCATTTCCTGGCTCAGTTTTTAATATGAAACTCATATTTTTCAAACCTCTCCTGTTACTTGTTTGCCGTTAAATTTATATTTATTGGTTTGATTTAGGACCTAAACTACTTTTAAATTGAGCCATTAGTTAGTTACCTATGTTTAAAAAATCCAACTTTGCGTAATAGCAATATGGGGTGGACCTTATCCTGGTTAAAACGAAAATGAAATATATCAGTCAAAAAATTCCAAAGCAACAATACAAAAAACTTAGGCGTAATATAAATTTTTCCATAGTAGTTTTTCAAAAATTGTACCTTAAATTTTTGTTTAGTTTCATTGCGTTTCTTTAGAGGTTTGGGAAAAGAAATCTTATTCTAACCTATAATGAACCATCGTGTAACTGAAACTTACACGAATTAGTTTAGGGTCGGTTGGCGTAGAAGTTAGGCTGAGAAATAGGCTCCCCACCCAGCCATGGCCTTGATCTCTAGGAAGTTTTTTTAATTGATTCGACAATTGTTTACGAATTGACACTCCTACCAATATTTTCTAAAATAAAACTATTACAATAAATGGTCCAGTGGTAAAAATAATCTGATACCAAAGAATATATTGTGCAAGTCCTTTAAATATGGGAAAGATTCAACAAAAGAATGGAACTGTTTTTCATTACAATGGCTCAAAGTCCTTTTCTCCATAAGGCCACAATGAAAATACATCAAAATGGCTTCTTACCAACGTAGGTACTTTAAGCCAATTATGAATAGTAAATTATAGATTATATGGTCTTGTAATCTTACTAGCTAAGACTGATCTGTAATTAATAGCACATCTAGTGACTACAGTTTATATGTTTGACTCTATCTATAGGATGACGCGTAGTATTCACAGGAAACCACACAGCAGACAACGGCCTCCTCATCATGGTAACACAAAGGGACGGAACAGAGTTCCTGTAGCGCGTCAGCCATGTGGCTTTTTGCGCGCCCCTGTTGTTGAATGTCTCATTGACCTTCCAGGCTTAAAACCCTGATGAACTACCGTAGTCTCCCGACCAGCTCCTCTCGGGAAAGGTGACAACCCCTCTCCATAACGCTGAGAGTGGCAGCTCTCACCTCGGCAAGCCCGGTGCAGTCATACAGCATATGATCGGCAGACTTCTCGGACTGCCCACACTTCCTGCAGTTTAGGTCTCCAGAAAAGAATAGCATGCGAGCATGATGTTTCCTCATATGTCCGTGTCCCGTGATGAGACTTACAATGAGTCTGAGTTCGGACCTACCTAGCCGTAGAAAATCCTCTGCGATCCTCGAAAAGAGAGAACTGACAGACAAGTTTGCTTACTCTTAAGAGGGGAAGCTCCGCCCAACTTCTGCGGTGACACTCACGTGCCCACGTGTTGATCTCTCGATCAACATCATAATTTTAATTTTTTCAGAGATTTTCCATCACGATTAGTAAAAAGGTTTCACGATATTTTCGGGATATAATATCTGAACTCGTCCTCAGGTGGATTGGAACCTGGGACATGAAAAAATTAGTGCATAATCCAGACTAAGCCGGTATAAAGCTGAGAACAAAAGTGTTAACAGCAGTCAAAAAACATAAAACCCAGGTAGGTATTTAAACCAAGTATGAATATATAAAGTAAATTGTGAAATGAGTGTAGAATGATTGTAGCACGATCTTGTAGTCTTTTTACTGACTAATGCTGACATGTTTCTTAGGTAGAACTATTAATTTAATAGCCCAACATATCTAAGGGACCTACAGTTGACGTGCAGTCCAAACCACTGCCTTTGAACTACGGATTGGTCTAATTATGAGGATGGTCTATGTGGATTAACGTAGTACATAAAGTTTGAACGGTAATCCACACAAGAGAATACTGCACTCACCGACCATCACTAACAACTATTTGTGACCTCCAAGTAGCTGGATTAAAGGTTACAAAAACAATTTGTTTGGAGTTACAGAAATACTGATTGAAATTGATTTGATCCCCATTTCGTATTTACTACTAAATTAAAAACTATAAAAAACATCATTGCTATAAACAATATATAAATAAATCAGTAACTTTATTTGTATAGATTTTGTACATTTCTTTTCATTTTTTGGTATGTATTTTTTACTTGATCGAATTTTATGGGTACTGTATTTGACACATACTACCCCCATTCAGTACAAAAGATTAACTACGTCCTTTATTGTTTATTTTTTCTCGAATGAATTATCCATTTTACTAAATCAAAGCGCGTGTAAAGCATAGAATTAGTTAACACGCTGCTCCACGTCTGATGGGAGGTCCCAGTTCAGCTGCGGCTCATTATCACGTACCTCACATTAATTACCAGACCCCCAATTTCCAGTTTTTCCACGAACTCATAAGGCAATATTTTTTGTTAATAGCCTTAGTAGGGAGGATTAAAAATGTTATCACCTTGGTCAACCTAATATCACTGCATGTATAAATTATTAATACGTAAAAATAGCGCTTCCTTATTTTTTATTATTTAATTAATTATAGCTTCTACAACCATGATAGTACAGTATTTTAAAAACACTTAAAAATAAAAAAACTATTATAAATAATTATATGTGAAGCTTAATTATACATATACATTATATTGTTTGCAATATCAAAAGTATTTTTATTTGGTATAAAAATGAGAACAAAACTTAGAAGAAATTATTTTTAAGAATGCAAAAACATTGTGGAAAAGAAACTATAACCAATACAAATAATGAATGGTAAAATAATTAATTGACAATAATCACTAGTGAAAAGTAAATTAAAGGTAAATTAGTATAACGTTCTCGGTGATTCAAGGAACGAATTTATAAAATATGCTCACAAAAATGTCCTCTCATTTTGTTGGTTTATATTTTTCATCTTAAAATAATATTGTTTTGTCTTGATTAATTAAGGTTTATATAATCTTACAGTAGTAGTGTGTCATTTGCATTTATTAACTAGTCTAAATGTCTATTGATGCAAAAGTAACACATTTTAACTGTTAATTCTAAGAATGTAGATTATTTTATATGTTCAATTAGACCTTAAATTTATTACCTAATCTATTACCTTTTATTGTTGCCTATTGAAACACAACCTCAAATATACTTTCAAAAGAATTTGATAAACCTAGATTGTTTGTTGGTGGTTTAAGTTGTGTTTTGTTACCTGATTCTTTTATTGATAAAAATTAATTACGACTTAATAAGTATTGTTCTCTTATATAGGTCTCCAGATAAAAAAATTCTAGATAAGAATATTAAATTTAAAATAATCTTGAAACTGAAATTAAAAACAAAAATCAATCATTAATATCCCATTTTAATGATATATAAAAAATGAAATAACCTCATTAATAAATCATTAAAATTAAATTAAGATTTCAAATAAAAATTTAATTTAATTAGAAAATAAAGATGTTTAAAAGATGTTTAGTTAAAGTTTTATTCAATCTGATAAAATCCACCCCAACATATATAATACAAGAGCATATTTTACAATGATATTCCAAAGTTTTGAAGGAACTGTAATTGATAGCATGTAACAGATTAGGCTTTGAGCAGTAAATTTAAACTCTCAATAAATATGATAAACGACATGTGTTGCAGGATGTTACGTCATCAATGTGCGCCGACTAAAACATTTAATTTGTTTCAAAATTCCTTGGGTATGAAACATATCGTGTTGAACGGAAGTTTCAAATACTAACTAATCATTTCTATTTACAACTTGCAATGTATTTATGAAATTATTTTCTTAAAATTAAAATTTTACCTATCTGTTTCTTACTTTGAATTATTGTATTTTTGGTGATTTTTACGTTTTACAGCCCAGAACAGTTGATACTGTTCGTAAATTTCTGTCCCGCTGACTTTCTGTTTCTATCTGTTTTTGTGTGTCCTTCTCTAACATTAAACAATGTCTTTGTTTAGAGATTCTCCATGAAAACAACACTCACTTTCGTGTATTCACAAACAGATTAATGCAAGAAACTTTTATTACTGAAATTCCAATATTAAACAGTAAACAGATACACATCCCCTCCCCGTCGAGTTTACGAAGGCTTATGAAGGAAGGTATTGAAGTCTTAGTTGAACAGCATGCTTTTTAAAAATGTCACCACTAAAGGAAAATATTTAATCATTCGACCATTTTAACTGAAATGTTGGGTAAAAATTTTCTAGAGATTAAAATCTGTATCATAGTATTAAATTTGTTAGTAACGGTTGTTGTAAATAAACGATTAAGTACATAATAACTCACTTCCTAAAATAATACAACTGATCAAATCAAATCGAATCCATTTTATTTACAAAAAATATACATCAAATTTTACAAAATGTAGAATTAAACAGGTAACGGAAAAACGCATGGGCCGATATTGGCCTGTATGCGGGAAACGCCTTCTTCGATACATTTAAATTGTACCTTAAAAATAAAATTAAAAGACAAATTACAATTGGTATAAAAAAAGTGACATACAATTTTTTTATTATTTGGAAAATACAAATAAAAGTAAAAGTATGTGATATATTGTTGCTATTTCAATGAAAAATTTAAATTAGCTGAACAATAACATTGACTGTTTATAAGACTAATTGACCTCTTACATGATTGAATATTAAATTTAAATTCTAAAATAGAGTAGTCCTCCTAAATGTGTAACTTTGATTAATTAAACCAATTTTAGCCTACTTAAAATCCATTATGTGGACTTGGATTTGGACGCATGATCCAAAAATCAGAGTTTTTGTTTGTCTTATATTTTAGACAGACGGCAAATATGATGACATATCCTATTAAATGCTGAACGGATAAGAAACACGTTCACACTATTTGTCAGGGTTCAATAATTCAAAGGTCTCTGTTGTTCAGTGTGTCTATGTTATATTTTTCTGGGATTGTAGAAGGAAAATGTAACCCTCTAGAAAATCCTTACGTTATGGGAAACATTTACTACTTTTTTTATTTAAATAAACGGCGATTTTCAATGTGGTTCCCGTTAATACAGCCTCTTTCTTTCGAGTCTCTCCCACACATATAAGTCAAAATCCGTGTGTGTGTGCTCAGAAGTATAGGGGCCAGTCAACAATGTACTCAGGGTGGACAATACTGATAAAACATGATTAGCATAATCGAGATCCGAACCAGTTTCATTGGTCCGAACAAGTTCCATCGCTCCCTCAGCATAATTGGGATCCGAACCAGTATCATCACTCCTCAGCATGATTTGAATCCAAATCAGTATTATCACTTCCTCAGCATAATCGGGACATGAACCATCGCCAACATAATTCCATCGCTTCCTCAGCATAATTGGGATCCGAACCAGTTTCATCGATACAAACAAGTTCCATCGCCTCCTTAGCATAATCAGAATCTGAATTAGTTCCATCGCTTCCTCAGCATAATCAGAGTCCAAACCAGTTCCATCGCTTCCTCGGCATAATCAGAATCTAAACCAGTTCCATCACTTCCTCAGCATAATTGGGATCCGACTCAGTCTCGTCACTTTCTCAGCATAATTTCAATCTGTATCAGTATCATTGCTTCCTCATTGTATTCAGAATCCAAACCAGTTCCATTGCTTCCTCGGTACAATCAGAATCTAAACCAGTTCCATTACTTCCTCAGCAAAATTGGCATCCAAACCAGTTTTATTGCTTCCTCGTTCGAAGTCCGTAACATTATCAATATCGCCAAACCCACATCCACGTCTGTAATCCTCGATACCCGACCAAGTTAATCACGGAATCGGCAGCGCGATATCCTAACACTTTACAGCCAGTATATGCTAAGTAGTTTAGTGCACTTAAGGAAGACCTTTCCTAACCTAATATCCAGAGCTACAGTACTCGACCATGCTTATCTCCTTGGTAGTTGGTAGTTGTACGATCAAGAGGCACCTCCGTTCGCTCTTTAACACCTTGCTGATCAGAATACGGGAATTGGGACAGAGCTTCGGGAATATTTCCTCTATGTAGTCTTGTATATTATATACGAGGGTCATTCAATAATTAAAGAGACAAACAGGTCTGGAAGGGAACATCTTATTTTAACGAAAGAATACTTTTACTACTTTTCAACATAATCCCCTTGAACATTTATGCTTTCGTTCCAACGGACCACAAGCTTTTTTATGCCAGCTGCAAAGAACTCTTTCTCTTGGCGTTTGAGCCAATTTCCCACAATCTTCTCGACGTCCTCGTTTTCCTTCCACTCTGTGCTTTGCCTTTTTGGTTCTGACTCATAATAGTGAACCCAAATTTCATCGTAAGTTAAAATTTTGTTGAGGAAGTGCTCACCTTCACTTTCATAACGTTCCAGCAGCCCTGTGCACAATCTCAACCTTGTTTCCTTGTGTAGCCCTGTCAACTCCTTTGGGAGCCATATCGCACATGTTTTGCTGTACTTCAACTTGTTTTTAATAATGTTGTGAACTGTACCCACACTCACATGGACTTTTACAACTAGCATTTCCACAGTAACTCGGCGGTCAGCACGAATGTCATTAATTCAATTTTTAAGTGAAGGAGTTGAAACTTCAACTGGTCAGCCAGGTCGGTGTTAATCTGTCACTGGGTCCCGGCCATTTTTGAACTGTTCTACCCACTTGTAAAAATTTGCACGATTCAAACAATGTTCACCATGCATTTTAGTAATTCTAGAGTATAATCAATGTTTTTCACCTCAGCGAGTAAAAAAACGATAACATAACGTGTCAACTAATGTGGGATTTTCAAGTGCTCAATCATTAAATGTATTTTTGAGGTGATAACGACAACAATGTTGATTAATCAGCGGATCAGGACCTATCCCAGTACTGCCAACTTGATGTTGTAAAACGACAATACCCTAATAACGTGCTGGAGTAGTTTGTTCTTTAATTGATTGATGACAATCGTAGAGTAACGTCTATAAGAGCTGGTGGGAAAACTGGTGATGTTGATGTGAACGACAATCAGCACTGTAGCTCAAGGATAACGTGCTGGCCTAGTAAGTCAATTGTTGCTGGATCGAAACTGGTGATGTTGATGTGAACGACAATCAGCACTGTAGCTCAAGGATAACGTGCTGGCCTAGTAAGTCAATTGTTGCTGGATCGAAACTGGTGATGTTGATGTGAACGACAATCAGCACTGTAGCTCAAGGATAACGTGCTGGCCTAGTAAGTCAATTGTTGCTGGATCGAAACTGGTGATGTTGATGTGAACGACAATCAGCACTGTAGCTCAAGGATAACGTGCTGGCCTAGTAAGTCAATTGTTGCTGGATCGAAACTGGTGATGTTGATGTGAACGACAATCAGCACTGTAGCTCAAGGATAACGTGCTGGCCTAGTAAGTCAATTGTTGCTGGATCGAAACTGGTGATGTTGATGTGAACGACAATCAGCACTGTAGCTCAAGGATAACGTGCTGACCTAGTAAGTCAATTGTTGCTGGATCGAAACTAGAGACCAGTGACTCCTGTCAGATCATTGACGGTCACCTCTGGCTACGCTGTGTGACTTCCTCCAATACAGTACCTCGTTTTCTTGTAATTACTGCACAGCCTCTAGACCCAGGGTTATGGGTAGTTGATGTGTTAAAAAAGTTTAAAAAGCAATCACCATAGGTAAAGTTACTTGTGAAGACAGAAGTACTACAGGAAAAAGGAAAAATTCCAAACTTTGAAAAAAGTATTTTTGGGTAAAAATAAGAGAAAATCAAGAATGACCTTTTTCCAAAACCACTTCGTTCAACAGATATCTGCTATTTTGTATTTTTTACAAAATTATTGTAATCTTAAAAATTGTTCAATCATTCATTATAAAATCAGTGAGTATGCTTAAATAAAATAGACCAACAATTAATAATTGGTTCAGTTTAAAATTTAAAATTGGCGGTCACTTAAAACTTTAAATCTAAAATGGCAGGGAATTGGTAAGAATGCAAAAATACCTAGTGTTTCTCCGAGTTTGGCACTTTACTTATTGAACATGCTATATAGTTTGTAAATAGTAGTTTTAGTGACGCGATCTATCCGAAATTCTCGATCAAGGATACAGCAATCAATTAATTGAAACCTTGTCATCTTCCCCCGAAGTCTAACTCAATAACTCCCAAGACTCCAAGACTTACTCCTTTAGTTTTATTTGTATTGACATGGATATGTCTAAGCTATGGGGGTGTTATCAGATTTGAGTCCAAAAAAGTTTATAACGCAAAAAGTGCAGCGGAATTGTTTCGATCCCATTTCCCTCGAATCTACCAGGGCTATTGTTTAAATTTTTTGTTATAGTAACAGCTGTTTAGATGAACTGAAAACATTCCCTTTATACATATCCATGATATAGCCTATTTCCCACCGGGAAGTAAATATAACAATGTTTTATACAATTTTGTATACGTTTGACCAGTGCCGAAGCTTACTTATTTCGGTACATGACTGAATGAAGGATATTTAACTAATCAGGGTTATTGCTACGGGAGTGTCCTCAAATAGAACAGTTTGAGTTCGAGTTATGTTCCGCATTAATTCTCAGCACCGCCGGCATGATCGCATGTTCGCTGTAACATGATTGGTTGATGGAACATCGAACAGCTGACAACCACGAACAGCTGATTGATAAGTTCGCCAACACGGCCAACTTGATGGGACATGTAATCGGTTCATCGCGCGCCGTCTGCTTCTGTTTGAACATTTTATTCGTGACAAATCACCATGAACAGGGGAAAATATTATTATCGTACAATCAATTTTTATCTAATCTTTATGTGTTCCAGTATTGATATTTTTCTACTTCATATAAATTAATTTCAAAATACTGATAGAATTTGTATTGAAACTATAATAAAAAAAATAATAAACTCTAAATATATTAATAAACTAGCTGACCCGGCGAAATTCGTAACGCCTCACAGTAAACACATGTTAACTTTAAGATTGGCCATGTTCTGAAGTCGAATAGCAATACGGCTTCATTGTGAAAGGTTATATATTCTGGGTCGCTGCATAGTGAATAACAATACTGAAACGATAAAACATATTAATATCATTCCCATAAAACAAATAAATCTGAGTGGATTAATTCACAACTTTCAAATCCAATCCAAACACAAACGAAACCTAACTGTAATAGGCTTTTATAGGAAAGATATACAACAGCTGATTATTATAATAAACGTAATAATACAAACATTGTAATTATCATATAAACACGTGACTTTAATCAGACAGAAAATAAAAATATAAATACATAATCCCCCAAAACCGTACACTATTAACGTGGTGAATAAAGCTGTTCATTTTTTACAGTACACATTTACTTCATAGTTTAACATTAATGAATGATTCAGATGGCATTGGATAGTAAAGCATAAGGTATGGCTAATGGAAAATAAACCAATCAGCTGTAGCTAAGAAATCAAATGTTTTCATTGTAGACAATTTGTAAACAAAATTACTCTCCATAAGGTTAACATTAGAAATTTAAAACGCCATAAAATGGAAACTAATGGGGTTTTCGAAAATATTTTTTCACTAAAACCTTCCCGGACACATATAGAGCAACTTCCTAAAATTTCATGGCGATCGGATGAGTAGTTTGGCAACGCATAAAGAACATACATACATACAGACAGACATACATTCAATTTTATATATAGAGATAATATATTAATATATTATTAATAAAGTTATCAATAATTGTTTATGTTGCAACAAAGCTACGGTGGTAAATATATAGTAATGGAGATTATATAATAGCATTTGTTATATTCTCTCTTCAGTCTAGATTTTACTGTATCATTTTGTATGTTGGTCTCTCTGTGACTCGCAAACTGTTGAATAAAACATTTATCGAGTATGAAAAAATCCTAAAACTAAATTCACTAAGACAAAATTCAATAAAATATGGTAAATAAAAATAAAGTTGAGCGCCATATTGAAAAATGTCGAAAATTTTCAAAAGTTTTAGTCTGTAATATTATAAAGAAGATATGGTTTCTGTATGTTTGTTTATTAGTGTGTCTGTTGTGGAAAATAACGCAAAAAATACTGAAATTTGAAATTTTACACAAAGGTAGATCTTAAACTCATGCAACTCATAGGTATATTTATTTCCTTAAAATCCCCCCGGGCTACGCCACGTGAACATCCTAGGTTCCAATGTTTACATTTTCAAAGGATATAAACATAAAATTACTTGAATGTCAACAGCTGTTGACACTAAAATAGACAGTTCGGGAATAAGAAGAAATAAAGTTCATTTTTTGCAGATAAACTGCTGGATCGAAATTAGTATTGCCAAAATCGGTATGTTTCAACGTAATAACACAAAATTTTGTATCAAAATACCTCTCAGATTTTTTACTCGTGCAGAGTATTGGTAGACTTACTTTAGCTAGATTCATATACTTCAACCCTTAAGAACAATATACTTTTCTCACGTTTTAACTCAGATGATCAATTGCAATATCCCAATAGTGGTACAGTTAAAAAAACGCGTTGAAAAACACAGTTATGGAAAAACTATGTAGAATGTAATGGCTCTCAAGCCAGAAACATCTCAAGCTAGCCAGTTTTTTAACATGGTCATAAGTGTTTGTTTCTCTGTGTGTTAATTTGTTTCTCACAGAAGTTAGATAAATCTGAGTTACCCTTTACTTTTCAAGTTGAACTGAAATATGACCAGATAATTTATTTCAAAAGGTTATTCAAATTGGTTATTCGTATCTAGATTGTATTTTGTTTTTAAAAATCTTAATATTTCCATCATGATTTCTTTAAATAAATTGTAAAGCGTAATAAGTATTATAATAAGCAATAAATATTCATAGAAGTTCTGGGTATTCAGGCAATCAGTTAACAAAATAGATTTCTGTTAAGTTTGAGTCGGAAATATCAGCTCCAGTAACAGGGCCTTGCCTAAATTAACCAATTAGACGTATTCATTATTTGCTTTTTTTTGTTTCCCACATTTTTAATATGTTCATTTATACACCGATTCGACGAACTTTTCTCCCAATATTAACAGGAAGAACCCTTATTTGAAGCTGATCGAACGCCGTATTTATGATTTGAATAAAGTGGATATTTTTACTTATCAGATAGAATATTACAATAAATTAGCAGTTCAGTTAGGCAGGCCTTTGTTTGATCCTTGCTACTTATGATTAAGATTTATTATTTACCTGAAATTAAAATAAGTAAAAAATAAATTAAAAGAAATATAAATTCTCAATTTTATATGATGAATTTAGTGCATAGTTTGCATTAATAAATTATTTATATATAAGATAATTTTAAAATAGATTTAAATTATAATGGTTATTTCTTCCTATTAAATCCTTTTTATACATTACATGTTTCATGAAAATTAAAAGAAAATGTTGCAAATATCGCTCAAAACTGTGTTTTTAAAATTCATCTCAAATTTATTCAGCTCATTGTGTTTTGGGACCATATTACTTTATTTTGATTGGCTGTGGATTATTTTCAAATAAACAAAAAGCCTTCTTCCAAAGGAATGAGAATTAAATTATAATATTGAACTGCAAGTAATAAAAATAAATTTCATCAAAGTGGTTGTTCATGTTTTCACGGAACATATTTATTTATAAAAAGACCTTGTAACATATAGTAATTGAGATACAGTAAGACTAATTTCGGCTTTTCAATAATCAACTTACTATTTCCCCAACTTAGCTTACTTACTATAATGTTTTCTATCGGGTTTTCTTATATGTACGGATACTTAAGGATACTCATACCAATCACCAACACAATGTTTGGTTATTTTAAAGTAAATATATTAACAGAAATTCCTTATGTGATATCAGTATATAATCATTACATGGAATTTAATACATAATTTTAAAATTCACAAGCAATTTTTAAACTAATAATAGGTTTGACCTTAATTAGCTCAGTGGTCCTGGATTAGGATGGAACTACTGTACCACCGTTTTAAGTATGGGCGACTATAAATCATATAATCATAAATTCTAAAAGCGCTGGAGTCACGTGGTCATAATGTTTATTACTTGACGATTCGTTATTCAATTAATAATCACTTCAGGGCTGAGAAATCCTAATCCATCTGTTATTGAAATAAAAAATACGTAAATTGTTTTTGAGTAAAAATAGTTTGCGTGGAGTTCAAGTGGCCGAAATTGGACCCGGTCCGAATCATGAGAGGCTTTGCCTACTACAGAACGTTGACTTTTCAAAATATTGGAAATATTTTCTTTCTGTCGGCTATAAGTAATATATGCAAATATATGTAATATCTGTCGTCTGTTATATTTACTACTCGTATATGCAATAAAGTGTTGAAAAGCTTTTTAAGGGAACATTATACGAAATGTTTATTTTTTAAGTTATAACTATGATTTTCCAAATGAAATTATACCTTATTTATTATACGCCCAAAAATACCTAACATACTGAAAATGGTTATCACGCGGAAAAAACATTTTTTACGAATTTTAGTTTTTGGTTTTAAGTTAAAGTCTATGATTTTCCGAAGAACATTATACTTTATTTATACGCCCAAAAAATATCTAACATAATGAAATTGAGGTTTAAACGAAACTCTACATACCACTTTTTCTCCCCACTTTTGCAAAATTAGATGTTAAAAAATCAAGTTAAAATAAAAAGAAAATACCTAAGAAGTTCAAAAATAAGGAAGGAAGATGATATGAAGCTCAATGACTATCATCCTGGGATGTTTTAAACCATGTAAGTACCTCTGTTGTCTGCTACTCTAAGGTTTTTGGTAGTTCCTATTAATCCGATTAATTAAAACGCATTTTTTCGGACAAAACAATTTTTATAAAATGTACACTTTTCTAAAAAAATTATAAAAGCTACAATTATGAAATTTTCACAGGATATTTTATACATTACCTTGCACATCAGGGACAAAACTTATACTGATAGATTTATTAGTGAAAAATTGCATGTCAATTGTTTACAAACTTAAATAATTTGTAATCCAATCGGAAAAAACATTTCGGATCCACAATATTCATTGAGGTAAATTATTTTTGTTCCAGGTTGACATAACATCAACGACTGAAGAGAAAAAAATCAATGCAATAACTCTGCTAGTTTTCTTGGAAACGGGATCTTAAGATTTCGTAACATTGTTAAAATAGGGTGTATGATGTCTCCTCGACCTTTGAATTGATGTAATCATACAACAAGTTCAGTAAATATGTAAAAAAATGGAACATTGCGTATTTTATCTGGTCATCCATTTCATTTTTTTATAAATTGATCGTCTGGTTAAAAAATGGTTAGGTATAAATATTTATCAAGTTTGCTTTATGCGATATCTCAATCTTGATTTTACCACGATAAAAAGGAACCAAAAAGGACTTAATACTTGTAGAAAAAAGAGTAAATACTGAACCACCAAAGACGCTATTTAATGTATAGTACGTTCAAATGTAGAAAAGTTTCAGTTCAGTGGCATTATATTTTTTTTAGTTGGCAAACCTCAGAAGTAACGACTGGCGGTGTGGCGGGACGTCAGCTGTATTTACCCGCCATCCCCCGGGCAGACTCTTCGTCGCTTCTGTCAATTACGTCACCAACAATTCCACCTTGTCCCTCCGGACCTTTGCATACATTTCCTACCCAGATTTATTTAATGGATAAAAACTTAATCTCTAACTTTTAACTCGATGTGATTTAAATCAAATGAATTTGCCACCGAGATGATTGCTGAAAGTTTAAAATCTTCTTAATTACTTATATATTTACGTATATTTTTTAAACGTAATAATTAATTTCACTTTTCCCTCTATACTATCGTATAGAGGAGAAAAGTATTGTTTTCGTCCGAGTTTTTAATTTGAGTTTCTGTTGGCTATATCCATTTTAGTGCACTCTGAATCAAAAAGTGGTTTTTGAGTGATGTCTGCCTGTATCTCTGTGTGGGGGGATATGCAGTAGGCTAAGGACGAGACTATTGGTCTGATTTTCATGAAATTTGGTATATAGGCAACAATCAACAGTAGTTCTTATAATTGGCTCTAACAATTTGGATGGAAATTTTGTGATTTGTAATCCTTTTCTAGATAAACAAAGTGACACCAAGCGGATTTCCCAAAACGTCTGGGTTTAAAAGTTATGGGCTTTAAAAAGTTACATTTTTCTGCGAAAACAATAAAGTCAAAGTATAGTTTGACCACCACCATTTAAACCAGCTTAAAAACCAAACCAATTAGTAATTTGAATTATTAGTCTATGACTAACGGTTCCAGAGAAAAGTTAAATTGACCGTCCATGATTAACCCAGTACAATGTCTGAGAGCGCGCAATGTTACTCTTACGGAGAGTGTTAAAAAATAATTTTCTTTCCCATTTCCCAACCGTTTTCCATGAACTTGGTATGCAGCGTAAGTTCACATCACCCAACAAAACCCACTCAAAAAAGCTTGATATTACTGGAAGGGTGAGGGAGTCTTCCCCCATAAAAAATAACAATCAGTTAAACTTTATTTCTCTTGTTTTTTATGAAATTGGATGATTATTTAAATAATTAATAAATTATTAAATGATATTTAGATCAACTTTAAAGAATATGATAGTTTTATTAGGGATTATCGTTTTTAAATTTTACTTAAGGGAAAAGTATATTTTAGTCCACTAATACATTTTATTTTATTTATGGTAATGGGGTAATTTCAAAGAATTAATACCTAGAGTGTCAAATATAAATAAATAGCCACCTATATGGATGAAATAAACGTTAGTTTATTCACCTTAAGCTTTTGATTGTAAACTAATTTCAAAGTTATACTACTTATGTAATCTTAACGAAAAACTTTACTAATTTTATACATTTTCTAGTTTAATCTAATAAAAACTAATACTAAATACTTGAACTGAGTTTATTTTTCCTTTTGTATGGGCGACACTGGGGGGTGTTGAACGACCAAAATTTGAAAGAGTGAAGTCATTTGGTTAGTGACGTTATATGGTTAGTGACGTCATAGTTTGGTTTTAAGAACAGCAGTTTAGATGTGCTGAAAACAACCTCTTTAGACATATCCATTATCCAACCTATTTCTCGCAGAAAAGTAAATTCAATTTTTTCATTTTGATTTTAGGAAAATAATTCGCTATGATAATATTATTTTTCTTCTTAACAAAGTCATACAACCCGTACAGATAACGACCTAAATAACTCTTTTAAATAATTGCTTTTACTAATAATCAACAATGCCAGAAGTTTTTTTTTATTTGTACTGTGAATACTACAAAAACTGTATAAAACCTTTTAATTAATTTCCATTGAGCATTAGGGGCTTAAATGAAACAAAGCCTGAATCCATTATCTTTCTCCAGTGTATTTCAGACCACAATAATCGTTTATCTCATAACATTCCCACCTATCTCTTTCCATAGTATCATAATTTGAATTGTTATTTTATATAATAATATAATTATACACTTGAGTTAAAGATTTTTGTAAACGATACTGGTATACATCCTTTAAGTTAAAATAATGTTTTCTTTTCTATATAATAATTGCTTACTATATACATTAAATCTTGCTAATTTGAAATTCAACGGAAGGTCAATACACTTTGAGGACCAGAGCCATTTTATAATTCATCATTTAGGTCCGATTTTTTTTAAATGCCAAGAGTCGGTATGCTATGCGGAAAGACCTTGCGAAATCAGCATATTTGTAATGGTTTATAGAAAGGTTTTGTACCGAGACCTATTTTAAGATATCTTTATGATTTTTTTACTAAAACGCTTAAAATTAGTCATCCTAACAACTAATAGTGATATATTGATGTTCGACTTTCAAATATGCGTATCTGAACTGCAAATAATATAATAACTGAAATGGATTTTCGTTCTTTTAATTTAACCTTCCACAGTTAATAAATAAGGAATAATTTTAGTATGGGAAACACAACTAGATTCTTACTTATATTATAGGGAGTGTGTGCAAGAATTTTCATGGGATTTTTACAAAAGGTATAAGTGTTTTTTTTAGAATTAGACATATTAATAACATTCCCACGAAACAAATAGATCTAAATGGATTGATTCACAATTTTCTAATCCAATCTAAATCCAATCCAAACGTAACTGTTTTACGCATTTTATAGGAAAGATATCTGATTAAGATCTGATTATTATAACAAACGTAATATGTATGAACATTGTAATTATTTTTTATTTGGCCATCATATGAATACGTGACGTGAAATGGTACAGAAAATAAAAAATATAAATACATAATCTCCCAAACCGTAAACTATTTACGTGGCAAATGAAGCTATTCATTTTGTACAGCATTTATTTACTTCATAGTTTTACATTAATGAATGATTCACATGCCATTGCTAATATTAAAGCATATTGCTAATGGAAATTAAACCAACAGCTGTAGCTTAAGTAATCAAATGTTTTGATTGTAGAAAATTTGTAAATATAAGTTTGTTTACAAGGACTAAGTAAAAATGTACTAAGTAGTCCTTCCTTATAAGGTCAACATTGGAAATTTTAAACACGATTAAATCGAAATTTATAGAGTTTTTTAAAGATATCTAAAATGAAATGAGTTAGATTAAAATGTGCCAGAAAGCATAAACTATATGAAACTGCTAGCTGACGAGGTAAGGTTAGGTTTAGGTAAGGTTTAGGTTTAGGGTTAGGTTTAGGGCTAGGTTAGGTTAGTTTAGGTGGGATTAGGTTAGATTAGATTAGGTTTTGGTTAGGTCAGGTCAGGTTAGGGGTGAAGTTAGGTTTTGTACGTAAGGTTTGTTTGTAAGGTTTCTAATTAGAGGAACGTAATTCAAATTGTAGAAGATTCTCCAAAAGTTCCTTCAAATTATCGGAATATATTTTTCGTATATTCGAGATTTTCTCAAAAGAACATATAAAATCTACGATCATCAAGTAGACATCGGCTAACCTACACTTATATGTGTCCATCATAGTGTAACTATTATGTACTATAGCGTTTCTATCAAGACTTGACGGAAGAAAAACTAAAATTTTCCCTTAACGAACACCACAACTCTCTCCTAAGCCTACTCTTGGCTTTCAATCCTTTCCCCCACATATTAATAAAAATTCCCACTTAAACCTAAATATGGATCATTTTTAGATAAATGTGTTTTTATTAAAAAATATGCTTGTTCATAAAATCAAAACAAAATAAAATTCATATAAAAAAGTAGAATATCAAACTATTATGGCATCCATCCAAACGAATTCATAAGAAGAAAGTCATTGAGCATAAAATGATCATTAAAGAAAAAATTTCAAAATGACTTACCAAATATGATCATTTTGATAAATTTTTTTTTTTAAATTTGACGTCCAATACTTAAAATTCAGTATATGACAAATTAAATAAAATTCATTAAATTTCATAATACAAATAGTTTTAATGATTAAAAAATTCAAAATTTTTTTTATTTTGAAATAAATTTAATGTGAAAAAATTAATACAAATTAATTAAATAAATATATTGATAAAATTTGAAATACATTAAATACAATTTTGTATAATACTGTATTAACCATTAATTATACAAATAAATAAATATTGACAAAAGATTTGAAAATGTATACCTGACATGTAATTAAAATACATGTTATTGACATGAAACACACAGTATATATGAATATTAGAGAATTACCAAATTTGAATTTCTACACTGTATGTATACAAAACTTACCAACATGTAAACAATCGTAAAATGTTACATTGAAACATACAACATGTACAAAGTACGGGCTTACTGATTGTATAACATAAATTAAAACACAAGTAATTATTGATCCCCAGAAACTTACTAAAGTATTATCAATCAAATTTATTTCATACTACTTATTATTGGACAAAATTAAACTGAGTACAGTGTAAAAAGGTTCTAGGAGATGTTCGATACAGGGTGTATCTGAAATACACAAATAACTGTGGGATATTGTTTCTGAGGTCAAAACAAACAATACATGCCATGGACATAAGGAATATCTCGCTCCATTTTCCGTCTGTCGGTGTGTATGTGTTTTTACTTATGGAGTTTTTAAATTTACACATTTTATGATTTTATGTAAAATCTCATGGATTTTGAGCTATTGAGCTTTGAAAAATTGAAATAACCGCCATTTTGAAATGTTACAAAGTAGAAATGTGATACTATTCACAAAATAAGTCCTATTAGTACTCATACACGTACCAATTTTGAAATTGTTACCTCAAGTGTTTCCAAATTCATATCAAGTTATGTAAAAAACAAATACACACTGACAGACGGAAAATGGAGTGAGATATTCCTTATGTCCATGACATGTATTGTTTGTTTTGACCTCCGAAACAGTACCCCACAGTTTTTTGTGTATTTCAGATACACCCGTTAAAACTACGAGAAAAATCAGAAGAGGAAGATATTTATGACTTGTGGCTCGAGGACGGCTCACAATTGAGTTTAAAGCCAATTTAACACCCTCTGATTGAATCTTAACCACCCTCAACCATCAGCCACATTTCCAGTTTTCAATTTAAATAAGCCGACTTTATGCGTTAGTGGCTTTGAAACCAAAAATCTTCATTAGAATATGTCTTTTTTTAATATACCAATTTCCTGTAACGATTTTTATACTTTTATGCTTTAACTGAAATTTCAACCAATCGAAGAAGGTATTTTAAGCTATGCGCGAATGGGAAATGAGCGTAGGATGATTGTGGCGTGACCTTGTAGTCTTGTTTCTGACTAAGGCTGACATGACTTAGACATGACTGTTAGTTAATAGCCCAACAGCCGATGACAAGGGACCTACAGTTTAACGTGGAATCCGAACCATGGCCTCTGAATAACGAATTGGTCTAAATATGTGGATATTATGTGATGTTTTGTTGTTTAATCTGTTTAATATCACTCTATTTTTATTCTATGGAACATTTCTATTAATAATACTACAAGCTGGTTTTATCTGGTTTCATGCCAAATTCTAAAAAAAATATGGATTTTCTAAGGCCCAATGGACGAAACACCTTGACTTAAAAGCATATTTAAAATTCAAAAGGAAACGCTGACTTTTTATTACAATTATTAATCTTTTCTTTAACAACAAATAGTTGGGAAACGGCGTCGGGCGCGTGTCGTACGGTTGCACAGTGTACACACACGCCCGCGAACAATGCGGGAGTCACCAGTGATAGTGAGTGACTGTAAATAGTGCAAAACATCTTCTTTAGTTAATTAATGTGTTTTGCTCTTTTAATTTTCTGATGATGCATCAAATGTCGCGAAATACGTATTAAATACATTACAAGCTCAAGAACATAGGCAGTAAACAAAGGTAATATACAATTACTGTTCTTGAAACTGGGCAAACATAAATATTCAAAAATCATTAAATTCGGTCCATCCGTACTCGAGCTATAAATAATGTAACTAACACGACTTTGTTTTATATACTTAGATGTTTAGTATTTTGAATAATGTTACCCAATAGTTACGAAACAAAATGAAAACTTTAATTTCAATCCCTATGGTGTGGTAATAGTATAATGTAAATTGTTAAAATTTGATCTAATATTAAGTTTATTGACAAGGATTATTGTTATTCTTTAACATTTTAAACTGCAATATCAATTTTAAGGTGGAAAGAAACCTACAATATAACTTATTAACAAACTAGATATAAAATGTTGTGTAAAAACGTAGGTAAAAATGTTTTCGTCATACTATTGTAAAAACAACCGTTTTACTTTCTCCTCTTGCGTATATGGTGAAAAGGTATTCTCGTCAGCCTGTCTGTTAGTACAAACTCCGAGACCACACCGATCGTCCAATTTTTATGATATTTTGTTACACAGGTGCACTTTGACCACATCTCCAGACCATTTTTGACCATAACCATTAACCCGGTTCAAAAACCGGAAAAATAGTATTTTGGGTCAACGACTACTGTTCTAAGGAAAGATAAAATTTAATGTCCACGGTAAACACAGAACGTTGTCTGAGAGCGTCCAATGTTATTGTTATGGAGAATATTAAATAATCAATTTCTTTCTTATTTCTCAACCGTTTACCATGAAACTTGGTATGCAGTGTGAGGTTACATCACCCAAGAAACCCTAATCAAAAGGTTTGGTATTATCTTCGAGAGGTGGGGGTATTTCCCCATAACCTTTCTAAAAAAATAACATATTTTCTATCGTAGTTAGTATATGGAATCGGATGATTATATTATAAAAAAATATTACACGAGTAGTTCAATAAACCTTTAAGAATATTGTGTTTTAGCGAATTTCCCATAGGGAAGAAGCTATTACCGTAGGTCTCATGGCGAGACTTAAGCCCGGGACCATGTTATTTTTTCTTCTTTAGGTGCCCAGAGTCCAAAAACAATAGTCGTTAAAATTTATATATATATATATATTGTGTGTGTGTGTGTGTGTGTGTGTGTGTGTGTGTGTGTGTGTGTGTCTGTGAACACGATAACTCTCGTAAAAATGGTCCAATCGAGACCAAATTTGGTAGAGACGTGTATTCCTACAAATGCTCGGACGAGTTCGTAAACCAGACATATCGGTCAATGGTAACGGGTAGTTTGGGGTTGTTTTGTACCCTAAAATGGGGTTTTTTGTGTTTTTCACATGTAATTTTTAAAAATTTCTAATTTTATATTTCACCATTGGAATCAGCTTAAAAAACTACACAATTAAGGTCCTTAAAGCTTTTTTCTATCTCCAACGGTTACTGAGATATTAAAAAATCTAAACACAGTATGTTGTATTGTGGGGCTCCAATGTTAATCTTATGGAGGATAGGGAAAAATTAATATTTCCCATATTAATCAATATTTTTGGATAAAACTTGATATTTAGCTTCATGTGGTTGAGGTCTATCCATTTATGCTTAAAAATCATAGTTTATGTGTTTATCATGGCAGCAAACCTGCATATTCTTTTCCCATATTAATCATATAGGGAAAAGGCAAACTCCATTATTTTTGGACAGATGTTGATGAAAGTTGATATAAATGCTCAAAAAATTAATTGTTTACGCTAGAAACACCTACTTTCAACGTTCCTCACAGCAGCAAACCTGCATACTCTTTCCCATGTTAATCTTATGGAGAATAACTCTCATATTTATCGACAGATAATGATAAAACTTGGAATATTATTATTATTATTATGTTATTGATTTGGAAATTCGCTGAGTACGCAGGTCTGCTGTGACGGGGGTATTTTTTTATTTAACTAAGGGAGAAATTATGTTTCTGTCCACTGATGCCGTTTATTTAATACCTCTTTGGGTCGGAAATAATCCATTCCCACCCTAGAGAGAGGTTTCGAAGTTAACATGTAGAGTCCATGGTAAGTATTATTGGTATTGGCAAGCAATCAGCGGATTTGTTACAATTCCAAGAACAAGATGGAAACAACGCTTTCGCCTGTTAAATATTTGGGGTTTTCCCTAATTAGCCAAATCTTTTATGTAATTTGACCATAAATTTAGTTCATAATATGGGTTTGAAGTATTTCTTTTGTTCTTCATTCAAATTACAAACTTGAGCCCGTATAACTACGACACACATCACATTAGACCTCTTAAAGTTATAGTAAAAAAAGTAAAGTTAAGTAATTAGATTAATAGAATTTTGTACCTGTTGCAAGTAAAAAGTTGTTTTCAACTTTATTTTACTTTTTGAGAAAAATATTGAGGAGCAATTTAGGTTAAACTGTAAAAAGTAAACCACGCCAGAAAAGTTGCAAAGCAATGACATTGAAGCACCGCCAATTAAAAGTTTCTTCATTAGAAATAAACCAACAGCGGCAAAATTAATTAAGTTACTTAAGTAAACATACGCAAAAATACTTGTATGTTAAATTAGGTTGACATAATAGGGTATTTTAGTTAAAAGTGCCACTTAAATTTGTTAAATTCGTTTAGAAACAGGAAAATACATTTATTTGAAAGGTAAATACAATTATTTAATTATTTTTCTGAGTAAATTTTAATTATAAACCGATTTTATTGTTTTTATTTAGATGAAATTTTTTTAGATACTTCAAATATCATACAGTTTTATTAGTGTTATAATCATGATGATGGCTGAGTAAAAAACAATTGCATTTTAGGAGCTTAAACCCGATATTAAATACTGTAGTATATTTCGTCACTAAGACCAAAACGGGCGTTTTAATACGAGCACTAAATGTGTGAAATGTGTGGGAATATATCAAAAAGACAATTTTGGGCCGTGTGATGAACTATATTTTTCGTCATACTGCAAATAAAATAAAACAAACTCGTAAAACATAAACTATAACCTGATTTACTATTTATTATTACAAATTAATAGAACTTAAGATTGGTCGAAATACAAATTGAAATACTATCTGATTATTTGAGATACAGATTGAAATAACTTAATATTATTTCAAATACAAATTGAAATTCCTCAAGATTGATTGATGATTATAGTTTAATTTATGGATCACAATATCAGAGATTCCAATTATTGTAGAAACGGAGGAGGCAGAAGAACGGATATCCAGTCGGAGAAGACCGCCGGGTCCTGGTCCTATCGTCCTGGGCCAGGATTACTGAGCCGATGTAATTAACCAAACCTCATCATCAGGATCAATTCAGGATCCTTCACAAGAAACTGATACCATATAATTAAACACCGAGGCAGCTGTAAATGTAATCACCCCTCCAAATAATAATAGGCAATACAAAACATTGCCCCTAATATTTATAATTTTTTGTCTAAAACAATGATTAATTTACCTTTAGTTATTTCTCTTATGGGTTAAAAAAAGTAAAAGTATATTAAAATTTGACATTTGTGTACCTAAGTACAGTATAAATAATATTACTCTAGTAGAAGTTACTTAGTTTTCTTTTATTGAGAAATTTTCAGTTATATTTTGAATGCAGCAATAGAAGCGTTAGAGTGGCATTTAATAAAATACAAAAGGCTTGTTAATACTGTAATTTCTCCTGCAAAGAGTTGAGTCCACATTGTACCGACGTAGCTTCGTAAAAGATAGCAGTAATATTTTAGTTTGCTTTGTGTCGGTTCTGTTTTCCATTTTCAATGGAGAGGTTCTTTTGCTCAAAACTTTGTCTATCAACTGGGCACAGTTAGAGTGATTAAGTCTTTTTCAAAGGAGTTATTTATACTTTCACCCCTTAATTTTTTCGTCAAACCTTCGTCTGTCTCTGTGACCCCGAGACCATTCTGAACATCCGATTTTTATGAAATTGGGTACACGAGTGCTCTTTATATCGCATTAATGTGCGCTATACCTTCGGACTATTTGTTTCCTTGTTTTAATTTTTTATTATTAAAGGTAGTTTACACCTAAAAATTAGACAAACACAAATTTCAAAAAATCGGCTCTAATGATTTTGATTAAAATTTCATGGTTTATATATAAAGGTCCCAAAAAATAAGACATCACTCGTAAGTCTTTAAGTATTGAAGACTTACGGGGGTTGTCACCGTAAAAAAACTTTGGGAGGTAAGGGTTATAGAGGTTGATTCAGTTTTCTGAGATACAAGGTCCGAAGGTGCGGTTTGAGAACTTGAAAGTGCAATTTGAAAATATGTGTTCATTGAAGAGTTGTTATGAGATGTTTGTTAGAAATCAAGCATGGTATGGAGTCGTTTATTGCACAGTATACAAGAGGATTGTGACTTTCATTGTTTCAGATCGTGGTTACTGAGACAGGAAACACATTGATTATGTTCTTTAACGGCATTATAGCGTTTATTAGGCGTTTTAAATTGAAACACAGGGCATGAGTTGATTTTATGATCAGATTTATTGCAAGCAAAGCATTGAAACACTGGTTTACTACCATAACTTGGTAGTGACGGACGTTGGCCAGGCTGTGGCAGGGCCACATTTTTCCTTGGAAAAATCCTGAACGATTACTATACTTTTAACAACAATAGAATGTAAATAAAACCAATAATTAATTTGACGAACAGGTATTAATAAATCATGTAAATATATTTCAAAGTAGGCAATGGAAAAATACCAAATAGGTTGTATTTTTTCCATGGGAGAAAGTATGTGTCAGTCCACTGGTACCATTTATTTTAGTTATATATTTTGAATATTTTATTACTCAATCAAATAACTGCAATTAATTTTCATTTTGTAACTAAAATTTTTTAAATTAAGTAAATTTTTAAATAATAATAATTCATAAAAAGTTGAGATTTTCGTGGAGAACCTTTTTAAGATTTCGTTGTTTAATAGTAGTCTATACTATCCACTTTATACTGGAGAAAACGATTTTAAGTTCTAAATAGAAGTTTTGTGGTGTAAAATCTCAAGTTAAATCAGTTTCTAAAGCATCTCCGCAATTCCCCTTCGATGTGAAGTTAAGTTATTCAAAGATTTGTTGGTCTTTTGAAATGCATCTGGTTCAAACTCTTAGTATTAAGTGACATTCACAAAATAAAGACAAATATAACAACACTTTGTTGTTATCACTATAATTTATTGAATTTACATCTGTATTTTTAAAATTTAACAATTTCCTTTGCGTGTGTACACATTATATTTTGTATTTCACGTGATTTATAATTATAGTAAAAATAATTATTATTTATTTTCCAATAAAAAAATGCAAACATCATTAATGCTAATGATTACATTACTAAAGATTCTTATAAAAAAAGAAAAATCCTAAAATATCTTTAAAAAAACTAATACCTCTATCTGATCAAACCCCTATCATATACACACTTTTTCTTCACAATCTTTCCCTAACACACTGATTAACACCCGTAACACTACAGTTTCACAAATTCCAAACCAAGCGATGATGGATACCCATTAAAACAATGAAAATTACAATACACAATTTTCAATTGTTTCATTAATAATTAAAATTAACCAAGAAACAACTGATCAAATTTAATACAATTTAAAAGCAGCAGTTTAGTAATGGAATTAAAAAAATTATTATCTCACACTAGTATACTAGATAATTTTGTATCAATATCATCATTCTTAAACAAAAAAAATCAGTTTGCTTATTTTTTTAATTTATCCTATTTCACCTGGTATTATATTAAATATTTTTGAACTAAAAAACAAACGTTTTAGTGAAGAATGTGTTCGTGGGTCTAAGAAGCTCATATTCTGAAATCATCCTTAATTTTCTTTTTATTTGTTTTCATATTTACATCCCCTACTTCGTAAGTAGAAAAGCTTTAATACCTTATGAGTAAACATATATCGTAACGGGAGAATGTCTGATAATGCAAATAAAGTACTATATGAATTAGTATGGGGTCTATTAGTTATTATTCTTATAAATTGTTTTTGTAGTATAAATAACGGTTTAACATTTGTCTAGTAGGTTTCTCCCCATAAGGCTATCCCAAAATTGAATCTACTGTTAACAAGATAAAATACAATGTTTTCAAAAGAATATCATACATTAAGGCTAAAATTGTCTTAATACAACTCACATCATAAGAAATTATTATCTTTCTTTCTATAACTTAATTACCTTTCTTCTTTTTTGTTGATAATCCAGATTTTATGATGCATATAAAATTACAGTTGTGTGAAACACAGTTTTTTTGTATCAGATAGTAATTTCTAGGTAATTAATTTATTGATATGTATTATAATCATAGTTTTTTATGTTTAGATTTTTTTATCAACCTTTCAAATAATTTATAAATTTTAATATTTTCAAGCTAATGTTACGTAAAAATTCAGGATGTGTAACAATATTAAAACAATCAAAATCTCTTTTAAAGGTCTAAAAAGCCATTTTATTGACTTAGCTTTTATATTAGAAATATAAAAGAATATTCATATTTCTTATATATAAAAAGCTAAAGCACTAAAGTAGTTAAATTTAAAACATTATTAGCACCGGAAACTCGACATTGACTTAACTCACCACTTTTCACCAAGGGAACTTCTCGAAACAGATAAACTCTCATTATCACCATTGACCACTGATCCCTCCTCAGAGACCAGTTTGTAATTCAAAGACAAAAGTGGTTCGGACTCCACGTCAAACTGTAGGTCTCTTAGATGCCGTTGACTGTTGAGCAATTAATTAAGAGTCCTGTCTAAGAATATATCATCCTTAGTAAGTAACAAGACTACATGATCACGTCAAGATCTTCTTACACTCATTTCTCATTCCTAATTTGTTTAAAATACCTACCTACATAGTCATCTTTTCAAAATAAAAAGGTAAAGGTAATAAGCGTAAACATAGCTGGAACAAAAATTAAGTTACAAGCTTTTCCTTTTTTATAAAATTATATTATTACCCCACGGCCTATAGGTTTAATTTTTTTTTAATCCAAATGGGTGAAAATAAAAAGAGATTGTTTTAAGTCCGTTATTCAATGTATTTAGAGTCAGCGGTTTGTATTTGTAACGTTATTAGAGTATAATAAAGTCAATCGTCTTTGTTTTTATTCGTTTTTAATGAAGAAACTTTTAATTGGCTTCACTGTTTTCATTATGTTGGAACTCCTTTGAGGGGTTTAGGTTTGAAATTTAATTTAAACCTATTTATATTCTTGTTACTTGCCTCCATCAAACATTAAAAATCATCGTACATGGAAATGCTTAAAATACCTTGCAATTTTTACTTCAACTTCAACACCATGAAGTACGATAGTTTGAAATAGTCATAGATTGAAATTATTTAGATAAACATGTTTATCTTCAATTATCATGATTAAATAATTGTATGGTAAAATGTCAACTTAATGTTTAATAATATATAAAAACATTGAACAAGGCAGAACAAATTCTTCCGGGCAATTGTGTTCTTCTAATATAATTTCGTGTGCGGCCAGACTTAAAGATCGCGCCACAATTATCTTACACCCATTTCTCATTCATAATTGGCTTGAAGTACCTTGAAAGTAGCTATTAAATTGAAAGTTTAGGTAAATTATAAATGAATGAATAGCGAATGTTAACTTTTTGATAATTATTTGATAAAGTAGGCTACTTATTCAAGCTCGATTATCGCAAATCCGTCCAAGTTTAGAGATAGGAAACTTTGTGAAATGTTAAAGCTTTACTGTGAAATAGAAATTAATCCCAAATAAAATCACAACAATTCATAAAGCAATCAAATTAACGTTAAATTAAAACATGCTTTGATGGTTCATTTATTCAATCCATTTAAATAAATCACAATACTGCACAAATGAATTTGATTATTGTTATTGACAGACATGAGAATCGTTGATTAAATTTTCTGGTAATATTCAGAATTCTACATTCTTTATTTTCTCCTTTCACCCCAGTGAATACTCTTTGATTGTCAGTATTAATATCTTACAAAAAATTTAATATAACTAAATTCAATTTTTACTTACCTAAGGTCTGTTATTCAAAACTTTTCACAACAGAGTAATAAACCTTAGATAAGATAAGAAATCAAACCACAATCAACATTTATCACTAAATTAGTAGGACAGGCAAATACACAAAAATACACAATCGTAACTTATTTTTCCCATTTTTGAGTATTTCCTTTCGATTAACTTTACAACTACAGAACTAATCAAGAGGATAAATATCTGATCTACACGTAACCCTAAATAGTGACGTCATTTGGTTAGTGAATGTAAAGTTTTGCCCCCTTACTAACGGATCGGCAGATATTGTCTTGTTGTTATCGAGAAAAAATAATTACACATTTCTTTAAATTTGAATGCAAATAATAACTTTATATTTCTTTGGTAAAAACACATGTATTTTTAATCTGGAATAATAATGTGAAGTATTATGGGGTAAATTTTCGTTAAGATGAAACTGTACTTTTCTTGCTTTCAACAATGCAAATTCAACAATCATGTTGTAAAATTCAAGTCTATAAGCTATATCACATTTAATGGATGGAATAGCAAAGTTAGTCAACCTGTTTTGCACATACTTGATCGAAAGTAGTTTTTGATTATCTTCAGCTTACAAACGAACGCTCACAGGATGCTACAGAAACGGGCTATTAACTGTTAGGATACGCTTCTTTTAGTCCATACTAGCTGACCCGGCGAACTTCGTAACGTTTAACTGATAAAATATGTGTAAACTTTAAAATCGGCCATGTTATGGAATTGAATTGCATTACATCTTCGTTGTGAAAAATTAGATATTCTGGGTCGCGGCATAGTTGTTAATAACAATACTGAAACGATAAGACGCATTAATAAAATGCCCACCAAACAAATAAATCTAAGTGGATTGATTCACAATTAATTAGCCAATCCAACTTAAACCCGAACTAAACCTAACTGCAATACTTCTTTTATAGGAAAGATTAAATTTGCTGAATCGTGGCATTGTTTATAATAATACTTGCATAATCTAACATCCATTAACTCCACTCGCATAAAACAAAAAACAACTAATAATTACACTGGGACACACAATCCAACCAGTAATCTATACTAAATACAATCACAAACATTCACTGGAAATAACGCACAATAACGTTATCTGTCGAATAGTGAAAATAAAGCAACACAAAATCAGCTGTTAATAAAATATTCACATTATTAATGTATACATATGATCAAGATGCATCACGCCTTTTCCTCATAAGCTTAAAATATACAAATTTATAGGTTAGTGGGGCTTAGCCTAAGGTTAAATACAAAAGTAAATATGCCTAAAGCCTGCTCGGAGCAGAGACAAATCCAAAAAATTAAACATCATTAATATAGGTCCAGCCTCTCTCGAGTTATAAGTGTTGTAACTAACGAGACTTTGTTTTATACCGGGTGTCCTACGAAGAGGTCCTTATTTTTGAGTTGGTGTAACGGACGTGTGGATCGCGCTACGGACCTGAGGCTCAACAATCTTAACAAACACATCAGCAAAAGAAATTCCCCCGAGTATCAGTTAATACTGACACGTTAGGACGAAATGGCGGGATATTAAAGAAATAGTACCTGGAGACAGTTTGGGCTGCTGTTACCATGGATCGTGGTTTGTCGTATGACATGTCCCGACAAACAATGTATGGAGAAAGGTATGCATCAGTTTTAAGCAATCACATAGTGCCTCATCTTTCCCAGTCTGAGATTAAAGACGTTTTTTCCAACAGGATGGAGCTCCTCCGCATTATGCTAATGTGGCCAAAACCGTTTTAGACCAAAATCTTCTTCTTCTTCTTGGATAGGTCGTGGCAGCAACTTCATGAACTGTCCCCAAGGTCTCCAGACATGACTGTGACTTTTATAGATTATTGTCAAAACATTGCGACAGACGATGAACTAATAAGGTTGATTGCAGAGGAACAGTTACGATACCTCGAGAGTTGTTCCGCAAAGTGTATGACTGTTTTCTACTTTGCTGCTATCAGTGCATTGCCATCGATGGACATCAGTTTTAATAAGGTTTATGTATAAAATAGATTTAATTTATTCATGAGTTACTTATATTTTTAATTCCCTTACGTTGTTTAGTGCTTAGTAACATCGTTAAAAGTTAGTAGTTATGTACAAGTAGTACGTAAAAGTAGTTATGTTGTAACACTTAAGGAAATAAAACTATTTTAACGAAAAGGTAGGTACTATTCAGAGTTGACTAATACTCGGGGGTATATATTTTATATTTTGCAGAGGTTTATAACTTGATTAGCATTATACGTTTTGGTTTTACTATAGGATGAATTAAAAACTCAGTCTTCCAAAACTACTTAATATATTTATACTTACATTGTAATTATATACAAACGGTAAATATATACAAAATATGTTAAATTGGCGATCAACTTCGTCCAGTCACACCGGACATCATTAGGCCCAAACGGAAAAGAAACAAGATGGCGTCACTGCTTAGATACTATTGGCTACCGGAAGTTCCTGTCATGGCGTCGTAAGTAGCATTTATTGGCTGGCTGATTTCCGGAGACAGATTTTTATACGTTCTTGCAGAATCAAAATGTATTTCTTCATTAATTAATTTTGCTTTATCCCTACATTTTTTTCTTCATAAATAAATAACTCCTCCCATGCATTCATTTCATTTCCTTTTTTACAAGTTTTGATAATCTTGAGGTCTTCATCGATTGTTGATAGTTTATGCCCTTTATCCAGTAAGTGTTTTGCGATGTTTGATCTCTCTGGTTTTCAATTCTTCCATGCTGATATGTGATTTTTTATATATTTTCATAAAATTGACGGTCTTGCCTATAAAGATGTTATCGCAGTCTCTGCATCCAGTCATGAGTTTTTAATTCATACTACATGAGTATGTTACGACTGTTGAGTCCCAGGTACATCACGCCTACTCAAAAATAGGGACCTCTTCGTGGGACATCCGGTAAATTTAGGTGTGAAATTACTTGTTTATAATGTCCAAACCGTTTAATATTGCTACGCACTATACCAATAATGATTATGAAAGCATGTTATAATAAAAACAATTTATGCACACTGACATAAAAAAATTGAGACCGAAATTTCTTCCAAAAATTAATATTAAATTAATTTTTTCAATTAAATAGTCAGTTTTAACCCCTGACAGTGGCGCCCTTGGCGGCCACCCCTCTTACCAACCCCCAGTTCCGGCCTTAATATCGCACGCGTATGGTAGCGAAATTTGTGAAAACAATCCGACTGTGGAAATGTCAACTCGATGAGTAAAGGAAGCTGATGGATTAACTCATTTTGTTTGTCATTTCTCACCAGATGTCACGCCTAGCCAGAAAACATAGAATGGTAATCTATTTTCACTTTGCTGGATGAAATGTATCCACAAAAACATCCTTTGAAATTTAATCACCTAAATCCTTGAATGGTGATTTGACACGTTTTTAATTGGACACATAAGGAAATACCCCCGTCACAGCAAACCTGCGTATTCAGTGAATTCCCAAATAAATAATATGGCAATAATAATACAAGTATGTGACAAGATTTATCAATCAATCAATACCTCTTGATATATTAGAGTATTTGGCTATTCTTCGTAAGATTAACATGGGAAAGAGTATGCAGGTTTGCTGCCGTAAGGAATACATAGACTATGATGTTTTAGCATGAACGTATGGATCCTAACCACATGAAGCTAAATACAAAGTTTCGTCCAAAACTGTTGGTTAACAAGGGAAATATTAGTTTTTTCCTTATCCTCCATAAGATTAGCATTGTAGTATCAAATACAGCGTACTGTGTTTAGAGTTTTTAATATCTCTGTAACCGTTGGAGATAGAGATATTTTAAGGTATTAGTACTACACTACATAAGGTTCATAAGGTTTTCATACAAAACTAGAAAGAAAGAAAGAAAGAAAGAAAAATGCCTTTATTGGAGCTAGCGTTATCTCAGCCGTAACAACTGGTTTTCAGATATAACTATTGTCTATATAAAATATATAATTATTGTGAACTAGCATTAACAAAAAATTATGATAAACTTAACAAGAACGAAATCAATTAGGTCCTAAACAAATAAACCTTAAAAAACTAAATATATACAGTACAGTCAACATGTGTTATTTTTCCCATAATAATCCGAGAATGACCTTTCCAAGTGACTCACTACGTCAGTCAGCCAAGAAAGGTAAAGAGGAACCAATATTGATCTCAACTGAGTTAATTGATATTCCTTTATTAAAGCCCGGTGAGGATAATAGAATTCCACAATAAGAGCCCTTCCACTCCCTGACCTCTATTATCTATTGAATTGATCTCGCATGCTGTCGTAGGTACAATCAAGATTCAATAACAAGACGAATTGATAATTTATTATATTGAGAAATACAATATTTAAGTTTTTGTTCACTGCAAATAACATTAACAATGTGATAGGTGATATTGAAATATTATTTCAATTAGCGAAAAAATATTTCTTATCAAATAATTTAATGATTTGAGTAATCATGGCTTTAGTGATCATTATAACTAAAAATATTAAAAATGTATTAGTTCCAGGAAAACAGACATTGGACAAGCTTACGATAGTCAGATAGAGAAACCACGGGTGACTGCTCTTGATCTGACTTCAGTAGTTGCCGTTCACTAGTTTCAATATAGCAGCCTTTGACTTTCTGGGCCAGCGTGTTGCTCTTGAGGTACCGTGCCGATAAATGTTTTTCAAAAACCGCACGATAACAGGCACATTTCCCACAGTTGGCAGAACGTATAAGCAGTACATATTCGTCCTAGGGTGGATATGATCTAATATGCCGGTTAAGTAACCGGCCAATCACATGCGCCGAACGCTCCAAATCTATATGAAATTAACCAATAGCATGCTAAGCGTTCAGTCAGCTGATAGACAGTAGTCGTTCCGACAACACTAACTTCCGGTTTTGCGGAATGAAACTGATGTTACAGGAAACATAAAAGTTATGTTTACATTTATACCAACGGGAATATTAAACATAACCTAAATTACTTTTTTATTGTAGGAAAACTCTTGTGTGTAATACGAGTGCATAATGTCATGGCCGCTCTCGAAGTTCTGGCATCAGTCAGCTGACGCTTCGTGTTGCTATATGAACCTCTCGTGCGATATGACATAGTTTGCGCTCTAGTTATACAAATGGCTATACAAGTTTCATCACCTGGATGAAGCGCTAGTTGCCTAAATACTACATCTCAGGGCTCAGGCACGGTGCCTGATACAATACTTTATCTTCCACAACTTGCCTTTAGAGCGGGCCTTGCTCTTCAGTGCCATGTTTCATAATTAACTCAGTAATAGAGGAGTTTTCCTCTCCTCATGGTTTTTATTTGCAAACCTGAATTTATAGTTGCACTTATTTGTTCTCAATTTAGTCTTCTATATCCTTGCCACTTCAACAACTCTTTTAACAAATACTGTGTTTTTTTCAGCCGCGTTATGCACCAGCCATCAATACATTAAGGGACTTCACCGACACTTCTTTGTGTATTTTCTTACCCCAAGTAAGTTCTCTAGCAAGTTCTACGTTTGACCGTTTTTCCTTTCCTTAAATATTGTTTCCTTGGTTTCAAAAAGGTTTGTAGATTGAAAATTATATTGAACCATGGCAACTTAAACTGATCAGTTTTCGAATTATCATGTTAACAGTTTACTAAGTGGTGTTCAAGAGTCCCATAGACCCATATTACTAGAAAAACATTTTTCCTTTGAGCTTTCGATCAGATTCATATAGTTTTCATTGAGTTTTTAATTGAGTAAGTAAAAAATGGAAAGTTATAAGATAATAGATAATAATCTGGAGATTACATTATTTTTAATAAAAATATTTTAAATAATAACTTAAATAAAGAATCTAATATTAATTTCAAATGTACAATAGGATAGTTGGATTCAAACGACAATTGCACTCTGAGGGAACTTCAATACGCCTTCAAACCACTGGATGGCAATATCCAGACAACAATGATAGTATATTGCATTGGAACTCCTCAGGCGTAATTTAATAAAATCTAAATACCAATAAAATAAAAAGTCTTTGCATTAATGTTTTTTTAACAGCCGTTTCATTTTTTTGTGTACATTCGATGTCATTTTTATTAAATTGTTATATTTGTTTGATGTTTCAGAATTATAGGCCTAAAGCAGATTCTATGCTAGATAATTATGTTGGGTTTCCATATTTGATCATTTTTTCCAATAACTTCTTTAAATTAAGCGACGTTAAAATCTGAATGTAAAGTTCTATCTGCTATGCACCATGGTGCATCTTTGGTTATAATTTTGATTGAGATATTTTTATAATTTTTGTTTAAAATACTTACAGAACCCCAAAGCTGTACAAGTACGCAAAAAACCCAAATCTGTTCCAGTATTTTCTTATAAAGAAACAGTTTACTTATTCTCCTGCTCACAGGTATAGGTTTAGACTCATAAATAACATTTAACTGGTTTATAGTATCCTCTTATTACTTTCCCAATGTGTCTGTGTTTTTAATTGCACTATTTTTTTGTAGGCGGAAACTCTTTATGAGTACCCCCGCTCCTGCGAGGGTTATGTAAGACCCATACCGTTTAGCGGTATACACCCGAACTAAACCCACCTTCTCACATCCGTCCAGACGTGTATGAGCAGCTTACACACCGGCGTAAGGACTTCATTTGGGCGAATCGTAGCATTAGCGTTTCCGCTGTAGCTGCTGGAATAAGTCCTCTTGGAGTGGCTAAAACAATCAAATCAGAACATGGCCAGAACCAGAGCCATTATAACATTACTTGTGGAGAAACAAAGAAAACCACGTACAGAGAAGTATTTTTCTATGGAGGAACAAAGTAACATGAACCACATGCAGAGAATCAATTGTCTATAGAGAAACATTACTGCACTATATACTAACCCTATATTTATCGTGTATGAACTTAATTTAAAGTGAATCTACCCAAGTATATTGCTGGTTTCCTATGACTGTTAACGTCAGCTGATTTTCCGCAACGCCGGCCCAGCTGATTGCCGGTTTCCCGGTGCCCGGAGCCGACGTGGCGGCGACGTCCTAATGACAGACACCGCCCTTCGGACAGCTAGCGTGACGCTGGTGGGATTGATGGTCGCGCATGTTAGGGCTTCGCCTGCGTGATCAGCGAACCGGTTCAGAAAGAGGGTTGTCGCCTGCAGCTCAAACACTTCAAATTTCAAGTTGAACCGATTTTCGAGATTTTAGTCAAATTTTCTTTATTTGGTTCCCTGTAGTAACCTTTGAGACAACCAAATCTGAAAGGTTATTACCTTTATAATTATTACCTCTTTACAATGGGGAGCGCACTGGACTAGGGGTAGAGCGTGGGACTTTGTGCCCAGGGTCCCGGGCTCAAATCCCGCCAATCATCAATGACTTTTCGCTATGTGATAATGTCGCAACCCACTAGGTCTGGCCTGAGGTAATGTTCCGGGTGATGGCCTGGTTCAAAACGTCCTGGGATGAGAAGGTGGGACAAAAAAAGAAGACCTCTCTACAATGGCTTTCCAGTTAGACTTTAGTTAGTTATTTAGTTAGTTAGTGAAATGTCGACCTATCCAGGTAGGTATTTATAGCCAATGAATGAGGATTTAGTGTACGATGATTGTAGCGCGATCTTTTAGGCTTGTTACTGACTAAGGGTAACATCTTCCTTAGACAGGACTGTAATTATTAAGAGGTCTAGCCAAACAGTCAATGGTATATCTAAGAGACCTACAGTTTAACGTGGCCGAGCAACTGCCTCTAAATTACGAACTGGTCTAATTATGAGGATGGTATGTGTGGATTAACGTAGTATTCAATAGTGCGGATGATAATCCACACAAGAGAACACTACATCATCGCTCACAACTAGTATGAATTAAGTTAAGAATGAATGAGAAATGAGTGTAAGATGATTGTGGTGCGATCTCATGGTCTTGTTAAGGACTAAGGTTGAGATGTTCCTTAAGGACTGTTAATTAAAAATCCCATCAGCCAATAGAATTTTATCGTTTAAATTACGAACTGGTCTAATTATGAGGATGGTATTTTTGGATGAACGTAGTATTCTATAGTACGGATGTTAATCTACAGGGAATATCACATCCATCTACCATCGCTCATAACTATCAACAGTTCTTGATCTTCAAGTAGCTGGATTACAGGACACAATATCGTCCCAGTCTAATATATTTTAGTGTGTTTCAGTCATATGGTTTTTAGTCCAAAAAGAACAATGTTTTAATTGCGTTTTCCGCTACTCCTTTTTCATGAAAATATATTTTAGGCGTTAGATTAAAGAAATTGAGGTTATCTAAAGTAAAAAATTAAAGGATCATAAGTCAAAAGCAAGGTTGATTAGAAGTGAGTGGTTCCTACACCGTTTTTTGCTAAACCATTCTACGATTTTGCTTGATTTTTTGTATTTTTCGTAATAATGTACCTTGTTGTAAGGAGCAAAAGCGAAAAGAGTCTATAGTCTCTGTTAGTGCCAACATATTTGTTTTAGCTCTAAAAACAATGTTATATTGCGTTCTCACTAACACCTCGTTCAATTGGGATGGATAAATAACGGAGTGTTTAAGTAAAGTAATAGCGGTTACTCGTAATGAGCAAAAGACTACTAATGATTTAGTTCACTTCTTCGTTTTCTTTAGTTGATGCAAAACCCTATGTTATTAAAAATGTCTGGTTTATTTAAAAAATAAAATAACTTTAACTAAAATGATGTAGTGTAGTTCCCCACTGACCTATCCCAGACAGACAGTGGTCAGTTAGGCCAACTAGACACACTCCGGCAGCTCCAACTCTAGTGTGACGTGCAAACTTAATTAGTTTAATAATTATAAATTATGTAAATAGTCTCGATAGCCAATTAACGCCTTGTAATTGTTGAATCAGTCAGTCAAGCGCGCCCTATTGTATTGAGATTCAATTCGATAAATTGGGTTACCGTTGATGGGTCAGATTCTAAACGTATTTACAACTTTTATTCTGGTTCATGATATGCCTCCTGGATTGATTAATCGACTAAAATAAAAAAATTTACAAACCTGACGTCAATCAATCCTTGAACAGTGTTGTGGTGACTATAGTTTCGGGGTTATAGCCCCATTTTAAAATCCTTTTGTCAAACATACTTGTTTATTCAGCACTGCCATCGTCTTTCTTCATAAAAAACACTTACATTTACACAAACACATACACTGAGACATAATTAGAATTACGTATTGCCGGCCAAAGTAGTCTGGTTTGAACCCTGGTCGGCCACACGCACACAGATACATATATACATATTATTTCAACGACTATTTTTTGGCCTCTACACTGAACCACACTGAATTATCCTTGAAAAAACTATAAAAAGTTGGAAAAAACTATTAAAAGGGGAGAGCACCCTAATAATTTTTTATCTCAAGAATAAAGTATAGTTTGAAGAAATTAAAGCATCATCGATCGTATCTATATTGAATATCGCCGTATCTATATTGAAGATCAATATCTTATACTTTATACTTACCGTAATACTTTTAACTGAAATGGCAACCAACCCAAGTAAGCATTTAAGTTAAGTATGAATGAAAAACGAGTGTAGAATGATTGTTGCGTGATGTAGTAGTCTTGTTACTAACTAAGGCTGACATGTTCCTTAGACAGAACTGTTAATTAATAGCCCAACAGTCAGTGGCATATCTATGGGACCTACAGTTTAACGTGGAGTCTGAACCACTGTCTCTGAATTACGAACTGGTCTAATGTAAAGTAAAGTTCCGTGTAACCTTCTGGCTAAGGTCTAATGTTAGAGGTTTCAGGTCGCACTACTACCTCTAACGTGACCTAACGACTACTTATGTAGCCGGGACCAACGGCTTAACGTGCCTTCCGAAGCACGGTGGCAGTCTGAGAAATTAAATTTCATGTGTCATGACCGGGAATTGAACCCGGGGTTTTTGGGTGGTAGGCCAGTACTCTACCCACTCAGCTATGACTGCCACAACTAGTCTAATAATGAGGATGGTCTTTGCGGGCTAACGTAGTATTCAACATTGCGGACGTTAATCCACACAAGAGAACACTACACCCACCGATCATCGCTCACTACTATCCACAATTATTCGTGACCTCCAAGTAGCTGGATCCCTATCAACTAAAGACGAATAATATCAAATATCAATATTTTATTTCGATAATATCGCAAATCGATAATAGGGTTTGATGTCGTTATTGATTTAGAATATCGGATCTCTATAGAAACTTCCCTAGTTATCTAGAGAAGCCGGAAGCGTTTGACTTCAAGGCCTTCCACAAAACGCCAGTCATGTAGTGACGCGGCGCGGCGGCGGCAGGCGCTCGCGAACCGGTTCCCCAGTGTTGCCGACTCGGGCTCACACAACCGGTTCTTTTATCACCGCCCGCTGGCAGTTTAATTTTAGAACGGGAATTTGGATCGAACACCTTGTGTCATGTTATTCAAAAATATACGTATTTCTACCAATATATTCGGTGGTTAAAGTAACCGATTCATAATCTGAAAGTCGCCGGCTAGATCATGAGGAAAATCTATAAACATTTTATCATCGTTTGAAATTTAACCCAGTTTCTTTTTACTTTCTCCCATTATATATAGTAGTCTATGTGGAGAAAATATTGTTTTCGTAAAAATTTTCGAATTTGAGTTGAGAGTGGATATGTCCGATTCGAGGCTCCCTCATCTAATTTGGTTTTTTATATCAGTCAGTCTGTGTGTCTATCTGTAAAATAAATAAAAAACACAGATATTGATATTAATATAAAAAATTTTACAGGTACGACGTAGCGACGAAATTCTGAATAATATTTGGAAAAAAACTGTACGTAATAAGTCAAGAAGAAAAATAGATAAAAAAATACAAGTTGTTACGACGAAATGTGGCCAAACATGAAAAAAAAACAAGAATGAGTGACCTCAAGATTATAAAAAACAAAAGCATATGTTATTCAAATAAAGACAAGGATATAAATAAAAATTCACACGAAATCTGGGCATAGATAAATGGAAAAATTCAGTGGTTGCCAACTATGTCAACGTGCTCAAAGAGGACGTAAGTTATGTAAGTGCTCTGATAAGCATACTTAGACGTGCATCATGTCAAGAACTTTATACGGTCGTGAATTCCATCAGAAGATTGCGGCAGTACCCAGAACTATTTTGCAACTACACGCTAATGACAAATGTTATTATGTGATCAGTAAGTTTAGACATAGATTCACGTTGAAGTCAACCAACTTTCAACGGCGGTCGCCCGGATCGCTCAGGTCGTGTTGCTCCAGTCGTCTACATAGGACGCTCTCATGCAATTAATTTTTGATCACCCAGATCGCGTCGCTCCCGTCGCCCACGTATGACTCCTAAAAGAAGTTAACACTGAGCAGTTCAGTATTCCCCCACTGTCTGATTGGTGGAACTTGGGCGAATGGGCTATGACTTTACTCGTAGTGGAAATTTCCATTGAGCATGAATCATGCTGCCTTGAAGTGACCTTCGGAGCGATATACACGCCCGTCGGCTCGTATATTGATATGACGCTCAACGCCCATTAGTGCCTAATCTAGCGGTCACAAATTGTCCGCACTATTGAATACTACGTTCATTCGCATATCGTGATTCAGAGAGAAATTGTGGTTCGGATCCCTCGTTAAATTGTAGATACCTAGAATGGCATTACATTCTAGGGATCTGTTTAATAAATAGCCTAACAACCAATGTTGTTAGGCTATTTATTAAACAGGTCTGTCTATAAAACGCGTTAGCCTCAGTCAGTAACAAGACTACAAGATTGCGCCACAATCACATAACACTCTTTTGTAAAAAAATACCAAAAAATGTTGGCCCTAATTGTTTTTATATATTGCCCTCATTAGTAGATTTTTACAATATACTCGTATAAATTATGTTTTATCACGACTACATGGGTATCTACATGAGTATGACACCAGTTTTAGTTCCCAAGACCTTGAATGTTTATGTAAATGTCTTCTCCGCACGTCGCGGAAGAAGCGTATCTCTTAATTGACTGTTGCTAAGCAAAAGAAACAACTAGAAATCAAGCACGACGTCTTATAAGGTCAAAGTAATTTTATCCATTAATGGTACCTCATTCGTGGTTAACTTGTGTTTATATGGTTATCGCGTACTATTAAGAAGGTTTCCAGTGATTGTTTGGCGCGTAAAACAACTGTAATGAAATGTTTGGATCTACTTTACGTACTTATTGATACATAATTATGTGCCGGGTAGAAAAATTAGACAATTAAAAGAAATTACCATTTATTTTATTGTGACGACATTAAGGTACGGTGGCGTGACCTGTAATCCAGCTACTTGGATGTCACGGATTGTGTATAGTTATGAGCGATGGCCGGTGGATGAAATATTCACTGGTGTAGAATATATTCGTCCGCACTATTGAATGTTACGTTCATCCGCAAAAACAATCGAACTGGTCTAATTAGACCAGTTCGTAATTCAGAGGACACAGAATTACAGATGCTAATCGCTGTTGGGTTAGCAGGACTTGTCTACCTTAGTCAGTAACAAGACTACCAGATCGCGCCACAATCATCTTACACTTATTTCGCATTCATACTTAGCTTAAAATACCTACCTGGTTATATTGTCATTTCAGGAAAAAGTATTAAATGATGTAGGATTACCCCTAGTCATGTACAGAAACTAGAAGCTTTTCGACTTCCACAAAACGCAAGTCATACAAGACTACAAGATCGCGCCATCAAGATCATCTTACACTCATTTCTCATTCACACTTGGCTTAAAATATCTACTTGGATAGGTTGCCATTCCAGAAAGGTAATAAATGGTAATAATATTGTAATACGAAAACATTTCAACTTTTTTCGTCATACTGATTTAGTATGCTTTGCGGGTCTAAAGTAATCCTTTCCCACCCGATGGAGGGAAAGTCAGCTGATGTCAAGATCATCTCACAAAAATGGGACGGTGTCTTATGTTTGAATATGAATATGAATCATAAAACAATAATATAAATATATGTTATAAATATAGCAGTTTCAAGTTTCACAAATTAGACAAAATATCCTGGACTAAGCAATTACCGTTAACTTTATTCCAGATAATTTCTAAAATTAAAGTGCATGAGTCATCGGAGGACATCAACAAACAAAACGCAAGTCACGGTGACGAAATTATTTCGTAGAGATTGTTGTCGTATGACTAAATACTTCCCTTATACTTGACGATTTTGCTGTGTCATTATACTTCGTGTACTTGAACTTCCGTTATCTGTTTCAGACTAATTTATGTCGTTTTGTTATCATTTGCTCTCTTATGGCTGTGAATAAAATTAGTCTCATAATATTGTAACCAACTGCAGTTTGTAAAGTGAAAATGATCATGGTTTTCATAAATATCCAGACATTTAACTAATTTAGAGTAGAACGGAAATTCAATTTTCTCCCCACCTTGTCGTAGATTAACTCAATTTAAACAAAAAAATGGTAATAATTAAATTGAATTAATATTTATTGTTATTCTCTAAGTATATTTTTATATCTAAAAATCCATTCGTACATTATGGACCATTGCACCTACAGACATTTCAGGGAAATAATAATATGTATTTGGAACAGACACTTTAACATATTTTAACTAAAATTGATAGACTTTTTGGAATACCGGTATTTTAATATTTTTAGTTTCAAAAAAGACCAGCAGCAAGTTCTTTGTATAAATCGGTGTTAGAAAGTAAAATACTTATTGTCATTACTAATTATAAACTTATGGGGATTTGCTACTCTTAAATAGATAAAAATTGAAAAAAATGTTTCCTCAAAATAGACTATATTTTATAAGAAATATATACACTTCAAATATGATACATAATTATTTAATGGTGGTATTTAATTATTTATGTGCAGACATAGACTATGTTTTTATTTGTATAGCTTTTGGAGTAATCTTATTGATCAAACATTCAAAAAGTTAATAATGCTTAGACTATTTATTATCAAAATGCACCCTTATACCAAATCGTGAAAATATGAACCAAATTGTTGTCTTTTTACAGGTGGTACACAGACATTATTGCTGGAGCTACATTTTTGCATTGAGAAAGGCTGAACACCAATTTCCAATCAGAACTCAAATTATTAAAATTGTTACGAAAACATATCTTTATCGATCAAAACCAAAAATCCTAATCCTGCGTAATTTCCCTTGAGGTTCTTCAGGATAATTATCAGTAGAAATATTCCGTCAAAATGTGTTTTAACATAACATCGTTGTTTTAAATGATATAAGATATTTCTTGTTGAAAGCTACTACCTTTTTTATATTTTAACTAACTTTTACTTTAAACGATGAACACTAATTTCAATTTATTCTAATAATGTATATTTTCAAAACAATTGTAAATAATTTGGAGTAGAAACTAAATTTTTGGAATATTAAAATATTAGGTCTACTAATTTTATATCGATAGTATGTTTGTATCGATGTTGAAGTTTGATATCAATCTCGTTAACGAATATCGGAAAATGCTCGATACCTGGACATTTCTATTCAGTGCAGGGTTTCATACAGCCAGTCGATGTTCTGCAGTAACCAGTTTCCGGTCATTACCGGATACCAACATTCGGCATTCCGCAGGTGCGTCGCTCACAACAAGTAATTGCCCTGGACCGCCTGCATTCTTACCCGGGATTAAGGACTGCCCCCCAGAGCTAGAATCTTACAGTTGTTAGGTTTTACGAGCAATGTGGACCTGAAATTCATTTAACGTTACATTTAACGTACATTTAACAACGTACGTACATTTAAATGTACGTACAAACGTACATTTAACGTTAACTTTAAATAAAACTCCTAATTAATTATTTGCGACTATTTCATTTGAAAGTTAAACTAATTCGTTTTAGATCACTCAGCTTATTTAGCTCGTACGTATGATAAAAAAAGCTTAACCTTATAAAACGCAATGCAGATTCTTCGTATTAAATTTTATAAAGCCAACAAGCCAACGACGTAGTAGTAGACTCAGTAGTGAATCAGAACGGAAATTTACCTCTATGAAAAATGTATCACTGCGACAGGTTTCTGCCTGGAAGATTCCAAACAGCAAGGTTGTAGGTTTTCACGCGTATACGATGAGAACATCTGATGTGACTCAGCTGATAGTGGTTTGTCTCAGAAGCAAGAACCAAAATACCGACCCGCCTCTGGAATGTAATATCACCAGCCAGTAAATAAGGACAATTAATTGAACCTACAACAATAGTGGATTCAACACACTGTTTTGACATAGCACGTTTTAATGTCTTCTTATAAGGTTATAGTTCTACAACATTATAAATGGGGAGTTTTAACGCAATGATCCGTTACTTTATCACTAGTGTCAATAGTCATGATTTCTGTAAAAAATGTTTAAAACATTATACAGGGTGTCCCTTAAGTAAAGTGAAAAACTCTGGGGAAAGGTTATAAACCTTTTTTGGTGGTTGGTAGATTGGAAATAATTATGTTTTAATTATTGTTGGTAAATTTTTGTATTTTTACCGTTTTTCGTAAGTTATTAAAAGTTTAAAATGGCAGTTATTTGAATTTTGAAATTTCACCAAGTTGAACTTTTATACACTGAAGGTTTTTGTCTAAACGTACTTACTTATGTTTTATAAAGATCGGTTGAAAATTTATGAAGATAATTTTTTTTGTAAAACATACAAAATGGCGTATATCAAATAAGCAAAGCATTTTTATGTTGTTCATTTTTTTCACTTTATTTTGACCCTATAACCCTTTCCCAGAGTTTAGAGCTTATGTGTTAAATACAAAGGTGTCTGTTAAGTCCCTTAACCAAACCAACTTACCAAACCAAGTTAACTAAACTTCATGATAAGCAGTCAAAATAAGCAATCAAGTTCATATGATGAATTATGTCCTAAAATACTTGCTACGTTGCTATGTCCTAAAATACCTAGCTAGATATCTTACATTTTATATTTTACAAAATATTTTGTAATATCTCAGTCGGTTTACAATCTATTGTTTTGAAACTTGGCATGTGTCTTTACACACTAAAGATATTAACGCTATTATATATTATAATCTGTGTATCAAATTTGAAGCTCCAAAGCCCAGTAGTTTTTGAGAAACTGTGATCAGTCAGTCAGTGAGTTGTCGCAGGCTTCTGATAACGTTATAGTCGCACACACATAAAACTGGTAAACGTATTGAATCTCCGTTGACCAATTTTCATAACTTTCATTTCATTTCATAGGGTATTAAATCTAACATGACTTTTTATTCTTAATAATTTTTAAAATAATCAACCATTTTAAGTAATTTCAATAAGATTATATTGCTTCATTTTGAAAACAAAGATTTTAACGCGTTGATATGTTTGTCTAAAATGGATCTTTGCTATTTAAAGGCACATGTTGTGTTTCAAAATAATCTATTTAAAAATGAATGAGATATAAAATATTTTGTAAAAATACAAAATGGCGGATATTTGACTGAGTGTCCATGTTACTCCCATTAGGCCATTTTTGTTTATTTTGATCCAATGAACCACATCATGAACTTTGGTGACGGACTTACCAGACTCCCTGTATATATGAATACATACATTATATATCTTTTACTTTTTTGCATATATTATACTTTATATACGTACACTATTACGTAAATGTACTAACGTCACACACAATAAAGACATGTCACACAGTCCTTTATTCGTTTTATATTCTATGTATCTAGTTGTGCTCTATGGATAAATTTAGTAACATCCTCTCAATTTCGACAACAATGAAATAGCTGCTTATTATTTTTTCCGCTTTACATAAAGCTATTTATTATGTTCATTCTAAATTTAAATTGAGTATATTTTATTTTAATCTTAAAATTATTACCGTAACATAAAATATTTTGTATGATAATAAAATGGATGTAGTGTGTGATTGGATGAAAAACCTAATTATTTCAAACAGAGCAGAAGAAGAAATAAGAGTATGTATGGAACCAGGTGTTGCAATTTCCACTCCAGTCGTGGAGTTGATTTTTCTCACGTGTTGTTACTTCGACCAACCGGACGAGGTACGTTGCTTATCTGTGGAACTGTTCGATAGATTTGTCAGATTACATTTCAACGATCTAATAAAAAAGGTTTGGACTGGAAGACGTGGTTCTTTTCATAAAAAGTGGGCACGTGTTGAAAAATCTCTTTACAGTAACACGCATTTGAGCATGTTATCGTGCATTCAGATAGCTTCTAAATTCATATTTCAAGAAAAAATAATAATAGTAAAAGACATTCAAAATTATTTGGAATCCGAAGGTTTAAATTTTACCTTAGCTTCGATTAAAGCGTCTGAAATGATAGTTTGGAAAACTTTAAACTTCCGAGTTTACTATCCTACGGTTCTCACAAACGTAGAACTTATCACGTACCAGATGAGGTTTTCGACTAATCTGACTGGCATTGAAGAAATAGCTTCGCTGTTTACGGATGTGGTTTATCTTCATCGCCAAGAAATATTCTGTAAACTGTTCTACCTTACCACTGGAAGATGGGATCCAACGTCAAGTGAGAAACAGAAGTTTTTGAAGATTAAATGCAATCTGATGTACCAAGCTGCAGCTGTTGTTGCGTTGTCTATTACTTTTACAACAAAAAACCTTGACGAAGTGATCGAACAACTTTCATTCCTTGTTGATATTCGATCTGATGAGATCAGACTCTTAGCAAATGTTATCCAAAGCATTGTCCTCTCTTGAGTGAGCGTGTTAGGAATTCAGATACAGTTTTGTTTAAAGCTATTAAAATAAGTTTAGATAATCGATAAAAAATATAATTTAAGCAGTGAGCCTTTTAAACTAGCGTTATATTTTTAATGTTTGAGGAATACGTTTTGTAGAATTAAATAGTTCTACATCAAACATCAGGTGTAGGGTGACATTTTTGCATTTGTCTTATAAAAATATGTAAGTAGTTGTAAATAAAGATTAATATTTTAGGAAGTGGTATTTTATTATATATCATTTTAGCAGTTTGGCATTGTAAATATCTTATTGGCTATGACTGAAATGGAGGCACAAGTTCTATTAAAGAACGCATCTGACTTCCACCGACAGTTTAGAGAAACACAACAAGTATAGTTCGAAACTGAAGGTCTAATAAGAGTGCATTTAACTTATAGATTTCGTAAATACTAACTTACAAGTCTTCATAAGTGGTAAAATATTTAGTTTTACCCTTTAATAACGATGTTAATTTTGTGACAGTATTACTGACTACACGATGGTCGTAAAGGAAAGGTAAAGGTAAATGGTAAATGAAAGGTTCAGTGTAATCTAGTGCATTACATTAATAATTTGTTTCCTTTTATTTCCGGGAAAAAATGTTTGTCTTTACTTCCCTGTGGAAAATAAGGTGGATCATGGATATGTCTAAAGGGAATGTTTTCAGTTGATCTAAACAGCTGTTCTTGTAACCGTATGATTGCAATTCCGTTAAGCACTCTTCCCCTGCACTTTTAGCGTTCCACTAATCTGCTAGTACCCCCTCCAGAGCTTAGACATATCCAAGTCAATATAATTACCAAGCAATTACCCGATGGTTAGCAAGTAACTATTTTTTGGGAAATTAAAAATGTAATTCCCTAGATAACCACTTTATCTTTAATTTGACCATATTTTGGTAACAATCAAGCGATCAGTAATGCACACAATTTTAATACTGTTCTTATATGACTAGAATCCAAGGTGGTGGAGGTACTCCAAACTCATCAATATTCTCTTCCCTATAAGTTAAACACGTTTTTCGAGACGTTTTTTATCCCATGTACATCAACAAATAAACTACAAAGACTTATTTTATGCTGTTACAATTTTTTATGTTTTATTTTCGTAGTTCAAAGACAATATCTTGGTTTGCAGCCGCCGTTAAACTGTAGGTCAGACACCATTGACTGTTGCATAGATTAACAGTCTAAGGAACATGTCAGCCGTAGTTAGTAACAAAACTACAATATCGCGCTACAATCATGTTAAACTCATTTCTCATTCATACTTGGCCTATAAGACCTACCTGTGTAGTTTGCTATTTCAAGTAAAAGTATTAATTGGGTACAACGTATTTGAACTGTAAATTCCACGTGCAAGTTTACATTCAAATAAACTTAATCCGTTTCAATGATCTACCTATTTTTTGTTTCAATTTTTTACGTTTTGGGAACATTTTAATATCTACATACCCTGTCGCAGCAGACCAGCGTACTCAGTGAATTTCTAAATCAATAATATAATAATATATGACAAGTTTTATGACATCTGTCAATAAAAATGAGGGTTATTTACCTATTTCCATAATATTAATATGAGAAAGATTATGAAGGTTTGCTGCTGTTAGGAACATTGAAAGTAGGCACTTCTAGCATAAACAATTTTATATTTTGACCATTTATACCATCTTTCATAAAAACGCCTTCATCTCAATCACAAGAAGGTAAATACCAAGTTTTATAAAAAAATATTGATTGATAAGTGAAATATCAATTTTTCTTCATCCTCCATAAGATTAACATTGGAGCCCCAAAAAACAATGTACTGGGAAAACTTTAGGGAATTCAATTGTGTAGTTTTTTAAGCTAATTATAATGGTAAAAGATAAAATGTGTAAAAAATTTACATATGAAAAAAGCAGAAACCCCATTCTTTAGTACAAAACCCCCAAACTACCCGTTCCGATTGACCGATATGTCTGAATTACGAACTCGTCCGAGTAAATCTAGGAATACATATCTCGACAAAATTTTGTCCCGATCGGACCATCTTTACTAGAGTTATTGTGTTCATAGACACACACAAACACACACACACACACACACACACGACGTTTTTAGCCTCTGGGCATCTTAATACAAAAAATAACATGGTCCCGGGATTAAGTCTTGCCATGGGACCATGAGCAATGAGCTATTACGTAGCTTCTATATTACATAATTCTAATAAATGTTCGCTAATAAATGATTTGCCTAATCATTTATCATTAGTTGACAGTTAGGTAAATTTAATTAAATTAGAACATTCGTCTCATTATTATAATAATTAATTAAAAGCCTACGTCGGGATAACATTTTAATAAAGTTTAGTTTTGAAATATGTTTCAAATTAATCATCAACTCATATACAAACTAATATTGATTTTAATTTGACAGCTGATGGTTATTTCTTTATATTATATTAAATCACTTTTATATATCACAAGTCTTTATAACGTAGAAAGAAATATGTCTAATATTGCTCAAGCATATTTCGACATGGATATGTCTAAGTACTAGGAAGGTATTAGCAGATTTGTGGAATTCAAAAATTGTTTAACGGAAGTGTCTTCATTTGATTATAAGAACAGCTGTTTATATGAGCTGAAAACATTCATTGAACAGAAAGACAGACAGAAATTGAGATAAGACCCATTTCTGCATTTCTGGGTTTTGAAACGTAACCAAATATATCATAATTTCAAGTAATGTACAGACAAAACTCTAATTTGATTTATATAGATAACCTCCGGACATATGGTGTTTGCCGCAGTGACTTGCAGTGCATTTAGCGCAGCACAGAGCACCACAACGCATCCAAGGTCCTGGGACTTCCTGCCACCTTCACGCCAAAAGGCGATTACCAGATGGCCTTCGATCAAAAACGCTTAACACTAACCTGTTTTCGTTTTGCTCCAACTTTTAAATGTTAAATGAGCAGAAAATACTAAAATATTGAATGTTAAAATGTTAGGCAAAAAATCAACTATTTTACAAAATATTATCTGAATGATGTATATATATAAATCAAACATGTGTTAGTAATACACAATAAGAACCTTGTATACATTCCAGTTAGTGAAAGGAAAATAAAAATGTATAAAACAGCTGATTATAATAATAACCGTAATATGTATAATCAGAGTAATTATTTTATATTCAGCTAACATATAGGTCTAAACAAGTGACTTTTAATCAGACAGAAAACAAAAAATATAAATAGATAATCCCCAAAAACTGTAAAATATTAAAGAGACGAATAAAACTGCTCATTTTTATAGTAGGCCTATTTATTTACTTTATACTTTTAAATTGACGATTGATACATAAGGCATTTAGTAGCAAAACACATTGCTAATGGAAAGTAAATCAACAGCCGTAGCTTTACCAAATGTTTTGATTGGGGAAAATTTGTAAACAAACTTATTCTTCATAAGGTTAAATTTAAAACGCCATAAAATGGAAGCTTATGGGATTTTTGAAAATTTTTACACTAAATCCTTTCCGTACACATATAGAGAAACTTCCTATTTTTTTGGCGATTGGATTAGTAGTTTAGCAAAGCTTAAGGGACATACACACATACATTCATTTTTTATTTAATGAGATTAACAAACATTTAAGTTCACTTTTTCACACTGTGTCCAAACTAATTTTGACATTCTACATTCCTTGCCTCAGAGTACCCTTCCCCATCTGTCTGTGATATGCAGAACGCTGTAGGGTAAGGTTCTGTCGTCAGACCGCCATAAACATGGCCGCGACCTCCAGTCTGATCCTAGAGCAGCCCAGGCGCGGTCTGCCTACATTCCAGACAAGCCTGATAGATAGTTTCCCGCCGGACGGGACCACATGCCCGTATACGGGGCGTCTAGAGCGACACAACAGCATTGGCACGGGACTGTGCATAGACTAACTGCAGTAGGTTCGGATCCCACGTAAAACTTTAGGTCTCTTAGATGGCATTTTCTGTTGGCTTATTAATAACAGTCCTGTCCAGGGAAAATGTCAGCCTTAGTCAATAACAAGACAACAAGATCGCACCACAATCATCTTCACACACTCGTGAAACAAGGGCTGAACTACATGGCCATAGTATCAGAGATGCCTATAGATTAAACACAGAAAGCTGCAGGCAATCTATGAAGAGATACAGCTTTCCTACCGTGACTCTTAGAATGTACAATGCTCTGCCTAGCAAAATAACAGAACATGACTCAAAAAGTTTCAAAACTAAGTTCAAGTAATTTCTACTGGCAAACATATTCTACTCAACTGTGGAGTATTTTGAGAACATAGATGAAATGAATTAGCTGTCCACCGCCACTAAATGTGCATGTTTAACTGTAGTGATGTTTCAGTATTAAATATGTTTAATGTAAATTGTATTCTTGACGCTGTCTATCCGGCCTAGGCTGGTCAGTGACAAAAATGAGGTAATTCAGGTAATTCTTACACTTATTTCTGTTTCATACTTGTGTAAAAATACCTGTCTGGATAGGTCGTCATTTCAAACGGTGATAGTGATAACAGTTGACGAAGTCTAAATATGCTAATGTGAATACTGTGAATGGATGTGATATTCCCTGGTGTGGATTAATGACCACACTATTGTAATGATCTGCAAATATCATCATCATAATTAGACCAGTTCATAATTCAGAGGTAAAACTGTGATTCCGATCCCACGTAACAGTGTAGGTCCCTTAGATGCTATTGGCTGTTGGGCTATCAATTAACAGTCCTGCCTAAAGAACATGCCAGCCTTAGTTATTAACGATACTACAAGATCGCGCCACAATTATTTTACAGTAATTTCTCATTCACACTTGGCTCAAAATTGGTGACCTGGGCAGGTCGCCATTTCAGAAAGGTAATAATAATAATGATAATTTTGGTTTTTTGTGATTTCGTTCGTGGTAAAGTTCCACAACCTAAATATAAAACTATAAAGAACACCTTATACTAACATCACAATAACACACGTAGATTTTCAGCATAAGTTTTGAATCCCATTCGAATATTTTGACGCGAAGTTGAATGTCCTTCACCAGATAGCTTTACCACTATTTACGTCACACAGTAAGGCAGGCCTAAACCATTGAACATGAATAGTTTAACCCATCATCGTACTCTGTAGGCGACATCGGTCGATTTCCATGGATCGTTGGACAGCTCATTTATTTTGAATTGATTTTGAAGTCGACAATAACTCACCGTCTGAGGTATAAAACAGATCGATGTTTTTGAAAGGTGAAATGACACATGACTCCAAAGAGGCTTAGAGCGTTCCAGTTTTCCCGCCTTTGACCCTCCGCGGTGCCCTTGGATTTGAACCATTACTTCACACTTTCCCGTGATATATCCGTGGTACCCCGCCAAACCTGGGCGGGAACTTTTAAGAGTTTAATTTACTTCATCGTTTGAAAGTCATTATTGATGGTGGAGTGATGTTGGGTTTATGTTATTTAGATTTTCATTGTGGAAATTTTTCCTTCACGATTAGAAAAACAAAGTTTCACAACGTTTCAGGATCTGAAATCTGAACCCGTCCTCAAGTGAGCTGGAACCTAGGAAATAACAAGATTAGTACATAATTCGAACTAAAAAGGTATCAAGCTGAAAAACCATGTTTAAACCAGCCAAACAACTTATAGTCACGCACTTATTGAGTGCGTTATTGGGTGTCCTTATGTTTGATTTATTGAATTAAACATAAGGACACGAGACATGTCACAAGCAACCAAGAGACACGCCAGCAGTGCTTCTTGCTTCTTGGCGCTTTTCTTAAAAAACGTTTATGTGTGTTTTTTACTGCTTTTGAACCCTCAAAACGGTGAATTCTCACTCTCAGATCGAATTCAAATTGGACGGTAACAACACTTGCTCCATTTTTATAGAGGGAGACAGTAAAAACTGTTTAGGATATAGATGATTCTTTTTCTGTCCAAATGATCCAATCCTGGGAATGATAGTATTAAATTCAAAAACATTATAAATACATTTATCAAATAAGTGTTGCAATCCAATGATGTTTACGCAATGCAACTATAGGAATAATTAATGGACAGACAATTCGTGACCTATCCATTAGAGTTTTACATTACCGTTTCTTTTATTTTCTTGTTTGCACATTTCCTCAACTTGTACAAAGTTGAGTAAACGTGCTAACAGTCGGATTTCGAATCTTACCTACTTTCTAAGGATACTTTCTAGCAAATTACAATTAATGGTCATCGATATTCTACCAGCTGAAATTCCTTCTTGCAGAGCCATTAGACAAATGTGCCGGAAGTGAGAATTTCACTGTGTACTGAAGATTGCCGACAGGTTTCTCTGTAAAGTACAGAGAATTGCTTTAGTAAATATTTCACGAACAGTTTTATCAATGTTGGTACAGTATTAAAAACACAGTGAAACTCTGAAAGAAGATATATTATCTATATCTGGATCCTTTGTAAGTGTAAAAATTTACATTTAACTTTAAAGCTTTAAAAGTACACATTGTCAATATCAAAAGAGGAAGGCTCCAGCAAAGCTAACTAGCCACTGCTATCGTCGTTTATCTTTTGTAGAGCCACCAGGAAGAAAAGATCGGTGGATGTGGGGAAGGCAGTTTTTGATGCCAGAAAAACGTTGAATAAAATTGAAAATTTGTTTGAATCTACGAGTAGATCAAAACATATCACTAAATTTACAAAAACTGGGGTTTAAAAATTGAAATATGTTTATTGTGAAATGTTTATTTTTCCTTATAGAGATTTACAGGCAGAAAATTAAAATGAAAATAAATAATAGCAATTTATGGCAAGAATAACCTAAACAACTAAGTATAAACTTAGCCAATACATAAGGAAAGGCCTACATGGGCAGGAGCATGTGCGTAGGCCTGAGTTAAATTACTAAATCTAAATTATCTACATTAAATTACTTATCTAAATTAAATTACTAATGCAGTTTCAAGTCCCAATTTTTACGTTTGAATGTTCGTGTTGCGTCATTTTGGTTCCTGTTAAGTGTTTCATTCATGACAACGTCTAAGACACTGATCCTTTTATATAAACGATACTTTGATATTCTCCGTGGTGATCTACGTCATCATGGCGCAACCAGCGCTGAAACCATGGTCGTAGTTTAATCAACAACCTATCTTGAACTAAAAGGTAATATAAAATCATTATAATTCGTTTTACTAGTTCAGGGGCATACCACAATAATGAGTGAGTCTTGGTCACCCTGGGAGGAAGGCAACAACCCTAAGCGTATGGAACCGGTGTCCAGTGCCAGATGCGCGAGTTCCAGGTAACAGGCAAACATGAAGCAAACACCAATCCATCCTGGAGTAAACCAACGAATACTGGGATTCAAACTGTGCATCCAAATTCTAAGGTTGCCGTGCCCTTAAAGAGACAATGAGAAACCCAAGGTGCAAGGGAAGCTGTTCACTTTGGATGGCCAAAAGACTCACCAATATTGTGACAACTTCATTTTGTTGTACTCAATTATGGCATCTGATGGGCAATAAAACAGTCATAAGACTTACTTGGTATTTTAACCAAGTAAGTAGGAATGAGAAATGAGTGTCAAATGATTGTGTCGCGATCTTGAATTGTTACTGACTATTGCTGACATGCTCCTTAGACAGAACTTTTATTAATCGCCCAACATCCAATGGCATCTAAGAAACCTACACGTGGGGTCTGAACCGAAATTTTGTCTCTGAATCACATAGATGGTCTTTGTGGATGAAAAAATAATGCGTAGTGCGAAAATTAATCCACACCAGAGATTACACATCTACCGACTATTTCTTTCTTCGTAATACATGTAACTGCAAGTAGCTGGATTTCAGTTCACGCCACCGTACATAATAAGCTTTTAAATAATTCAACTTAGGTTTTATTTGTGAAAAAATGTTCATTGGTACAACTAAGGTAAAAACATCGAATAACTTTTACACTTTAAACAAGTTGAACTGAATTCATTTAGATCATATTAAAAAAATGGTCAACCCTGTTGTGCTACTTCGAGTTTAAATATACTCATTTACATTATCCTTGACATTAAATGACATCATCATCTACATTAGTTAACCTTTATGTGCTACCGTGTTTAGCCAATTATGATAATTAATATGGTCGTTTGCGTGGCTATCAATCACGTCACAATCCGCATCAATAACTCCCATGCCTTTAACTGTTGAGCATGGCAATGTTTTATTCTTTCGGCGGATTTCTATCTTTCTGTTATTCTCACCATCGGTTTCTGGAACATTCTGTATTCGTAAATGGTTGAAAACATTTCTACGTTGGTCCTTGGGATTTATTTAGTACGAAATGTTTTTATTTCACCTTTCTGTCTCATTCGGTATGTCTACTATCAATTTGAATCACCTGTACAATCTATTTATATAAAATATATACTTTCACTCGTGTATATATACCGAAAAGTAAAATTTAATTGGTTATGAAAATATTAAGACGTGTTTTTACTCTCTTAATATCAACCCAAAATGAATTACATTTAATTTTAAAGGAGTTAAAAAATACAAATTTCTAAAGGATTTTTTGTAGATTTATTAATAAACTGGCCTAACTTAACAAATATTGTATTTCTTCAAAAATAATATTCCAAATTTTACAGAGCAAACAAAATGACCTTCCAGGACCAAGAAATAGGGCCTGAGGAAATGAATATAAATATTAATTTAGTAATTTTCATTTGTAAAAGTGTTACATAAATTAATTATTTAACAGTTGATAAAAGAACAAATTACACTAGAATTAATAAAAACGTAAAGGTCTATAGAGAATTGAATCAATTAAGAATTTACAACAATTTCTATTTCTCAACGAGAATAGATTGTTAGGCCATCAACACATACTCCTTCATTGTTTTCAACGAAGTAAATAATCAACGTAGAGTTAAACCTAATAATTAGTCTAACCCATGCTCATTAGCCTTAGCTCAAGTCGTAACTTAGTACATAATTAACTGACGTTTTGGTATAATTAGACTTGGATAATATTTCAATTATATAGGATAATCTATGCATGTAATTTTTCTATCTTCCCAGATCATATGTAACTGTTACCTACAATTAAAAAACTTCCTATTTTATATTATTTACCTAACCTTTATCTGTTGATAATTTACATTTATAGCACACACCATATGTCCAAATGTCATGAATAGTTAGTATATTGAGTAGTCGTCAAGTGATTCCCAAATCAATAAAAAGTTCCAATTTTTTAAGTATGCAGATCTGCCGCTACTGTGGTATTTTTTAATTTCATTGATTCGTTTGACAGAATAAAACCTTTTAATATTTACCAGTACAAAAGATTTTACATTATCTTTTTCTTACTAGGTAGCTTTGAGCATCATCTTACACTCATTTTTCATTCATACTTGGCTTAAAATACCTACCTGGGTAGGTCCCCATTTCACTAACTAACTAACATTTACTTATGGCGTTGTTTACAAGCCTTCGTCTTGAAATAATGGTTGGGAACGTGAATAAATTTAAATCCTGTAGCACTTAAAAATTTATTAAACGAAAAATTAACTGTTACACTTAGACTGATACCAGTATTACTTGTTTAAACTCCACTTTCATGGTTCATTTGCAAGACCTTGACAACTTCGATCGTCTGGAGACACGTATCAGTCTTTCATTTCTTCTAATAATTTCACGAAATATTTAGTTTCCTCGTTGCCTGTTTCTTCTTCGCTAGCAGAAAGTAAATCTTGCACATACTCAGGGTCGAACACGTGACTCAATTCCAGTTGAAACTTGGCGCATTTAGCTCTCATTTTGAGTACAGCCCCTACCATTTCATTCAACTTACACAACTGTTCGGAAGATTTCGTATCTAACTTTTTCCAGAAATCTTTTTCTAATAAGGTTCGATTATTGATTTTCATTTCTTGTGATGACATTGGTATCAAGGATAAAGTTAGGACTGGACGAAAATAAACTATATAAATCGAAACACTCGTTAAACAGTAGTAATAAGCTAAATAACCTACGTGGAAAAACGCAATACAGTGACAAACCGGCAACGGAAGTGGTCTATTATTTGTGGTTAGAAACAGCTGTTGCTACAATCGATGGCGGTCTAGCGTTGCATGCGACGCGCGATGACCTTCGGGTAAATCTGTGTGTTGGCGGCCAGTAAAGCGGTGACGTATTCTTTCCCTCCCCCCTCGGGAAAACTATGCTCATTAAGTGCTAGAGGGCCAGTCTTTTAGCTCGTGCTTCGCCGAAACCAAGTAAAAAACTCCTCTGTAATTCAGTGTCTTTACAAGTTGAACGCGTTCGTTTCGATTTAACGTGATGGGCGACTTCTGTGGATGTTGTAGTGAATCTTTCTTGGTTTTGACCCCGTCGTTCGTCCGAGTGTCGTGTTGGGGGTGTCGACAAAACTACCATGATCGATGCCTCCACATGAATGACATCGAACGCAGGATCTTCCGCGAGAGGAGCATCTGGTGGTGCCCTCCCTGCTCGGCGGATAGATCCATGAGAGGTCTACATATCGAGGATCCTCCAGGTAAAGTACTGTTTACCAATTAGTAATTTGTATTTTTGTAATTTTTTTGGTACAACTATTAATATAAATATAGTGTGATTTTAAAGTCTCTCACCATCCTTATTGTACAATTTAAATTTGAAGTAATTTTTTATTGTAGGATTCATTAAAAAAATGCATACCCAAAATTTTTCGTGAATACAAAATGGGAGTCCCCTGAGGTCTAAATGTAGGAGTCAACTTTAAAATTCATTATGAGAAGCTTGTCATACCATAATACATTATCAATAACACTGGCTTTCCCTTCTGAAAATATTAAATAGAAAGTCAAAAAGCTTGCACCGTGTTCAATATATTCGTAGGTCTAGGGTGTATGACACAACAGTTTTTATTAGAAGCTTGCCATACGGCATATCAAATAACACCCTCCGCCCTGAAAACACGGAGCGCAGGCCATTGGTTTAGATCTGACTTCCTGAGCCAGACCGTTGTCTATGAGCTAGAGTGGTGGCATTACTATGTTAACGTAGTTGGATGATTCAAACAAAAATGTCAGAGTAACTAGATCGTTTTACTTGTAAATATAGTCTATCTGCTATTCAATAATTTGAGGTTTCTATAAATCCCGGTATAGAACCCGTGACCGCTTGAACCTCGTAGGAAACGCTCTAACAATTATTACAACAGAATTTCCCCGTTAATATTCGGTTATAGAGTGTTATGTAATGCTTTTTTGTGTGGATTGATGAGATATTATATAACCTAGGCCTACATAGTCTTTCTTCATAGAGGTGCGACGACTTAATTAATTATTTAAAGAAACAAAGATATAGTTTTTACGGGAGTGGTTCAAAGTTTTGTCACGTAATATTATTTCACAGCTGTCAAATTGTTAGTATCAAAATTAAAAAAAGGATATAACAAAAGTAATGTTCGTGGTATTTTCCTAATTTTTGAGCCATCAGCTTCACTTTATAGTGATAATTAACGGCCATGGGCGGAGATAGAGGTTACACGTTGGTGGGGAGGGGTACGGACTTAATTTCCTAGTTTTTGTCCCAATATAGCCTAAAAGTAGATAAAAAACCAAAATTACTTACAACTAATTAAAAGCCACAGTGAAAACTGATCAAAATATCTGTTTTAAATAAAAATTTATAATAGAAGTGTTAAGATTGGTGATAAAAATTCAAAAACTTTTAAAAGGTGTGGGGGCGTTGCCCCCATGCCCCCTAACTCCAACCATGTTATAAATATGTTGTTCAGTTCGTCGAATTTGTGAGGTAAATAACGCAAGAACTATTGATCAACACAAAATCGTGTTATTAAATATCATTCTAATAAATCACACGAGTTTCCAAAGTCCGTCTCTATACCCGATACAAACTACAGACGGAGGAAATTTCCTCGATTTGGCGGTTAAATTAAAGACTGATTCAGGCCCGTTGGTGCACGTTGGTTAAAAATAATGAACGGTGAGCCGGCCGGCTGCTTCACGCGTTGGACGAACGCCATTGGTCGAGCGCCCCCCTCCCCCTACTTCCGCCGCTGATATACCGTGGTCTCTGCCGGAACTTTCCATTGTTGCAGTCACTTCGGTTGTGTGTTGAAGCTTGTGGATTTGTGTGTGAAGCCAGTTTTTTTACTTATCAGTGAGTATTGGCACCAAGACGTTCTTTGACCAGAGCATGCTACTAAAGTGGTGGTGGTTTATTTTAATGTGTTTGGAATATTCTGTGGTTCAATTGCATATTTGAAGTTACTTTTTAGTTTATCTTTGAATGATTAGGCCTACACATTTGTGGAGTTAAAACACTTTCCTCTGAAAAATTGCATTTCCCTTAAGTTATAGTTTATTTGTTTCCAAAATTTTTAATTTTATAGCTGGTACCTAACATCAAAAATTTGTTTAAACCTCCATAAAATATATATTTTTATAAAGGTAATATTATAACAAATCTATAAAAAAATCATGTAAATATTTCCAAAAATCAAAAAGTTATAGCTCTTTTATAAAAACATTGCGTTTGGGTACAAAATGACCCTGGCGGTATTAGTATATACATAAGAAAAAAGTCTGGCGGCGAAAGGGTTAAGTATAGATTTTGGTATCTTATTTTACAATATTTGTTCAGACAACATATATTTTTCAGACATCAAAAATTTGTTGTTCTGAACATCTGAAAACTAGAGTAAAAATTGTATTTAATGGAGACCAATCAAACAATTTTTATATTGGTTTTAAGGCTCATTTATTTTTTAGATGTCAGTAAAAACTTAACATTAAAAATCTAGAGAAAGTAAACTATTATTGGTTTTGAACCAGAAATTTAAACTTACCTCTATAAGTTAGTATGTGACCAAAGTTTATAACTAAAACAAAAGTAAGTATTTCAAGTGTTAAGGTTTAATCTACTTTTAACTTTTTGAAATAATTTATCTTTAAAAATGTTAAACATTTCAATTTTTTAATGATTCTAACCCTGCAACAAAAATAATTGTAGTATATTATTTATTTTTGTTCAAAATAAAATGTGATTGGTATCATTGTTGTAGTGTTATATAAAAATTTACCTTTAATTAAATGAAATATCAGACAAATGTAAAACACCACCTAAATATATTTATCAATAACTTGAATCTCGCAACTCTCATATCAATAAGCCGAATGTTTAATTAACAGTTATATTCTAGAGGTCCTAAATTTTTATGATTATAGCATAAAATTAGCATTTACAAAACGTTGCTGGTTTTAAAAGAAAAAATTAGTTAAAATCAATTATTGGGTTTACTTTACTTCAGGTTTTGCTCAGTTTCATGAATTTTCTAGATGTAATTGGTGTAATAACGTAATAAAAAGCCAAATACTCAATAAATTTAAAAATAAGTCAACAAAAAAAGGCCAGATGCATTTTACTTATACAGTACTTTTTTTTATTCGGGGTAAAATTATCTCATACTTAACTCCAAAATGAATTAATTATTTGCCATATCAGCGAATTTAAGGCTGGTTTAAGTAATCAATTCAATTATTAGTAAATAATTGTACATGATACAAATATTAATCTTTCCTGAACTCCTGAATGTTGTAGGGTGCTCTCCATTGTTAACAACAACGAGAACAAAATATTATTAAATTATCATGACACATAATTAGTATACAATCTCCTTCTGTATTGGAGTAAAATAATCCCAGATGTTGTAAAGTAAACCCGATTGACGGTATGAAAAATTTGATTTAGAAGCTTGTAAGTATATCTGGAATGTGAGATCGAGGAATGCAAGCCCAGAACATCGACCTTGCTGGAGGGCGTTGACCAGGAGTGAAAGGATTTGAGGCAAGGTTTGAGGCGGAACGCGAACAGAAACAAGGTGACCTCTAGGCTGAGGCTGTGTTTCCTCGTTACCGAATCGTCTAATTTCTTACCGGAAAGAGGAAATCTCATTTCCAAAATCACCCCCTAAAGCATTTTTTAATATAGTTTTTTCAACGAAAAGTAGTCGATGAACTGGGTAGCTTGATTTCATGAGCAGGTGTGGGGGAGCTTGTGTTATAGGATGAAACGTTCGAACACTAAACCTGGTCTTTTTAGTTATTTCTTTGATATTAATATAAAGATAATTAACATGGTTAAATAGACTCTGAATCTGTCTAACTTACCAAATTAATTAATAAAATTATCTGGTACCGCTAAGTGATTTACCAGTACATTAGTCAATTTTCAATGTTAATTATTTTTAATATTTTAGTCAAAATACATCTCCATCAAAAATCTACTTCTGTCTTGTTTGTATATGACGGCTGTAAAATATTTTATTTTTTTAATTATGATAACTTCTTTACACAGAAGAAAGAAATAGCTTAATATGAAGTATTTTTACTTTAAAATAAGCCACTAGATTTGAAACCTGGTAGTCAAGAAACTACTGCTAAATTATGGTTCTTGGAAGTACCAGGTATTTTTTTGTATACCAGTAACTTATTTTGATAATAATTAACAGTATTTTTAGATCCCATTAAAAACTAGCAAAATTTTTTGGCTACCCTCAAACTATGAAGTTAAGTGCCTTGTTATCATTGTGTTATACATCCATCGTTTTTTGAGTTAAATTTTACATTAGGTTGATTCTAAAATGAGTTTAAAAGATTATTTCTTTAATACTTTTATTCCACCTACATGATACTTAGACAATTACCCTAATTATTAAGACAATATTTAGCTTTAAAGTAACAAACCGTCATATTTTTTAATACAAACATTGATTTCTTGGGTCATCATTTATCTTTTAAAAATACATTCCAGCTATTAAGTGTAACGGAGAAAACATTATGCAAAGTAGGCATCAGCAACAAAACCCTCACCATGATAAAGGCGTAAAAGAGAAACAAGGGCAAGCTCATGGCAGAACAAAACAAGAGAAAGGGAAAAATGATATGGGAAGGATGGAGAAAGATGGGAAAGTTAACAAGGTTAAAGTTCAAGAGAAAGATGAAAAGGGTAATAATGAGAAGAGTAAAATTGAAGAGAAAGATGGAAAAGGTAGAAACGACAAGGATAGAGACGGCAATGGGAAAAGTGAGGAAAATAAGGATGAACTAAGTGAGTCAGAGAAAAGGAATTAGTTTGCACACAGCGGAATAGATATGCGACTCTGCTCACCATAAAAAACTATCACAAGCTTAGAAAACACAATCACATTCATCACCAATAAAATAAGTTTAATCCAACATCCTTTAGGTAACCACATTTTTCTAATTAGACAACAATTAATTCACAAACATATATCACACACCTGCACCCAGAAAGAAAAACCCACTTTGTTAGATTTTTATCACTTTTTATTTTGTAAATTTCAATAGTTCACATTTAACTTGAACTTAGTTACTTCATTAAGTTACTTGAACTTGGTTTTTTTGTTAGTAAAAAGTTTAAAATGGCATATACTTTTACATCACTCATATTTACCTTGTAATTCATAAGTGTCTTACAATAGTGTAAAGAAAAGAATATCTACAAAAATTTAATTTAAGAACCTTTTTCATAGCTGTTACAGAACACAAACAAATTATTCAAAACTATTTATGAAAGAGAACATCTAATAAATTCAAATTTAAAGTTTATTCCTCTTCAAAATTATGGAAGTAGGGTGCTAAAATTTTAATCGCAGATAATAATGTGTAATTACATCCCTTTGCCCTGCCCTGAAACAATTTCATTCCCACAGTGCCAAGCCCTAATGATAGGCCTGTGTTATTGACCCTGAGAGAGGCTATGATCAAACAAAGAGATAACATATCTCCCACCGCATATGTTACACAACTCCCCTCTAAAATAAACCTCTTTGCATCAATTCACCTTTGACTACTAGCCAACTCAACAAAGAAATTCTTAATCGAATATTGAACCCTGAAAAAATTGTATTATCTAAATAAAGTTGGCGATTCCTATGTTATCTTGTCTCTGTTAGGATGCTGAAATTAAGTTCTAGACAATTGTGAAGGTTCCTCTAAAAATATTGCCTACTAGATTCAAAAATCACCAACTATATCTATAGAACTTTCTATTAAAACAGTTTATTATTATCCGAGATGAAATCCTTTTACAAGTGTCATTCTGAATCTCCAGGTTTCTAATTTATTCACAAATAACTGGTTAGTACTTAAAAGTCACTCTTAATATGTCATTTCTAAGTTTTCTGTGCACTTCTTAAATTTTCTTATAAAATTTATATTTTGTTTATTTTTAGCATGAAAAATAAAGAATGATATAAGCTTAGCATGCGGCATATATTATGTAAGAATTATGTCTTTAGATTTCTAGTTATATGATGTCGTTGTCTCCAAGTATATTTTCATAAACAAACATACATATATATTTAAGAAGGACATAAAAACAAAATCATACTTTTCAAAATAAAAATAAATTTTAATCTAAAACGAATTTTCTTTAAATTTTGGAAATAACTAATTTCTGTAGAAAATAAGTTCTAGATAGGTCTAATGTCCAGGAAAATTCGTGTTTTCTTGTAATATTAAGTTTAAAATCTAAAAATTTAACATTACGCTTATGGAGAATCAAATGTAATTTTGCACACGGATCTCGAAAACGGCGCCGAGGATTTTCTTTAAATTTTGGAAATAACTAATTTCCGAGTAGAAAATAAGTTCTAGATAGGTCTATTGTCCAGGAAAAATTCGTGTTTCTTGTAATATTAAGTTTATACAAAAATTTAACATTACGTTATGGAGAATCAAATGTAAACAATGCAAACCAAAACAGCTGTTTATAACGTTTGACAGTTGTTGATTGAAGACGGCAAAGAACAATATGTGAATAGAGTTTTTCATTAATATTTATTTTATGTATGTAATAAATGCAAAATTATCAGGTTACTAAACAATTTGTAAAAACTTAAGGATAACATAGCTGTGCGAAATAAAAGCAGAAAAAAGTATTTCCAAAATCTTCCGTTTTTTGATAGAAAACGTATTCGTTGTATTGCTTGAAGCCACTGTAACAAACCAATTAATATGTATTAAATCATTCTTTTGCTTTTCATATTGTTTATAAAAAAATCAGTTGATCACAGGTAATAATAACGGTATGGGTAATTAAACAGTAAATGATCGGCTTTTTTTCTTTTGGAAAAATAAAGCATCGTTCAATTGACTAACCTCGTAGCCGAGTTGTAGATGTCGGCCTCAAGAATATACGAGTTATCTCATAAATGTTTTCATTGAGTAATAAATGTGTTTTAATTTTTCTAAAATTTTTTTAATAAATGTCTTATTTTAAACAAAACAAAATTACAATTATCCAAACTACTTTTTCAAAATTATTTTGGTAAAGTAGCTAGAATTTGGAGTTTAACAATCCAATAAACAAAAATAAAATGCAGGAATAAAATTGCATGTTGAAATATTATTTTATAATCTCAGATTTCACTACTATCGGTGCCCACTTTAGACTCAGTGAATAAATAATGAATTGTGTCGTATATTTGTTCAATTCCAAACTACACAATAACACTTATAAATCAGCAGTGTTTTTGAATATTGAATGTTAGTCCCAAAAAAATTGTGTCCAATTGTGTTTTGTATCCAAAGATTGTGGAGTGATCGCGCCACAATCATACATGTATACATGATCACTTAAGAACATGATCATGTAGTGTTGTTACTGACTAAATCCGTGAACATGTTCTTAGACAGAACTGTTAATTAATACCACAACAGCCAATTGCAACCCAGGGACCTTCAATTTAATGTGGGATCAGGAATAAAATTTTGTCTCTGAATTATGAACTAGTTCAATTATGAGGATGATCTTTCAGGATGAACTTAGTATTCAATAATACGGATGTTAATCTACACTAGGGATTATCACATCCATCGACCATTACTCATAACCATCCACAATTTGTTACTACCAACACTACAGCTTCAATTCAAAACCAAACTTCTTTATACAACCATTGGGTGACTCGTTATTCTGTAAAGAAATTAACCTTATTATTATAGGTTTCACCAATGTACTGCCACTGATAAACACAGTTAATATGTTACAGATCAGAACTTAGGCAATTATTCTGTTAACTGTCTGTTTCTTGACTTAATTACCTACATTGAAGCAGTTTTCCATTACATAGTACATTCACCTTTTCCAGAGATGGGTCTCGACTTCTACTACACGCCCGGTAGCTCTCCCTGCCGCTCTGTCCTACTCGCTGCCAAGGCTCTGGGAGTCGACCTCAACCTGAAGCAGCTTGACCTCATGAAAGGGGAACACCTCAAGCCAGAGTTTGTCAAAGTAAGTCAATAAGCTTACGTTCATCCCAAGTTATGCTAAAAGTTTCATTCATTTTTACTTTCTCCCCTTACACATAGTATATGGAGAAAGTATTGTTTTCATCAAAGTTTTTGAATTTGAATTGATAGTGGATATATCCGTTTTGGTGTCCCCTGAATCGATAAAAGTGGGTTTCGAATGTCTGTCCGTACGTGTGTGTCTGCCTGGATGTGTTCAAAGCCACAGCCCACTCTGTTGGTCTGATTTAGATGAAATTTGGTATATATGTATATATTCACCATATCTCAAGGTTCATTTTTTCGAATTTTTTACTTTTATGGATAGTTCACCCCAAAAACCCTTAAAAACGTGAAAAATCCAGATTTCTCAAAAATTTCTCTAAAGAATATGATAGTTTTAATACAGATTTCTGTAATAAAACTATCATATTATTTAATGTTTATCTAAATTTCAATTAATAATTTAGTGTTTCAAAAATAATCATCCAATTTCTGAAAATAACAAGAAAATCAAAATTAAATTAATTGTTAGACCTTTATGGAGGAGCTCCCCCCCTGGTAATACCAAGCTTTTTTGAATGGGTTTTGTTGGGTGATTTTACCTTATTCTTCATACCAAGTTTCAAGTGGTTTATTTAAAAATGACAATTTGTTTTTCAACAATTTCGTTTTTTTTTACTAAACAATTGAAATTACTTATTTATCCCATTGGTTACTGAGTTTCAAGATCAAAAACTGCTGCATGGGACTGACTTTTTTCCTCTAGCCGCCTAGGCTAGGAGCCAGTTTAGGTCCTGTTTCACCATCACTTTCCTCATTCCTCGCTTCATTTTCAATCAATTCTTCATTCCCTACATTTTCATCACGAATATCATCACTTTCGTAGGGAATATTTTCAATGAAATCACTCAGTCCTGCGTCGCTTCACAAATCAGCTGTTTGTGCTGCATTTGACATGAAACATAAACGTTTTTGTACAGACCAAAGGCAAAGTGATAAATCACTTTACAAACTAGTGGTGTTATCTATTGAGAAACAGTATAACTACTAGTTCAAAAGAGTCAGTTTCGTGTATATGCTGCTGCCTAACAGAAAACCACGGAACTGCTGAACGAGTACTGTCCTTCTTTTAGTCATTAACGCAACTCGCGGTCTGAGACGGATATAGTCCGTCTTTAGACCAGAATGGGTTAAATTAACAACTAAGACGATATGATCTTTACCTTTCTATTTTTGGGTACCAAAGAGTACTACAGTAAATGTTTAATGTTCAGCTGCAAATATTTCATTGCTCTGTTTATTTCGACACAAGCTGAGTCGGCAAGTTAAAATATTAATGGCTGAGTTTCCCAAAATTATGCCTGGTCAGAACAAAGTGCTGTGAATGACTTAATTGATTGGCGATAATCAAGTGGAAGAAGATGAGAAGGAAATTATTAATCTTTACTAATACAGTGTATAAGTAGATTCTTAAATTTTTTATGTATCTTGACTGAAGTCCATTGTTTGTGGACTTCAAAAATATTTTAGATTATATTTTTAACCAAGCATTTATTTTTTACAATTATCTTATTTTTCAGATCAACCCCCAACACAATGTTCCTACACTAGATGACAATGGTTTTGCCATCAATGAAAGGTAAAAAGAATGATGATGATTAATTTAGTGAAGGAAATTAAATATAAAAGCTATTTGAAGACTGGTTACATACAAACCACAAACACATGGATGAATAAAAATACTTTTATTATATATGTTTTGTATGAATAAGTATGTTTTTCATTGAATGGGAGTCAGAAATATTGTATTTAGAGAAGTTTTCTTTGCTACTAAATTTAAAAAATTAAATTATGAAGTTGTGTCTAACCAGTAATTCTATGGATGACAGTCAATCAATTTTTTTAACCTCAACTGCCCATCATCATGGGTCTAGGGCCTATGGAGTGAATTAACCCTCTGAGTGGCAGACCGATTTTTCCATTTTTTTGTAGGGAGTGGCAAGCTCATTTTGGGGATTTCGCAGACAATTTAAAAAAATCATAGCAAATCCAATTTTAATGCAAACCCATACATATGTATTCGTATCCATTTTGTTAAAAAAAACAAAACTGGAAATAAAAATTTTATATTACTTTGTCACTTTGCAAACACGTGACAAATATGACTAACGTCTAAAATCCTTAAGCGGCTGTTTAAACATATTATATCCTTAAAAATTATATGGAAGGAAAGCCTAATTCATTCTTGTTGCAGTGGTACCACCCACTCTTGTCAAGCCCGAAAATTAACCCATCTGTGATTTGTTGAAGTTGATCGATTTCGTGGATTTCGCAACCACGGATTTCTAATGTCCGTCCTGAGTTAGTACGTGTTTTACTCACAAAAGTAACTGCTGATAAAATCAAAATATTAATGCTACAATAATTTTTGTTGTAATAAAGTTAATCTATAGAATCCCATCGTTTAATTGATGAAAGAATTATCCCCATCAATCGGAGTTTAGAAGGTTTCAAATGTAAAAGATAAAAATGTTACATCGACATTTGCCACTACAATGACCAATCATTTATGCTTAAAATATTTAAACACAAAAAAGACATAAAGGTTCGAAAACTGATTTAGCATTATCTAAAATTAAACCATTAAAATAATAATTACAACCCTGCCAGATTAAAACAAACATCAAAAACAATATCTTCATTATTATATTAAATCTTAAAAAGCAAAAAATGTAAAACTTTTTTAAAAATAAAATATAAATACACAAAAACCAACTTAACCAAGACCCTATTCTTTCACTTTTTAAAACTACACCAAAATATTATATCTTAACAAAAAACATGACAACTTCAAAAAATATATCTAAATATCGATATAAAAAAATCATAAAAAAGTTATAACTATAATATTTATCCACAAATATAAAACTAAAAAATTCAAATACAATAAAAAATTATAATATCTAATAAATGTAGATAAAATAAAAAAAAGCCACAAGTTTAATATGAACTACCAATTTACTACCTGGATGAGGTAAAAAAAATGATTTTAGATTTTTTTTATTTTTTAGTTTGGTACCATTTTCTTATTTAATGTATATTATTAAAGAAATTTATGAATTGCTGGCCACTGGTTTATATACTTTTACTTGCTGTCTATTATTGAGAATGCAGAAATTATGAAATTTTTGGACCAAACTATTTTTGGTTTGAGCATTAATTAAAGTTTGTCTTATCTTAATAAACTTTATAATGTTTATTTTCTATTATGTTATTTATTATTATCTATTTTAAAAACAAAATTTAATGTAATGTTTCTCACATGTTACTGTCTGACATTATAGAGAATGACGGGAAGGATAATATCTACAAAGATAAGATTGTCAACCAGGGCATACTTAATTAATCTAAAAAGATTTAACTTATTGTGTAGATTGTTTAAGTAAAAAATAATTTTAAATGACATTTTTAAAAAGCTGTTGCTGTTTATATTTAAACAGAGTAACATTTATCTCTGAAGATATTTACTAATAGTTTTTCTACTAAACATGTTTCTAGTTTATAAATTAAATCAAATGTATGTAAATACTAAGTTATAATATTGTCATAAAAAAGCTTTCACAACGTTGGAAACTGTTAATTAAACTTTTTTAAGGAGACAAAACTCGATGTGATTTATTTTTACTACAATTAGAAATTCTTCTGTAATCATGTATTTATTTCATTTTTAGAATTTAAAGCCACTAATTTTCTAAAATGTGAAATGTTTATGTACTACTATGTTGTGAACACTATTTTAACTATCTGACGAGGCTAAAAAAATTGTTTCATGACTTTTCAATGTTTTGGGTGGTTAGTCAATGTTTGAGTTGTGTTGTTTCCAAAAACTTCTTCTATAAGTTATACCAGTTACTTTTTTAATACCCGTTCGATAAGAGAATATGAGTGTTGACGACCTACTTTCCTGACAAGTATTAAGGGCAATGTGAAGACACTAAACTTGGCTGACTTGTTGTGGCGTCAGTAACAAGTGCCGAGGTTAGTTCTTTTAAAAACTTTATATTAATACAAATTTTATTTTATTTTTATTATTGGTTATATGTTTTTATGTTACTGACAAAGTTTAAATGATGTACATGTCAAGTTTGGATCGAATTTGAATTAGTTTTTATGGTTACAGTTACCTTTTTATTGACTCTGAAGTGTTATATATTGTTATACCCTGACTTTAGTCTGTGTTTATATTTTGTAGGTACTATTTATGTATGTGAAGTCAGTCACTGACGATGATCTGGTAAGGTTTACAGTTGTCTACCTGTGAATGTTGGTTGTTACACATTGTTATCATTTTGTTTGCGCTTCTGAAAATGTCTGAGTTGTATGAGTTTTGTGCTCTGACTACTGGATATTTAGTTATTTGAATTTTACAATGTCTGTTTTTTTTTTTAATATGAGTTTGATATGTAATGAGAGGTACTGTTACAACGTTTACAATGTTAATGTAAAGTTGTACCCCTGATACTGGAAAGTATGTTACAGTAACGAACAATGCTGAAGTTGTAATATGAGTTGTTCATTTGACATTCTGATTGGTAAAGTTACAGTTTACAGTTGAATTTAATTTTTTAAATGTAATTTTACTGCTATATTACTATTTAATATTGGTATTCTCTATATTTATCTGAGGTTATAATATGTGATTTATTTATTTATTACACTGCTTTAAAAATGTGACTTTTAACAATAAGTTGTTTGAAGGTTGTCGGCTATGATGGTTACAGTTACCGCTTTACAAGTGTGAATATGAGTTGTTATCCCCTGACTCACTGATCTGGTAGGTAACGTTACTTTACAAGGTTGTTAAGGGTTGTAATTATGAGGTTACCCCTGACTGCTGGTACTGGTTACAGTTACCGCTTTACATTGAAGGTTGTAATATGAGTGTTATCCCCTGACTCACTGATCTGGTACTGGTTACAGTTGTTTAATGTTATTTTTTATGTGCAATCAATGGTACTTACAGTATTTACAATGTTATAAAAGCTTTTATAATATTTTTATTTATTGTTTTTTCTCACTGATGGTTTTACAGTTGCTTTACAATGTCTGAAGGTTGTAATATGGTTTCTTAATTGATCTGGTACTGGTTACGCTTTACAATGTCTGAAGGTTGTAATATGAGTTGTTATCCCCTGACTCACTGATCTGGTACTGGTTACAGTTACCGCTTTACAATGTCTGAAGGTTGTAATATGAGTTGTTATCCCCTGACTCACTGATCTGGTACTGGTTACAGTTACCGCTTTACAATGTCTGAAGGTTGTAATATGAGTTGTTATCCCCTGACTCACTTACAGTTACCGCTTTACAATGTCTGAAGGTTGTAATATGAGTTGTTATCCCCTGACTCACTGATCTGGTACTGGTTACAGTTACCGCTTTACAATGTCTGAAGGTTGTAATATGAGTTGTTACCACCTGACTCACTGATCTGGTACTGGTTACAGTTACCGCTTTACAATGTCTGAAGGTTGTAATATGAGTTGTTACCCTCTGACTCACTGATCTGGTACTGGTTACAGTTACCGCTTTACAATGTCTGAAGGTTGTAATATGAGTTGTTATCCCCTGACTCACTGATCTGGTACTGGTTACAGTTACCGCTTTACAATGTCTGAAGGTTGTAATATGAGTTGTTATCCCCTGACTCACTGATCTGGTACTGGTTACAGTTACCGCTTTACAATGTCTGAAGGTTGTAATATGAGTTGTTATCCATTGACTCACTGATCTGGTACTGGTTACAGTTACCGCTTTACAATGTCTGAAGGTTGCCAGTTCAATCCTGGAGCAGAATCTTGACACAAATTTGTAACACTTCTATTTATAATCAATGATATTACTCTATGGCGGAATGCTTTCTGAGATCGTGATCAATCATAAACAATCCCACAACAGTTTCGACGACCAATAACAAAAGACGGCTCATTTTTATATCAAAATTTTAACATATTAATGTTTATTATTAATTTATTGTAATTTCTAACGCCCCTACAATATAGTGCCTATTGTAACGACCAAGGTTGCTATGTAACGCTAAAAACTGCCAAAAACAGCAGTTTTTGGCAGTTATTTGACTAAATTTAAATTTAAAGACTAAATTTAAAGACTAAGAGACTAAAGACTAAAGAGACTAGAGACTAAAGACTAAGATCTAAAGACTAATTTTAAGACTTAAATTTAAAGACTAAGGGACTAAATTTAAAGTCTGTTTTACTTTATGATAACATGGATTAACATGCATGTGAATGTTATGTACTTCATTTAAGTACATGAAATAGGATGAACAGTTTTGCTGGTTTGCTAATTTTTTTTCTTAGTTAAAAAAGGAATAAGAATATGTTTTATACATGATTTCAACTCAATTTTTATTTCTCTTTAAGATTAAAACACAGCTAAGAAGCAAATATTAGTTCTTAAATATGTTTTATTACTTCAATCTTGTATTTTTTCAAATATTTTACAAAAATAGGTTAACACTTTTTTTCTTGTTTTCCTACTTCAAGATGCTGTACATATATACATTGTTTGATTCACAATTTTATCCTAAGTAGAACAAAAAAACAGAACAAAGAAATTTTAATAAATACATTTTTTATAACTGTTTTACTAAACGCTTGCGTTTTTTGGAAAAAACAGCTGGTATTTTTGGCAGATCCACTGTGCCTAGGACTGACAATTTTAGCACATCTCGGATCAAGACGCTCAACACTTAAAGGGTTAAGTATAAGAATGAGAATAACTTTGACCTGCTAATTTAACACGTTCACGGCTACGTGAACGCTGAACGTGAATTAGATTATTGAAATGGCGACCATACCATAAGATAGGTATTTTAAGTATGAATGAAAAACAAGTGTAGGATGATTGTGGTACAATCTTGTATTCTTGTTACTGACTAAGGCTTTTTTTATGAGGATGGTCTTTGCGGATTAACTTATTGAATTAATTAATTATTAATTGTGTAGATTTTTACACCCATCGATCATCGCTCATAACTATCCACAATTCGTGACCTCCAAGTACCTGGTTTACAGGACGACGTCACAGTCCCAGTCTTTGAATCTTGGAACTTTAAAACCTGCGCCAGCACTAGTCGATAGTACATTTACAGTATGTCATATTAGCTCATATCATATCATATATTTTAGGGTGGGCAATGCGGTTCAGAAAAAAGTGCTTTGCAGTGAACGTGTGAAGATTGATTGGTAGGGATTGATAGTTGAAATTTAACATAACTCTACTGAAACCATATTTTTGAAGGACTACCCCAAACAAGGGGAGAATGGAAAAAAATGTGAAATGAATAATTACTTTTATTTCACATTTCTTTATGACAGTGAATGTAAAAGCCAACAAGTAAATATTTGGATTAACCTGTATTAAGTAAAACGTCATGATTCTTTGAGGCTGCATTGTTCCATCCTTTAAATTTCTCTTTAAAGGATGAAGAGATTGAAGCTTCAAATTCGCTGTTTCAACTCCAGTTGAATGCCCTCCATACCAACCCACCGATAACTCATCACCAATAAGGTAACTGCCACCAACATACACGTACATAACAAATCACCAATGTACAAAACAAACAACAAACTACTCCAATCTAAGCGAACAGTATTTAATATTTCAGGGAAAATATATAAACCTCAACTGTTGATCACGATGGGTCTACTAGTAGGACCTGGACAATGGATCGAGGACAGCAAGGTACTAAAGCGACTACCCTTACAGTCCTCTGAAGGTAAATGGCTGGAGATTGCTTAGACAAAATAATCAACTAGTTATTAGTGAAATGGCGATCTACCCAGGTAGGTATTTTAAGCCAAGTATGAATGAGAAATGAGAGTAAGAGATTGTGGCGTGATCTTATAGTATTGTTACTGACTAAGGCTGACATGTTCCTTAGACAAAACTGCTAAGACTGTTAAAACCTGTTAGCCCAGCAGTCAATGGTATATCTATGGAACCTACAGTTAACGTGGAAACAGAACCATTGCCTCTGAATTGCAAACTGGTCTAAATATGAGGATGGTCTTTGCAGATTAACGTTGTATTCAATAGTGTGGATGTTAATCCACAACAGAGAACATCCCATTCACCGACCAGCATAACTATCCACAAATCAACCACCAAGTAGCTGGATTGCAGGACACACCACCATTCCAGTATGCCGTGTGAATTGTGGACAGTTAAGTGATGGTAAGTGATAAGTGATGGTTGGTTAATGTGATATTCTCTGATGTGGATTAACATCCACACTATTGAACGCTACATTCACCCGCAAAGCCCATCCTCATAATTAGTTCAGTTAATCAATTAGTCAATTAGCAAAAATGGTTCGGATTCCATTTTAAACTGTAGGTCCCTTGGATGCCATTAATTAATTAAGGACTATTAATTAATAGTCCTATCTAAAAGGAACATGTCAGCTTTAGTCAATAACAATACTGCAAGACCATGACACAACCATTTTACATTTACTTCTCATTCATACTTGGCTTAAAATGCCTAACGGTTTACACACAACGATAACACTGAATGGTTTGTCTGATAAAATCGATAAGACTGTGCATTCTAGATGGAACGTGTAAAGTGGGTTTACACGCTACAATACATTTAACAACAAATCGTCTTAATGATTTGTCGGAAAGTCTGTTTACATGTACCGACTTTTTGTTCAAATCAATTAGTAGACCTGTCTACTTTTGGGTCGATCTCTTGATATTTTTTCACTAACTCGACATAAGCTAAGTCTTTCTTGTTTCTATCAGAATAATACTTGCTTTTGGTTTCCCACAAGCAAGTACCACTAGTCGTTACGACTTGTTGGAGTTGGAGTTAGGTTGGAAGGTTTGTACAAATTTCTACAAACTTCTCGGGTTTGCAAGAATAAGTCGGAAGGGCTTCATCAACAAGTCAGAACGTATAAGCGGTGTCGAAACTCTACTTGCTTTTGGTTTCCCACAAGCAAGTAGAGTTTCGATACAAATTCAATGAACTCTTAACAGGAACTCCCAAGAGACTTGACGTAGGTCTGACATTTCACTGAAGCAAACTTAAAATAAAAAGCTGATAAACCTCAAAAACTTCTACTTAAAACCAGAAAATACAGTATTCACTAAACACTGTCTAGATGGTTTCACAACAGCAGAACTGAGGTACAACGCAACAATACAACTAAGGAGACTGATTTGACCACCGCTTATACGTTCCGACTTGTTGATGAAGCCCTCCGACTTATTCTTGCAAACCCGAGAAGTTTGTAGAAATTTGTACAAACCTTCCAACCTAACTCCAACTCCAACAAGTCGTAACGACTAGTGGTTTACACATACCGCCTTGCATTCAAAGACTTACGGTATCGTTCAGACAAGTACTTACGATTTATCGTAACGTGTAAACCTGCCTTAAATTGGAAGTCATTACGATTCGTCTGAGTTGAAACCAGATCGGAACGTTTGTGGAAAATAGCACAAATTCCTGAGGTTTGCAGCGACAAGTCAGTGTATGTAAACGGGAGAGTCATATCAGTCTCCTCACTTCTCATTTGTATTATTGAAAGCGTTGGACTCTAATTTCTGCTGTTGTGAAACCATGAACAGTGCTTAGTGAATACTGTGTTGGCTTGCTCTGATTGGAAGTTTTTGTTATCAGTTTCTGTTTTGAAGTTTGCTTTAGTGAAATGTCATCAGACCTGTGTCAAGCCTCTTGGGAGTTCAATCAATTAAACAATCTTTATTCACATTCCTTCAGTAGTACAAATGAATAGTGTCGGTGAAATGTACAATATTTTGTTAAACTCCTTTAACACAAATTTGAATTTATTACACCCTTTCTCTCTCTTAATATGGTTTGGCAAGTTATTATAATATTTCATTTCAGCATAAGTTGGTTTTTTTCTCGAAGAATTCTTTGCTATGTTTTTGAAAAGTAATACTACGGGTGTTGTAGCTGTGATTTGACTATGGGTGCAGGCTTTATTAAATTCATTTTGTATATATAAAATACTTTTGTAAATATATATAATCCATATACTGTCAAAACTCCCAGCTCAGAAAAATGTTTTTACATGGCTCATGAATATCAAGGCTTATGATAATCCTGATTGCTGATTTTTGAATTCTTAAAATTTTGCCTGAATTAAATTTAGTTGTTGCCTCATAAACTTCCAAACCATTATGATATACGAGTATTAGAGTGAATAGGGGCAAAATAAACTTTTTAACATATCTAGACAACAGTAATTTCCTAATATCCTTAGTGTAAATATACCTGAGCTAATCTTCTTACAAACTTGGTTCACATGCTCTGACCAGTTTAAATTACTACTTAACTTTAAACTAAGAAAATCTATAGTTTCAGTTTCAACAAAGCTATTATTTACAAAAAATCTTGTAATTCATCAATGTTACTATTTGATGGTGTAAATTTTATGTACAAGGTCTGATATACATTCAAAAAGTACATTTCTACAACCCAAGGACACCACTACAACAAGCTGCTCCCTCCTGTAAGGGGGTGTGGTCCTTTTTTCTTGCTTCTTTTTCCTTTTTCTCAGGCCTCCTTAGTTTGAGTTGTGAGGGAAATTCCTGTCTACAAAAAGCGCAAAATTAAGATTATAAAAGGACCAAAGTAAATAAGGTAACAACCAACAAAACGTGATGTGGTAAAGTAAATTCTTTTTAGAGCTTTGAAGATTATATCTGTTAGGGACATGTTGGTTGTTATATTAATTTTATTTCCATGGTTATTCCATTCAGTATTTTTTGTCATAGTAACATTTTCAACAATGAAACGTTTAATTTCATATGTTTGATGTATTTCAGCCGAGCTAACTAAACCAACCCTTTACCCCTGAGTCCCCGTGTGGACTTTTGAGACGAATCCACTTGCGTCGGTGTTTGAAACATCCCGAATATTTTTGAACTTATAACCTCATATGACTTATTTTCAAGCTCATATATTTTTTATCATTCTATTGAATATTTAAACATTTTTGCAAAATAAATCTTTAATTTTTTGTCTAATGTGAGAAATATGTTTGAACATGTCTATAAAGTTTTGCATTATTTTGAACTTTTTATTTTAAACAATATATGAAAAAATTAAATATAAAGCTTCGTATTTTGTTGAAGTCAACCTTATATTGAACAAAATTCACCATATAAGATAAGTTTAAAAAGTGAATTTTGTTCAATATAAGGTTTGGTAACATAACAATGTCCTCTGTGCTAGAACCTTAACAGGTTCCTTGCAATTTTCCTTTGTACTAATCAGATTTCCGCTATAGTAGCAAAACATATATTTTTTAAATATTTGAAAACTTGCATGTATGTAAAAGATTTACAGTAAACTTATATATCTGATGAGTACTATCACCCCTGGAAGTTTGTCCCCGACTTTAATGAACACCCTGTATATATATATTTTACTGTTTATTTCATCAAACAGGGCTACTAATATTATTACATTGAAATAATTCAACCAATTAATATAATTATATTAATATATATATATATATCTCTGGGAACCTAAAGACAAAAAAACATGGTCCTGGGCTTAAGTTTTACCATGAGACCTACCTTAATAGCTTTTTCCCTAAGGGAAATTCGTTAAAAGTTTAATTATTTTCATTTATATATATATATGTCTGTGAACATTGATGACTCTTGTAAAAATGGTCTGATCGAGACCAAATTTGGTAGGGACGTGTATTCCTACATTTGCTCGGACGAGTTCGTAAACCAGACATATCAGTCAATCGGAACGGGTAGTTTGGGTTTTGTACCCCGTAAATAAGTTTTTGCATTTTTCATGTAATTTTTAAAATTTTGAAATTTTATCTTTCACCTTTAGAATTAGCTTAAAAAACTACACAATTTAGTTCTTTAAGTTTTTCTCTATATCTAATGGTTACCGAGATATTAAAAAATCTAAACACAGTACATTGTATTTATGGGCTCCAATACTAATCTTGTGAAGGATAAGGAAAAATTAATATTTCCCTTACCAATCAATAGTTTTGGATGAAACTTTGTGTTTAGCTTCATGTGGTTGTTATACTTATGTTTATATGTTAAAAAATCATAGTTTATGTGTTCCTTACAGCAGCAATCCTGCATACTCTTTCCCATGATAATCTTATGAAGAATAGGCAAACTCCTTTATTTATGTCCAGATAATGATATATGGTCAGATTAAAAATAGTTTATGGTAAAAAATGCCTACTTATTTTAATATTTATTTTAATATATATATTTATATAACAGTTATTATAACATACTGTATAACTTATTTAATATTATTAACATTATTTATCATTAACAAGTATTTTAATAACAGTCATTTCCTCAGAAGTGAGCTTATGTTCAGTTAATATGAAAATATCACTTTTCAATTCATTTTTATTATGATTTTTATTATAATTTTTATTATTCATTTTTTTATTCAATTCAATTTATTAGAGAGTCTATTCAAGTGGAAGAATTTTGAATATTTTGATGAGACACATAAGATAGATATAGTGTTACCTACTTTCTTTCTTTATTTAATAAGTTATCTCTATTTGTATCTCTTTTATGCTTAAAAAATATTCTTATTAGTTGTAGTTTCCTTTCCTAATTTATTACTTAAACTACTTCTAATATTTAACGAGTTATATCTATATACTTTGTATATATATATATATATTATATATATAATATTTCACATATCCAAGGCACCGAAATCTAAATTTTGGAAATAAATAATTTCCGAGTAGAAAATAAGTTCTAGATAGGTCTAATGTTAGGAAAATTCTGTTTTTTGTATTATGTTTAAAATCTAAAAATTTAACATTACCTTATGGAGAATTATGTAAACAATACAAACCATACCTGTTTATAATTTGACAGTTCTTGATTATATAAAAAATATAATTATGCAAATATTTATTTATGAATTAAATAATGCAAAAATTATATTTAAACACAATTTGTAAAACTTATTAACATGTTGCTATAAAAGCAGAAAAAAAATATTTAAATATTCCGTGTTTTGATAGAAACGTATTCTTTATTGCTTGAAGATGTCAAACAAAAATTATTTGTAAATTAAATTTTTCTTTTTTTTTTTAATCCTCATTTTTATTATTATCATATAATATTATATATTCAGTTGATCTTTTTAAAATACATTCAATTTTTAACGTCGAATTTTTGATTAAGATATAAAGTGTTATAACTTCTTTTTTTTATGATATATTAATTATTGTATTAAATTTTTATTTAAACATAAATTATTTTTAGTATAAATGTGTTTTAATTTTTTCTAATTAATTTTTATAAAATACTATATCTATACACACAAATTTAAGGTTATTATGGTTAAAATCTTCTTCAGTACATCTTCAATACCAAGTGTAGGCACTGTTTCTAAGTGCCAACAACCTCCCTCAGGGCTAAGACATATCCATGTCAAAACATAATATAGAATTATATGCTTTAAATAAGATATTTATTTTTGTTACCAACCATTTCATAGGATTAAATTACTATATTTTTAGGAATTATGCATAGAGGAGGGAATATATCCTTAATAATCCTTTAGGCTTTTGGCAATACGACAAGACCATTAATACTATGAAAAATTCAAAATTGAACAAGAAACACAATTAGTTACAAGTAGACTACAAAGTTGCATGGGTAAGTGAAGAAAAAGAAACTTTCACATTTGCAGTTCGGTTTGAAATTGAACACGCAAACCTGTAATCGGATCAGATCAGAGGTATCAGAGGCAGAGGATTGAGGTTATAATCTCTAAACTAACCAAAATATAATGTTAGTGTAATATTTTTATTTATACTGTTTCACTTATATAATAATTCTTTTATTCTACAGTTTCCACTGTCATTATTTTAAGTAAATAGTTCATGCTTACCAATAATAATCATAATCATCAATGTCTAATATGAAAGGTATGGTATAATTACTTGGTAATTCTGATTTTTTTTTAAATTGTATCTTTTATTTTAAGACTATACTTAATAACAAGATGATAAAGATTCTTAGTATGGTTTTTTTCTCAACTGACACTTCAATGTCTCTTTTAAACCATCATTTTAAATTTTTAAAGTTACCAACTTTGAATGAGCGCAAATAACCCTATCTAATCTAATCAGTACTGATTAGATTAGATTCAATAATCTAATTTAAAACTTTAGGTCACAACATGTCAATTTAGGCTTTTTTATTTCCCGTGATATCCAGTACTCAAGTCTGAAAAGGCCATTCTCTTTTTCTCAGTTTTTCACAATCTAGGATTATGTCCTTGACAGTCTTCGAGAAGTTTGTACAAAGCCTACACAAATGAGTGTTAAAAATATTTTAAGTAGACCTGTTCAGTGATCAAAAGCAATGACCCGCCTAACCTGAGCCCTTCTCAACCCCAGTTGGTGAAGACAATAGATGGCAATAGCTTCCGTATTTCTTGCCTTTTTATATTCTTGTCTGGGGAACATTTGGCAATAAAGGAGTGGCTGTTCCTTGGCCAAGTAAGTCAAGGCCTAGTGATTGCTTGCGGGCAGTTACACAGTTAATATCATAGTATGATTTATGGAAGTGATGCCATTGGAGTCATTTAATTTAAGAGCTACTTGTCAGTCTGATAGAATCACAATATTTTGATGATATTAATGTTGGCCAAAGCAAGATTGTCACTCATCATGATATTTTTGATAGTTCTTACTCAGAGATTGGAAACCTTAAGCACTCCAGCTTACTTTTGGGCTTTATTCTTTATGAAGAGCCTATTTCAAGAGGGTGAAGCCTAAGGGAAACTTCGAGACCATACAAATAGATGTCAGTTTGAAAACCTATTTTTTTGATTCAGGGATAAACAAACATTTAAACCCAGCTTGGATTTGAAAATTATGACGATGATAATATTTCTCAATATACTATCTACCTCAAGAATCTTAAATAAAACAAGGACTCTTTTATTCAAATTCATTATTTGTGATGGTGTTATGTTACTTAGATTTTTACTACACGGATGTTTTCCATCACGAGAGTAAAACAAAGTTTCCCAATGTTTCGGGATCTGCAATATGATCCTGTCCTCAGGTGATGTAGAAGTAAAACAACAGCATAACAAAACTAGTATATAATCTGGACTAAGTCGGTATAAAGCTGAAATCACAAAAGTATAAAGCAGTCAACAAAACCTACAACCAATACAACAGTTTCCGGCGCCGGTGTTGAGTTCCGAGGACACGGTCACTGGCAATGTCCAACCCTGTTAGTTCTTCTCGAGGCTTGGTGGTGACTGGACGAGTTTTGTTTCTTGTGTGCGTGACTCTTGGTGCTTTGTATTGTTTGTAAAAGTTTTGTTGACTGCTTTAAATATTTTTTGTTTTCACCTTTATACCGACTTAGTCCTGATTATGTTTATTTTTGTTATGTTTTAGGTTCTAGCTCTCCTGAGCACGGGATCAGATTCCAAATCCCGAAATGTCGTGAAACTATGTTATACTTTAGTGATGAAAAGTGTCCATAATAATAATCTTACTAATATAAAACAAGGACATTCAGAAGAAAAGTTTCTGAGGCTTAGGTTATAGGGAGCCGCGTACACTACAGATGTTTTGAGTAATTTATTGGAAGTCAATGAGGTTACATACATTTAGTTAATGTAATTTATTTACAGATGATGAAGAACAAGCAAATTCTTCAAGACAAAGTTTAAATAAGAAGGAGTGTGAATATGGAGAGAGGTGCTACAGGAAAAATCCAGCTCATTTTCAAGAATTTGAACATAGACATTGTAATTCTTTTTTACTTTATAAATTATTGATACAGTCTTGGCTATTTGATATATAGTAGACTCACAACTATCTACAGTAACGAGTGGCAAAGCTGTCGTGTATAATCGAAATTGTAGATAAAGGGATCCTAACATAAAATATACTGGAAATAGTTAAAAACTACCATGAAAGCAAAACCGTTTGTTAATAACATTTACTGAATGTTAGGTTTAACATTGTGAAAGACTTCAAATACAAGATTACTTTTAAATAAACTCATATTTTAATAAACATTATTTTCACATAATAAAACAGTCCAATACAGATTTGTGCACTGTAATACAGACCTACTGTTGGTTTTGATGTACTTGTTGGCCTCAAAGAAAAAAGTCCATTATTTATTCTTGTTTCTTGGCATTTGCTTCCTTTTAGCGAATTTCCTATAGGGAAGAAGCTATTAGTAGGTCTCATGGCAATACTTAAGCCTGGGGGGACCATGTTATTTTTCGTCTATAGGTGCCCAGAGGCAAAAAAATAGTCGTTAAAATTTATATAGGCCTAGGCTATGTGTGTGTGTGTGTGTGCGTAAATAAGTTACTAACCAAGGTTAGTGCTACTTCATTCTTAGGTCTGATTTCATTTTTGTATATTTGCAGTAAACTTAATTTTGGAACATTTCAAAAGGACTGGCTCAAATGCTAAGTTACCTGATAATGTCAAACCCAGGATTAGTGCCAAAACTCTGCAAGAACAGTTGGAAATGGTTGAAAAGATAAAGTTTGGGTCTGTTTCAAACAAGAAAGACTCTGAATCTGATACAACAAACCTAACAGAAAAATCAGCAGAAAAATTAAATAATAATATCAGGTAAAGTAGTACTAAGATTACTAACCAATAGGTTTAGTGTCAAGGAAAAGTTAGAATCAAAATTACTTTGTTGACTGTTATTGTGCGTGTAAAGTGCAGTACACTATTTGATAAACTTGCTCCAAGACAAGTACATTAGGTACAATGTTGAAGAGTAAAAACAAACTTTTAGATGGTAGGCTCTAATGTTCTTTGTCCAAAAATTTAAAGTTAAAGCCGTGCGAGTTAAATGATGTGGAAAAGTTTTTTTTTAAGTGGTTAAGGCAGTGCCGAAACAAAAATTTAACATTAGTTGTTCTTTACTTTATTGTTTGTACTTTGTTTATTTTTTGGAAAGTTTTACTTTTAAATTAACCCTTCGCGAGCTAGCCTTAATATTCTCATAAGCATAATTATTTTAGTATAGGGAAATTTTTTTTAATGGAATATGTTCAGAAATGGTGTAGTTGCACTATAGATCCCATCCTTTGTTTGATTTATTTTTTAATTTTTTTGATTTTGCGTGGGGAGAAAGGGGTTCAAAGCGTTCCTCTGATGTGTGGGTGGAGCTACATAGAAATGAGAGCAGACCTAGAGACAAACGACAAAGAATGAAAATAGATGATATATTCACGAGCCTCTTTTGTAGCTCAAAAGATAGGTGGATATATCTGTTTGCCAATATTGGTGAAAATAACATGTGCGGATATATCCATCAAACGCTCGCGAAGGGTTAAACTACCCAACATTATTTCAATTAAAATGATTTTTACTTTGTGTTAACTAACTATGCATAGTATATCACTTGGTGTCACATGTTCACTTCAATTTGTTAGTAAGAGGTTAAAAATTATACCTGTACACAACTATACAGCGATATCTAAGCTGACCTAATCTTAATTTAAAAAACCTCAATGCAACATATTCCTTTATACATTACCTTCTTTTCTTTAGTCCATTCTGATTTGTTGTATCAAGGTGTGACTGTTATTAGTTGTGCGAGAAAAAGACCAAGTTCTGCTGGTGGTAGCAGTGTAAACGGCAGCCCTTCTGCCAAGAAAGGAAGCCCGGCACAAGTTGGAAATACAAGTTCAACCAACGCCACAGGCAGCAGTAGCAACAAAAATAAAATGGCAGATTCCTCAGAGTAAGCTTACATTTTATGTTTTCATGCTAATCCAAATATCATAGATTCATTAACATTGTGATTTTCTTGATGTAAAATCGTGTAATTATTTTGTGAAGTAATAGCAGTTTATTTCATTAAATATGGATTTCTCTATTAGGCTTATAGCCTAGTGAAGAAAAAGAAATATTAATAAATATACTAATATTTATGGAATATTTTGTGCTTATGCACCTAGGGTAGCCTTGATTAAACGGGACCTATTGAATGTCAAATTTTGGGGGTTTTAATTTAACTCAAGTCTGGGAGGCTCAAAAGGTGACACATAAATTCTGATAGGGTTAATCAAAGGGTCTATTGTTACACAGCAGAATGACACTGACAGTCTGATATAAGTCGTGTGTTTCTGCAGGAGCACTGTGAGTAGTGAGGAGCATCGCAGACGTATGCAGAGTGCCCAAAACATGGGAGAAGCTTTGTCATACATGCAGGAAGCTAAGAAACGAAGTCACGGCAAAATCTGTGACAAGCATAAAGCTGCTGCCCCTTATTACTTCTTCCTCACTTCTGTCACTGACTCCAAAAAAACTCATTCGGAACCCCTCACGATCTTGATGCACGGTAATTATTCTTGTGTTGTTATTTTAATAAGCACCCTACAGTCAACCTTTTACGAAGCATCTGTTAGACATAACACCATCTTGATTACAGTTATCAACAGTCACAGTCTCTCATTGTAAAAGGTTAATAAGCTTGTCATATAATGCTTGTATTACAGAAGAGCTATGACAGTTTGAACAATGTTATTCAAATAATTTGGTTAGTAAAAATGGGACCATCAAGAAATTATTTGTTACAAGACTGAAGAAAATAGTAACAAAAGGAAAAGAAAGTCTTGATAAAATTATTTACTAAGGAGACAATATCAACACACACAATCATAACAACACGTTATTGCATATCCAGAACAAGGATCTGGTAAAGTTAATAAATATATAAATACAGAAGATAAATGTAGATATGTATCCAAACTTTCAGCTAGACTGATGAACAGTATCAAATGAACATTAAAACTGAAAGATAAAAACAAAACTTTTTCTTTGGGATTGTCTTGGCTACACGGAATATTAAACGATAGTTTTGAAGCAGATGACGAAATTACGCAATTCATAATCTATTGGAATGATTATGTTTTAAACTCTTTCATTATTTTGGGTCACATGGTATCATAATATCATAGTTTTACATTTAGTAGGGACATATAAACATATTCGTAGTTTTTTCATGCTTGGGGAAATAATTGTGAACATGAACAGTTGGGTATTGAATAAATTAGAGTCAGTATATATTTTTTAATCTTAAAAGAAATAGTCAATAGTTCTTTATTTACAAATCTCATTTGTCTACATAACAATGTAACAAATATCATGTATCGTCGAATATCAATAGCTGAAAACTAAAAACTTATTTTTTCGTTATAAGGCTACAATTGTACATTAAAAATAAAGTAGAAAAACAACAAAAATCCAAATAAAGTTTTTTTTATTTATTTACGGTTCAAGGATTTCTGAAATTGAATAAAATGCCTGTGATAAAAATTTTTTTTAGGCTTTTCCTAAAACTTGACTGGCAATTTATTTAAAAACTGGATACCCTTATAAAATGGACTTTTTTTATAAGCTGCCGTTTTGTTGGGAGGAAAAGAAAGAGTACATCCGTGCCCGTTGTGGTCATAAAAATGCCCTGATTGCAATTTACGGTCTTTGTTTTTTAAACTCAAAATAAGTTCCTCATACATATCACACACTGTATATCTCTACTCCAAGTTGATTAGATTTAATTTTGCAAAATTAACATAATACCAATGTCCCTCCCCTTATGCTATCTGATCTCCCTTAAAATGATATCAATTCTCATTCCAGTAATATATTTAATATTCCTGAATTGTGTCTAACAACCAATGCTCTATTATACATGGTATATCTATTTTTTATGAATAGTCTCTAAGTAAGATAACTCATCTATTCTATTTACTAGGCTTCAGATATTAATATTCAAATACCATGAATTGTTTTTACCCTTGATTTTGTTTTCAAGAGTGTGTGTGTCTGTTTTGCCATCAATAGATTTTGAGTTGTATGTGTATAGGTTTCTTTGTGAGTGTATATGAAATCTTTGGACCTTCAATAGTTCAACTGAGAAATGGTTACAATCGCTTTTGCACTTTGTTTGCACGTTTGAAAATTTTTCTCTTATTCTTAATTACAAGAGATTATATTGAGTTTTGATTTGAGCAAGTCTAAGGAATTTTGAATTACTGTAGGTATGTGTTGAAGGAACTGTGTGTGTAAGCCTAGGTTAGGTTGGGTTTGTTTACAGATATACTGGACCCATCACTGGGAGACCTGGAGTCTTCGCTCCAGATCAACTTCATGGTGGAGTTCGGTTGGCTGGTGGCTCAATACCATATTGCCGGACAATGGTCAGTAATTTCACTTAGAATAAGATTAAAACCCCTGTTAATTAAAGGTCAATGTTTGTGAAACTTTTTGGCCAACGTCTAGTGTCAGGGTTTTCTTCATGTGATGCTCTAGTGCTTCTGACAACTCATTTAGTTGGGATGTTGGGAACAATGGCTTAACACATTGACAGCTGCCATACATATGCATAACCATACCTAGATACTAATAGTTTTTTTACATAAATAAATTACCTGAAATTGTGATGCAAAAACAGTTAGACCCTATTTAAAAAATCTAATTTTGGTATAATTTCAAATTGTTCTTCTTTAATCAAATTCATACCTATAAATTGAAAATAACATAACTTTTAAAAATGAAATTAGTTACATTTACAATATTTATTTAAAACTATTCAATCATTACTCTTTATTGCTTACTTACTCTATCCCCTCCGATTAATGATTATTAAAGAGAAAACATAAAATTCAATTTTTAACTAGATAATAATAAGTAGAGAAATGAAAGTATTTGACCGTAAAATAAAATAGTGAAGTTTCAGTCAGTTCAAAACGTCAACAAACCCCTCTTCCCATTCCCCTGAGCAAGGCTCAAGGTCGTATTTTTTGTTACCATTATAGCTGATCACAGCTAAGCTGGCAATTGGGCCTGGCATGGCGGTGTTGGTAGGTGGGTGGGTGGAAGCCGGGCAAATACCTTTCTGTGAACATTCCGCCGCTGACTCTCGGGTTAGGGGGGCAAAGGCCAAAACGATGTGGAAGAAGGGTTTCTCCCCAACGCTTTGGCATTGTGGAAAGCTGAGAAGAAAACCGGAGATTACCACGACAATATGAACAACATCTACATCCAGTGGGTCACTCAACTGTTAATTCCCAATCTGCAACCCCAATCGGTATTGGTGATAGATAATGCAGTAATATAAGTTTTGGAAAAAAACTTCAAGGGATCAAAATATATTCAATGAACATATGTCAAAAAATCCTTTGTTTAGCCGCAAGCCGCCATTTTGAATTTGTTTCAAAAATTGATATCTCAAGAACCATTGAAGCTACAGAAATCAAAGGTTGTACACATATTCATTGGAAAAATATCTCATGGTAAGACTTAAGCCCGGGACCATGTTATTTTTTCTCCTTTAGGTGCCCAGAGTCCAAAAACAATAGTCGTTAAAATTTATATATATATATATATATATATGTGTGTGTGTGTGTGTCTGTGAGCACGATAACTCTCGTAAAAATGGTCCGATCAAGACCAAATTTGGTAGGGACGTGTATTCCTACAAATGCTCGGACGAGTTCGTAAAACAGACATATCGGTCAATGGAACGGGTAGTTTGGGGGGGGTTTTGTACCCCAAAATGTTTTTTTTTATATTTCTAATTTTATATTTCTCCATTGGAATCAGCTTAAAGAACTACACAATTTAGTTCCTTATGTTTTTCTCTATCTCTAACGGTTACCGAGATATAAAAAAATCTAAACACAGTACGCTGTATTTTAAGGCTCCAATGTTAATCCTATGGAGGATAAGGAAAAATTAATATTTCACTTATTAACCAATATTTTTGGATAAAACTTGATATGTAGCGTTATGTGGTTAAGACCCATAAGTTTATGCTAAAAAATCATAGATTATGTGTTTATCATGGCAGCAAACCTGCATACTCTTTTCTCATGTTAATCATATGGAGAATAGGCAAACTCCTTTATTTATGGACAGATGTTGATGAAAGTTGGTATAAATGTTAAAAATAAAAATTTTTGATGGTATAAATGCCTACTCTCAGTGTTCCTCATAGCAGCAAACCTGCTCACTCTTTCCCATGTTAATCTTATGGAGAATAGGCAAATGTTATGTGTCATGTTTATCGACAGATTTTGACCAAACATGTCATATATTATTATTATTATTATTGATTTGGAAATTCGCTGAGTACGCAGGTCTGCTGCAACGGGGGTATTTTGTTATTGAAATTACTGTAAAAGATTTTTAACCGCTGCCATTTTGAAAATATAAAAGCAAACTAAATGATACGTTAAAAATAGTTTTATCCTTGGCCAATAAATATTGTGTAAAAAGATTGACTTCTGTAGGTTGAATAGTCCTTGAGATGTAATGATTTTTGTAACACATACAAAATGACTAGTGGCTAAACAAAGGATTTTTCCACATATGTTTATTTGATATTTTTGTTTATTTTGATGTGTACTATCATCCCTTGAAGTTTAACCCCGACTTTAATGAACACCCTGTATAATTTGTTTTAATAGCAGAGATTTTTTACAAATACGAATGTTTAACAAACTAACATGTATTGATACAGACATCACTAGTTAGCATTTTGTATTTAAACTATTCCAGCGTCCTCATGCGGACCTCACGGTCAGTTTATGCAACCAGCATGACTGCAGCCAATATTTTAACCAAGGCTAGTAGAGAATTTCTATCATTTAAAAAAAATTACTGTAAAAATATAAATTACTTCTGTGGTTACTTGATATTACAAAACTATATTAAACCACAGAAATCAAATTTTAGAACAACTTGAAATGTTACTTTATTCAATAACCCAACATCAAGCAGGTTACAGGTAGTTGGTGCCATCTGTCGTCAATTTTGTGAACTCTTTAGTCGCTGGGTCATTTGGCCAACTCACCGTCACCTGTAAGCTAAAGCTGGAATTAACTTATTCAATTTCATGCTCTATCGCTAGAGTAGATTTTATAGCCACTTGAATGCTTTTCCAGACATTGGTACGTAGCGTAACCGGTTGAGGCGCTTTGCTGACGAGCAAAACATGAAAGCCAAATGGAAGTACGAAGGTTTGAATCCCCACCATGAACAATCACAATTTGGCTTCCAAATGTGTGGTACAGTGGTGTGAGGGCCCACCTTAAATAGCCGGTGTCCGACTTAGAAGTTGACGGCACTTGTAGGCCTAATTAGGATTGCAGTGGACACCTATTTTTCTACTTTTACTATTGTATGTTTATGGGGGCAAGTTTTGTGTTTTTTGTTTACTGTATTGAAAGCAACGAATTTTCCAATCAGTTAAGGCTAAAACGCCTCCAGTTGTAGGGTTGAAGTATGGTCGTGTTTGGGATGGATTCAGTGAAGATCCTAAGGTCACAACTGTGAGACATTACAAGCCTCTTAGTTTTGTGTGACAGGAATTAGCAATGGGGATTTGGAGCATCTGCTACTTATATACTATTGACTTGTATACTATTGTCGGGATTGGCATGCAGTAGCAATGGGAATGAGTTAACTATAGTTAACTCCTGTATGGGGTGAGTCGGATGTCGGAGATTGGCTAACCAAAGATTGGATAGTCCAAACTCCTGCATTTGGATTTGTTTAGTATTTGGTTATATTATTCTAAAAATTATTACTACCTATGAATATAAATATTTAATTTACTTTTAGGGGGAAGCCTTTGACGCTGTTGTATGGTGAAATGGATGTGGCGAATTTGAGTTTTCCGAATGTCACAGCAGTCCAAATAAAATGTCCTTCACCGTTTGGCAGCCATCACACGTAAGTTCAGTCCATGGACAAAAGAATTTTGCATTGTTTAAAATATTACTTAGGAAGATTCAGGCATAAACAAGAAAAATTGGATTTCCCTATTACATTGGGGGGTAGACATTTTGAGAAAGACTATTCAAACACTTCTTTGCCAGTTGAAACGGTATATACACACCAATGGTGGATTAGGTTAACTATATATAAACTTAATATAAATTTTTAATCAAATTGAAAACTTTTTAACACGTTAAATGCTGGGATATTTTTGCAGCTATTCGCTGTAAGCTAGTTAATTGCACAAATAGTCTATTTCGGACTGTTTTCATTTAAAAATCACATATATGGGTGATACAGTTATATAGTATAATAGTGTTATATAGTATTGTGTTCTTTATTTTATATAGTTTTATGCAGATATGGGGCAGTGCTTCCTCATAAAAAAATATTTTTATTCTGCAGAAACGTGCAAATAGAATAGTTGCTAGTATAGACTTTAAAGCTTACTGCATGCCATGTTTTATTCAATTTAAAATTTTCAACCTTATATTGTTTTTATTTTACAAAATTTAATGTTCATGAAAATGCAATATAATCTTACTTATAGCGATAAGCACGATTACTGCACGAGAACCATATTTGACTTAATAACTTACTTTTAACCTTATGTAAGATTAAGTAAAAACAAGAAAAAAACCTTACGTAATTGCTACTAAATTGTTCAATAAGATGCCTCTTAATGTAAGATCTTCAAATTTAATTAGTTTCAAGACTTCAGGTACTATTTTTGTTAGTTAAAAATACATTTTACTCAAAGGATGAATATTTAGATGGCACTTGGACTGAAAATGGTTTTCTATAGGCCATGGTCCACCATATAACTTGTAATTAAATGTATGATGGATCCAATGTATTCAATGAATATCTGTGGATGATGTTATTTGATTTGATTGGTATTGTAGGTGCTATTTACCATCGTTGTCTGAGAAACAGTTGTGAATCCGTTGTGGACAGTCTCCCGCACAAATAAAAAATCAGGAAAATATAACAGGGATGTCTATACATAATATGTCTATATGTAATGTCTAAACATTACATTACGGTACATCAAGGGACGGAGACTAGTCCCTACCCACCAGATGATGCTGATGAAGAGTTCAGGTACACTCCAGTTTTAAGAGCCTGGCAAACTGCTGCAACTTACCTCCCAGCTCCTTTGGTGGCGGGTGTCTACCCCTCTCCATGGTTCCAAGAGTTGTAACCCTTACCTGACAGTCTTCGTACCGCAGTTCCTAACATCATATTAGGCCACCAAACAGTTGATCTATAGTAATGGCCAGCCTCACCATAGAGACATACAGCCAGTGCACAATCCTAGGCTGTAGCCCCCAGAGTGACCCCACCATACGCCTACAGACGATGAGCAAACACTTACCCCGGTCAATCACTCTTTGTAGGTATGGTTCCCACTGCAGTGTCCTGTCAAGTATGACCCCAAATAATTCACCTTGTCCTGAAGGTACCCTTCAGAGTCCCTGCAAGTTCCTCTTCTTGTGAATGGGAGGATTTAGAGACATACTCTCCTGTTACATTTTCAGATTATCTGGATTTGGACTCTGCCACATTTATGCGGACAAACTTGACTTTATTGTATTAGTATTAATGTTAGTAGTATAATACATTACTTGTATTATGTTCTCTCACACAGGAAGATGTGTGTGCTGGCATACCGGGACGGCAGCGTGCGTGTGTGCGTTCATACAGCAAACCTTGTAGAGTCAGACTGGGACAACAGAGTGCAGGGCGTGTGGTTGTCACCCTTGTGCCCCGCCTTGCCATTGGATGCCGACTCCACAGCGGGTGAGTCCCCGACGGGCTTCAAGCAAGACTTGATCCAGTACCTATCAGCGTACCGCTCAGTAGAGCTGCAGCCCTGGGTCGGGAAATTGCGTCGTGCTGATTTTTCTGGCATCAAGTTAGTATTCAAGAGAGTTTATTTTGTTAATCTGTTGGATCCTGGGATATCTAGAAGCAGGTATCACTGCTTTCCCGTTTTTTTCTGGCTGTTAAACATTTAATTGCAATACATTTTCTATCAAGTACTTTTACATGATAAACCTATAAATTTTTCTGTGATCTTATTTATTTAAAAAAATATAGATTATAAATAATTTAAATAAATATTTTTTGTTTGTAAAATATAATTTCAATATTTTTTCATACATGATATTCATTGTTTTTAGTTCAATGCAACCATTCGTAGTACAAAACACTATTTTTCAATAACCTGATTGATAACTATATCTGCATTATCTAAATAAAACTCATTATATGATTATTATGAGCGTCACCTGAAGGTCCAGGCAAAGGTTCATCACTATAACCTATTTCGTAGAAGTCAGAATCATAAATCAAGTCACTAACACTATAGTTTTCATGTTCATCAGATGTTAAATCAATGTTCACTTTATCTCCTTCATCACTGTCACAATCTGAATAGTCACTAAAACGATCTTTAGATAGATATTCACTGATTTCCTTGTCACCTTAAACACCAACACACGGTTACGTGAAGCCATCACACTTGTTTACAAACAACAGAAGTCTTCTGAAATAATTTGGAATGAAGGTTGACAGCAATGCTGCCAAGACTTCAAGCACAGAATAAAATATCCCATAAGAAAGCCAGTATTCTGACACACATTTTGGTATATTGGCCGTTATTTAAGTTAGAGTTTTTAAGCCATAAATACACGAAATAAAAAAGATGTTAATCCGCCACAACCCCCTAGCCACAGGCACACATCATGCACACACACAGCACACATCATGAGACGAGCGTGCAACTGTGTGGCGACGGGATCTACCAGGTTAAATGGAGTGGCAGTTGCCTATTAGACTATAGATATAACGTGAGAAATATTAAACAGAGCAAGGTATTAGGCTATTACAAAATCAAGAGAGAAATACTGATAAGAAATTAATGGATGATAAAATGTGGTACTGTGGTGAACTCGAGCTTTTTTTATTAAAAACTAGCTGACCCGGCGAACTTCGTAACGCCTGTCAGTAAATACATGTTAACTTTAAGATTGACCATGTTCTGAAGTCGAACAGCATTACGGCTTCATTGTGAAAGGTTATATATTCTGGGTCGCGGCATAGTGAATAACATTACTGAAAGGATAAGACATATTAATAAAATACGAATAAGTTAAAACAAATAAATCTGAGTGGATTGATTCACAATTTTCAAATCCAACTCAAACCTAACTGTACGGCTTTTATAGGGAAGATATAAAACAGCTGATTATTATAATAAACGTAATGTATATAAACATTTTTTATTTGGCCAACATATATTACGTGACTTTTAATCAGACAGAAAATAAAAATATAAATACTTAATTCCCGTATACCGTAAACTATTAACGTGGCGAATAAAGCTGTTCATTTTGTACAGAATATAATTACTTCATAGTTTAACATTAATGAATGATTCACATAGCATTGGATAGTAAAGATTAAATAAAGTTAAAGAATAAAGTTGCTAATGGAACGTAAACCAATCAGCTGTAGCTAAGAAATGTTTTAATTGTAGAAAATTTGTAAACAAACTCACTCTCTATAAGGTTAACATTAGAAATTTAATAGAACAATAAAACGCCATGAAATGTAAACTTATGGGGTTTTCGAAAATATTTTGTCACTAAAACCTCCCCGGACACATATAGAGCAACTTCCTAAAATTTCATGGCGATCGGATGAGTAGTTGGGCAACACATAAAGGACATACATACATACATACATACATTCTTTTTTATATATAGAGATGTTCTTTGTTTTGAATATTTCCTGTGGGTTCTAGCATTTTGTATTCCATAATTGCTAACAAATCGTAGATAATAATTATTATCTAGTTTTAATTAGCAAATTTTTATACTGTACTTTATCTGAACTTGCTACATTGTAGTATAAGCTTTGAAGGCTGTTGCACTGTCCATTTCACCGTTTTATCAAGATTTCTTATTTCAATAATTTTTTGTAGATTAGGCCTGTTTAGTTATAAATGAACGACTAATGATTTAGTTTTTGTTTCTTTCTACTAATTAGCCAAGTACAGATATGAATGGAAAAAGTTGTTTTATATTGAATTTACTTCATTTTAGAAAAGGTAAGATTATTTTACAAAGTGTCTTTAATTGATGAGCTTCAATTGTGGGTTTTCTTTTTTCACCATGGACTAAAAGACCAGTACAGTAATTTAAAATACATCATACATCATAGGGGTGTGAATCAAATATGTGGCAAGGATAGCCAGAGGTGACCACTCAGGGTCTGATTTGAGTCCCCGGCCACTAATAGTTAATCCTTTTCAATGGACCCATTATTATATTTAAAGTTTTTATTGCACTTGTCATTCCTGTTCTCACTCATGGTTTAATTCAAATCGAAATATTATTTATCCAACAAAAGCAAGTAATTACCAATACTTGGGTTAAATTTGGGTTAGTAGATAAAAAAATTGGTTAATCTCTCCCCACTCTGTTTGGCCAGAGTCTGCTTTGTAGCATCCATCCCAGGATCTCACAAGGGTGTAGACAGCGACCGCTGGGGTCTGCCCAAGTTGGCGGGACTGCTACGTCGTCATGCCCAGATCTTACCTCGTCGAGATGCCCCACCCCATGCTTGGCAGATTGTCGCGCAGTGCTCCTCCATTGGCAGCCTGGGGCCGCAGCCGACGTCGTGGTTCTGTGGCGAGGTCAAGGCTGCGATGAGCAACGGTTTGGGGATGGGGGTGCAGACTCCTCCTCCCATAAGACTTGTCAGTATCGTGGTTCTGTGCTATATCACCTACTTTTACCCCTTTACCCTTGCTTTTACCCTTTTACCCTTGCTGGCCTAAATTAATGGTGGGCTGGGGTGTAATTTTTTGAAGCTTAAGTCCATAATATACTTTATACTTTTAACAGAAATGGCAATCTACCCAGGAAGGTATTTTAAGCCAAGTATGAATTAGAAATGAGTGTAAGATTATTGTGGCCCGATCTTGTGGTCTTGTTACTTACAAAGGCTGACGTGTTCCTTAGATAGGACTGTTAATTAATAGCTCAACAGCCAATGTCATCTAAGTGACCTACAGTTTTGTGGAAAATTGTTTATATTAATTTATTTTAATTAAAATTGTTATTCTTGTAATCAGTCTTACAGTATGGAATTTTGGCCTGGGGCGGCTGTTTTCAAAGCATTCTATCACAATTGGAAATAACCCAGAAATCTATAATGAAAGCAGCTTTAAATAAAAATCGGCGTTATCCTACTAATCTTCTATTTGATGAATTTAAAGTTTTCAGCATCCGCCAATTGTACATAAAAACTTTAATTTTATATATTCAAAACAATCGGCAAACTAATTTTAACCAAATTTCTCATGGGTACTTAACAAGATCCGCTTTAAACTCTGGCATTATCGTTCCCAGATTAACCAAAACTATAACAACTACATCAACTTTCTATTTAGCTAATTTAATTTTTTTCCCGCCTCCCACAATCTTAAGTCTCCTCTGCCATGTAGTCGTTTTGTGTATAAAAAAATCGTAGATAAATGGATAATTGACGTAGGACGGGAACAAATTAATTGTTTTTTCACCTCCCAGTATGTATAGTTCTCTTTTCATATTTATTATTTTCCATCTTTCATTGGTTGCAAGATGGTGTGAATGGGTAATCGGTCTGTTGGTGAGCGAGCGCGACAGTACGTTTGTGTGTGTGGTGGTTGGTGTGGTGTGTGTGTGTGTGTGTGTGTGTGTGCGAGTGTGCGTGTGTGCGCGCGTCTGTTTCTGAGTTATGTGACTGTTTGCATAGATGACATGTGGTATTGGGTGGTATGCGAATGGACTGGGTTCTCGGCTGGTATCATTTTACTTATATATTTTCTTTTAATGATATCGCAAAATATACCATTTATTTATATGCATGCATAGGATTTTTCACTTACTTAAATTTTTTTTTGTTAACATAAATTAGTCGATTATTTTTAGTTATTACTTATTTATTTTTATAGTCTCAGGTTTTTGAGATATGTTATAGGCGGCAGTTTAAGGACTCGTTCCCCACACACAGGCTTAGACCCATGTGGGGAACTAATTTCTAGTCTTTATATCAAAGGCTGCTGTTCCTTATGACTGTTTTTTAAATAAAGCCATTCATCTATTATTATTATTATTATCAAACCAATTTGCCTCTCAATTACACAATTTGTGACCTAAAAGTAGCTGGATCACAGGACATGACATTGTCCCAATAAAAATATAAAGGTGTTATGTTAATAATTCAATGTACAAAAATATAAAACCCATGCCTAATGCATCCAGTGAGGTAAACTAAATGTGGAGCCTTGTGAGTACAGGCAAGTCTGATGAAAGGAGCTCCTACGTGTAATAGCCTACTGCGTAGTATCGAATTACATTGCTGGGGGTGGTTGGGTAATTTGGGAGGTCGGATAACGGAGACCTACTGTACTTATAATTATGCATATCCATCACAATTTCAGCAAAATTTGAACCATTAGGATTATACATCTTGATTATGAAAATACTAAAATAACAATAAGCAATAATTACAAGTGTTTCTAAGATGACCGCTAATGTTTCAGGTGTATCCCACCTTTGACAATGTAGCTGGCAGCCACGATGGACTGCTCGGCGGCGGATGTCTTCCATACTCACGGAGAACCCACGAGAAGCAGGAATGGCTCAAGCAGTACCTCTTGTAAGTTGGTTACCTGAAATGTCTAATATAATTATTTGAAAAATTCCAAAGATAATGCTTTTCTGAAAATTTTGTATTCTTATTTCATCCACAAAGACAGTTTTAAACGCTTTTTTAGATATTATTTAGATTCTTATTGCGGACATTTTCCATCACGATATTATGTAAAACAAAACCACCATCACCAATAATGAATTTCAAACAAAGAAAGGGCTTTTTTAGACTTAACACTTTTCCCTATAGTGTCCACCTTTTTTCAGTGTTCCTGCACACAGATAAAAACTGGTCGATATATATCATCTCAAATGTCTAATTAACAGAAAATATCTCGCTTTCTCTCTCTCACTAACCCCAAAGTTGACAGTGACTACAATGTATTGAGCACAACTGTCATTGAGAGAAGAATAAAGACAACCTCAAACTCTTCACATTAATATCTTGGTATGGGTGAAATATGAACTGTATGATCAATAATTTCAATGATTAATGAATGAACAATGATATTTGGTTTAGTTTGTCCTCTGAGCTCATTGTCTTCATGTGTTGCAGCCAGTGGAAGTGTGAGAGTAGACATCGCACCCGGGCCATGCCCCACATCAAGACCTACACTCGAGTGTCACCCGACCTCTCCGAGCTGGCTTGGTTCCATCTGACATCCGCCAACCTGTCTAAGGCGGCGTGGGGTTCACAGACCAAGGCGGGCGCCACCTCCATACTCTCCTACGAGGCAGGAGTGCTCCTGTTACCTAAATTTCTTGTAAGTATAAAGTCTATTTTGAAAACTGCCCATCAAACTACAATCCATGTTGAAATTTGAAAAATAAGATATATTTAAATTTTTTCCTATCATGGGTAAACCAAAGCCAAAGAGCTTTCTTAAGATTATGGATTGGTTTGCGTTATCTAACAGGTAGATGTCAAAATCTTCCCCCTTCTCCAAACAAAAATTATTCTAATACTCAATTATATTACAGTAGAATCTCTCTTAGCCCTTGAACCGTGACACACAACATATTTCTTGCAATGCCCTTGTAACGGTAACCGTGACAAACGAGTTATGTTTAATTTAACGTTCTCAGCTGATTATCTCATGAAGTCGTCTTCTAATTTTTTTAAAGCTGTGACTGTTACATTGACCTTGAGAAGTGACAGACCATTTGGTGCTGCATTCTAGTAAATTTTTATGAAACTACATCCATGCCGCTTGCTCGGTTAGTTTGTTTTGATGATTTCATGAGTGAGTGAGTTGTGATGATGGTCTGTGTTCGGTTAGAGAAAATGAGAGTTGTTTGTGCTGAACCAGTTTTATCGGTTTTAGTTTTAATACGCAATATTGATTGTATGTTTCGCTCGTGATAAGTGATTGAAATGGCAGATGATGAACTATTACGGATGCTGGAAATTCCAAGTTCGGAATTAGTTTTAATTATTTATTTATAAAACATGAGCATTGATTAATCATTTAATTTTAGATGAATACTATACACAAAATACTATACTATTAAATATTACATTTGTTATGGATATTTGCTTTAAAATGCGTTTTAAACTAGATTTTCTCCAAATGTTAAAAAAACTTCACGAGGCTGCGAAAAACCCTGCGGCTTGCCATCGGTAAGCATATCTAAACCCCGTACTACTGAACTGCGGCGCCCCAACTTACGCTGTGGTTAAAGGGTTAACCGAGGCTATCCTAGGACGAGTTTTATAAATTTTAGAGGAAAGGCAACACGCACAAACTACCCAGGGATTTTTTGCGCCTTTAATACGTGCGCTGAACTGCTTTGTATAAAAAACTACTGAGAAAGTAGGCAATTGTCGTTTTCTCCGTTTTTTTCATCAAAAAAATCTTTATATTTCTTTGGTAAACAAGCATAATTTACCGTTTTCAGTTTTGTAATAAATGGGTTATTTTGTTATTTATTAAAAACAATATGCTGTGTTACTGTTTGCTCTCATGTAAAACAGTAAATTATGCATTATAATTGTTTGATAATAGTAGTCATGATGATAATAATAATTTGATGATAATAGTCATTTGAGTCATGGAAGATTAGGTGTAATTGCAGCTTGGGTTTAATTAAAAAGGTAAGCAATAATTATCGTGTTATAACTATATGTAGAATTTAATTTATTGGTATATATTGGGCTATAAATATTGAAATTGTGTACAGTTATTAAAATTTTAGTTTACAAATAATTTTTTCCAAACTTGAGTTAGTATGATGAATGAATAAATCCACCCTTACCTAACCTTGATCCTGAGTCAAATTGGGTAAAAGTTATTTGAGCAGACAAACAAACAGTTAGCTTTCTCTGGTGATTAAGAAATACAGTGGAACTCCTCAATTTCCGGCAAATCCGAGCACGTGTTCTCGGAAAAACAAAAAAAATTAAATAGCTTTAAACTTTAAAAAAAAATTGATTTCGTCACACAAATTTATTTTTTTAAATTAACGCAAAAAAATGCAATACAAGATTGAATAAACACAGGTTTTGCACTTAAAATTTGTTATCTTAAACTGTCAATGTGAGGGGAATTTTTTATTTGACTGTGGAAGAAACGCACAAATCAGTAGGTAAGCACTTACTAGACACATCCCATTATGAGTGGGGTAGGGGGAGAGTGATTTATTTTTAGCACACACTTGCCTACTAACAATGACATGTCACTGGATGTACATCCACCCGCCAAGGTCATTGCCCTTTTGAACACTGAGTCACCCAGTCTGTTTAACCCTAATCACCAATTCTCCCATCGCTTACCGCGAATACAGTTACAAAATAAGTACGTAATATTATTTCCTAAGAAATTCCAACCCCTCTAAATCCGAACAAGCTTCAGCCCCAATTAGTTCAGATTTTGAGGGGTTCCACTGTAACCCCTATCTACCGCCAATTATGGAATGTTATTTTTAAGGAATAATTTGTTTAACCATGGCATTCCAATTATTGTGTCCTAGTTCCTATTTTGCTGGAGCTGATGACAGAAATGATTTTAAAATAATTCAACAATGAAGAGTGTATAAGATTTAATAATAATTGAACATCAGTAGGTTAATGAGCGTTGTTCTTTCTAGACGGGCACAGTGAGTTTTCCCATCAAAAAGGAAGCAGCCAAGGACGCTCCTCTGTTTCCCATGCCGTACGACCTTCCTCTGACCCCGTACGGCTCCTGTGACGTGCCGTGGTTTATGGATAACTTATCCAGTGGTTAGTTCCTCTCAACAACAACAGAGTGGGCGGCATTTATTGGTTATATTTGGAAATATTTAGAGATTTTGTGAGGATTTATACAGGTGTATTATAATAATCGTTATGTACAGGAATGGAAGATTGCGCAGTATGTCAAGTTGCTATTGGTTTTGGCAAAAATGTGCGATTGGCTGATTTTTTTAGTTTGTAAATAAATCTTTCATTTATGCCTAGCGTAAGTAAATTTTATAAATATTTATTCTTATACATTCCTACTCTATGAAGAGTTATAAATGTTTATTATTATGTTTTGTACAATAAACAAAAATATTTGTAAATAATTTTATGCAAGTCATTACATCACACTCAGTTTAGATATTATGGATTTTGCTAAACAATTTTATACTTTGAATAACATAACTCTTAAAGTTTCAACTGTTACCCATACATAGACTAGATTAGCTAAACTCAAAATGAACTCGTAGGAATCATAATTTATAACTCAAGAATAATTTACATTTGTAACAAGCTTAGAACTACTGTAACTTTTATTGTGTTGTCATTTCGGACCTAAAAATATGTTGCAAATTATCTTTATTAAGGTATTATGTGCTTATGGTTTTTTACAACTTATGTGTAAATTTATAAATGAATTCTATTATATCAGTCATTTCACGATGTATACATTTTGTTAATGTTATTAAGGTATTCATTTTGTAAATATAGAGGGTGAGAATCTCACAATAAATTAATTATTGCAGTTATTTTTGCTTTATTTCTTTTTCATTTTCTATTAGAATAATAACACATGATATGAAGCGTCTTAACATTGAAACATGTTACTTTAAAATGCTTTAAACAAAAAAAGGTCAGGAAGTTGCTAATTGAATCAAGATATTGGTAATTAAAATTAAATTGGGAAGTAGTAAAGGAGGTTGGAAAGGCCCTGGATCTTACCGTTGTCGATACAATGATCGATGCATGCCATCGTCTGGGTGAGGACTCGGGGCCAAATGGAAAACCGCCCGGGATTATAGTAAAGTTTTTGAGGCGTTTTGATAAGGAGCAAATGTTAACAAGACGAAGGGTAAAGAATAAACTTTCTACGAGACACCTGAACCTGCCGATGGACCAGCCAGTCTACATTAATGAGGCGCTATCACCTGCCAGGCGGAGGCTGTTCGCGGCGGCGCGGCAGATCAAGAGGGAGAAAAACTTCAAATACCTATGGGTGAGGGGCGGCAAGATCTTCCTGAGAAAAGAAGAATCGGCTGCTGTGATCCACGTTAGGTGTCAGACTGACCTGGACAACCTGTAAGTTAAGCTAGAGCTTGTTTCGTTCATTGTACTGTTATATATATTTTTTTTGTTATACAGACATATTTATGATATTTCGTAATAATTTTATTTGTTAAGAGAATAACAAGATTTTACTTTATTTTTTTCAAGAGCATTTTGTTTAATAGTTTATTATTTTATTTTATTTTTCAATGAAGTCCTGAGCTGTATGTAGTTTTTTTTCTTCAATGTAAAGAGAAACAAACTTTCAAATAAACGTGTATTACTTGTTTAACTTTTTTGTTTATATTTCATGCTGAGAAAGTGATTGAAACTTTTTCATCAAAATATTAGAAGCATAAGAAGAAATTTTGACTTATTTTTGTCTGACTTAACTGTTAACGATATAATGCCTGACATAATAATATTAACTGAAATTTGGATTTACTCTGATGAATTAGAAAGTTATACAATACCAAACTATGATATATTTGTCGATTGTAATGATGGGTACAGATCGGGTGGAGTTGCAGTCTATACTAAAAAATTATTATCAAATGTAAAAAAAATTGATATGGAATGTAGGTCTGCTGATGTGGTTTTTTTATCTTTTAATCATTTGAATATGACGTTCCATTTAATTGCAATATATAGATTGCATAGTGAAGCAATAGATACGTTTGTAGGGGAATTTAATCAATTATTTGCGCAGAAAAAGACTACACAAATTAAAAAATTTATTTTGGATCGGTGATCTAAATATTAATATAATGGAAACAAATGTAACTTCCTCCGCTGATGAGTATTTATCTTTGATGGCTGTAAATGGTTTGGAGTGTCTCATTAGGAAGCCGACCAGAATAACAGATATTTCTGCAAGTTGTATCGATCACTGTTTTGACCGGGTATCCAGTAAGGACATGATATCTGTGGATGCGTCGGTTATTCATGCCAGCCACACGGATCATGCCATGTGCCGAGTCGACGTGACGGTGAGGGGTGTTGGGAGGGGGGGAGGTGGAGAAGCCGCTTCCTCTCCACCCGCCACTACTGTATACTGCACCCGCACGGACTATGTTCTGCTCAGAGAGCGGCTCGGCAGGGAAGACTGGATGAAGGTGTACAACCAAACTGACGCGTCGAATGCTTTTGATGTTTTTCTGAAAATTTTCATGAATTACGAATCTGAATGCAAGGTTTTGGAAGATGTAGGTGGAAGAAAGCAGATTAGAATGTTAAAACCTTGATGAATCAGTCAATTTTGCCTAAAAATAAAAAAACTGAATAAAATTTTTGATCAATTAAAAAAACATCCAGGGAACGAAAATCTAAAAAATTATTATAGAATATACAGAAATAATCTACAAAAGGAAATTAAGGAGGATAATTATATTAAACAAAAATTTCAAAATTGTCAGGGTAATTCAAAACTGACTTGGATTATAAAATGAGATAAAGGCAATCAAAAATATATCATGATTATAAAATTAAATTAAAAAATTGGTAATACTAATGTTGATGATCAATTGTGTAAATGAATAAAATGATTTTCTTGGTATTGTCGAAACTTTAATATAAAAATTTCATTACTTATATAAGAATTTTTTTCCTTGTAAAAGTGAGGTAAGATTTTTTTTAGAGGAGGTGAGATGAGATATTTGTATTATTAGTTAAATTGAAAAATTAGAATTTTTTAAAATTACATGTGAAAAACGCAAAAAAACCCCATTTTGGGGTACAAAACCCCCCCAAACTACCCGTTCCCATTGACCGATATGTCTGGTTTACAAACTCGTCCGAGCATTTGTAGAAATACACGTCTCTACCAAATTTGGTCTCGATCGGACCATTTTTACGAGAGTTATCGTGCTAACAGACACATATATATATAAAAATTTTAACGACTATTGTTTTTGGACTCTGGGCACCTAAAGACAAAAAAATAACATGGTCCCGGGCTTAAGTCTTACCATGAGACCTACGGTAATAGCTTCTTCCCTATGGGAAATTCGCTAAAAATAATAAAAGTCCAGGAATCGACTGTGTAAGTGCAAATTTAATAAAAGAAACATCTGAGCAAATTTTGAATGTCTTGCATTTTTTAATTAATTTAAGCTTCCAAAGTGGTGTTTTTCCATTGAAATTGAAAACGGCAGTAGTCATACCTATATATAAAAGTGGCTCTGAACTCCAGTGTAATAATTATCGTCCTATATCTTTGCTGCCATGTTTTTCTAAGGTCTATGAGAAGCTAATGAAAGAAAAACTCATAAACTATCTAACTTCAATAAACTTTTTTAGCTGTTATCAATTCGGTTTCAGATCAAACCTAAATACTGAACATGCTCTTTTAAATTTTTTGCAAAACGTTTACGATGGCTTAAATGAGGGAAAATGTGTGAGTGGCTTATTTTTAGACATAAAGAAAGCTTTCGACACGGTTGACCATAAAATTTTATTGAAAAAATTGTATGATTGTGGAATAAGGGGAATTTCTCAAAGTTGGTTTAAGAGCTACTTAACGGGGCGACAACAATGTGTTAAAATTAATAAAGTAATGAGTGAAATGGGAGTGGTAAAAAGCGGTGTCCCACAAGGCTCTGTCCTAGGAGCAATTTTATTTATAATCTATATAAATGATTTGTGTAATGCAAATTTTCGAGGAAAATTAACATCTTTTGCTGATGACACAGCCCTTTGCTACACAGAAAGCAATTGGGAAACTGTAAAATTGGCAATTAAGATGGATCTCAAGGCACTGCAATGGTGGTTTACTGTAAATCACATGCTGCTCAGTGCAGAGAAAACAAAATTTATCAATTTTAATCTAAGAAAAAAAGTCGAATTTTTCAATGAAATCACTTATCACTCGGCTGAATGTATAAATAATATAAGAAATGTATGTACCAATAAATGTGAAACTGTGGGGCAGACCGATATCATTAAGTATTTGGGGATATATTTGGATCATGAAGTTAGCTGGAAAATTCATATTAGTAAATTGAAAAATAAAATCAATAGTATTATAAGATATTTTTATTTTTTAAAGGATATGACCAGTGAACAAGTTTTACGTATTCTGTATTTTGCTTTGGTACAAAGCAGACTAGAATATGGAATAATATTTTGGGGGAATGTGTATGAAACCCATTTAAATCCATTAATGATCCAACAGAAACATTTAGTAAGATTAATTTCAAACAAAGGAAAGTTTGTACCATCGCTTCCGCTTTTTATCGGCAAAAAAATTTTTCCAATAAAATATCTTTTTGTATATAAAGTTTTGAAAATGTTTTATAATAGAAGTGGAAACAGAATTCCCAACAACAATAATTACAAAAATAAACTTAGGAATCCAGATAAAATTTTGCTATCCGAACAATACATTTTTTACAAGAACATATGGCTTTTTGGCACCAAGATTTTTTAATTTTCTACCTATTAGCATAAAAAATTCAAACGGAAGCAATCAGTTTGTCAGCAAATTAAAAAAATGGTTATTTGGTTTGGAGGACATAAACTTTTTGTTTTTGATTATTAAATAGTTTTAAGTAGTTTAAGATAGAATAGATAAGGGCGCTCTTTGGCGAGCTCTGCCACACAGGGACTAGGCATTGCATGCCATGTGCTGAGACGGCACCCCTTGAGGGTGTCTGAGCCGCCTGGTGGTAGGGTGCAGAGCGCGGTTTGAGGGCCTCAAACCTTATTTCTATAGGTACAGTATAGAAGTTTAAAAATGTTTTATTGGCACTTATTGTATATTAGAGACCGTAAGAAATCAAGTTTATTTTATAATTTTATCTGAACGCTGTCTGTTATTTTTCTTTTGGTTATTTTTTAGTGAAGGAACCCCCGAACAGGCTTGCCTTGGGGGCCCTACATTTTCTCCCAAATTTTTTGATTTTTTTGTTTTTATGTATTTTACAGATACATTTTCTTTTACTCTGTATACATACATGATGACATACATTCTTTGTACTTTACATTTTAGAGTAGCAGTCAGTCTGACACAAGGGACAATTATGGACATTTCAATTTTTGTTTTTCATTTTGTGAATTTTTGTATTGTGTTAACAATGGGAGAAAATAAAATATTCTTATTCTTCTTATTCTTATTATTCTTACATAATTAATTATTACTGATGATTTATATTAATTATAATAATTGTAAGCATTAATAATATTTAAATGGCAAAATACCAACAATTACAGTATACTAAAGTACAGTATAGTCCAGTTTATTTAGATTTTATCCTTCCGAATCAGGTTTTTAAAAAAGTTAAAAACAGTTAAAATGTAAGGTCCATCTCTAGAATCTTGAAAATAATTATGGCATGAGTATTATTAACCCCCTAAAGGTTTTTGCCAACATATGTTGTCAGCCGAAAAGTGCTTAATATGAGCCACTGACATGATAAGTCGTTCCCCGGTAAAACAGCATTCTTTTTTGTTATTCTCCCGATGTATCAATTTAGTACTTTAGTTCGCCTCTATAATGTGTTAGCATTCATTTATGAAATGTTTCCTTATGCCTTTTATTGTTTTTAGGCTTTTACAAACTGCTAATAATTAGTTTTATATGTGAATTTTTAGATGAGGACGGATAAACTGTTAAGTTTAACTCAAATTTTACCACTTATGATGACTTGTCCATGATTGTATGAATGCATGTGTACAGTGTACAGTGTCACAGCCTACACTATTGTTCATTACAGAGATATGTGTATCACCCCTCAGACAGATTAACCTGTGAATAACAAGTTGTCTTCTGTTTAGAACAGAAAGTTCATATACAAAAGATGTGGCAGGAATATAACAATTTTATAAAGAATAGTTTTGGTAATAGGCTCGGATGGCCATCACTGGTCTCCGAAGATTGAGGTTGTGGGTTTGAATCCCACACTTAGCGGTTGGTAAAATTTGACAAAAACACTGGGCTACAACTGTAGCCCGTGCGCCTACTGCATGGCATTTTTAAGGGATGGGGACTTGTCAGATACTTTGATATACGACTAAACCATTTTAATAAACCTTTGAAATTTAATATTTTCAGGTTTCAAATTGGTTCAGGTTAACAACTTTATATCTCAATAACAAACGAAACCCTTTATAAAATTTGCATTTTCATTTTACTATTATATGGTCCAACACTGGCAATATGTCAATAATTTTTTATTTTTTTTATCAATTAATTTTTTTAATGTCAGTGGGGAAGTTTCACTAGTTTTTGTTCAGAACAAGTGTAGATATTAACAACTTTTTGTTTGTACTTGCAAGCTAGGACAGCGGTGGGTGGGGCTGAGCAGGTTAAAGTCAACCGGTCTGTCTTATCACGGAGTGTACATTATGCCTCCCCCGCAAAACCCCTCCCCATCAGTGAAGACTAGGTCAATGAGTGATAGTGATATTTTGAATTCATTAAGTAGGTAGTCAATTAGAAAATCTTACCAAGGAAATGTGTGAATGTCGCCAGGAGTCCAAAGAAACGGGCAAATCTATTAATTTGACTCATGAGAAGATAGATGAAATTAAATTTTTAATTGATGCCCAGCGGGAAGATATAAACAAGTGCTTAAATGTAATTGATGACCTCAAGGTAGAAAACGTAAATCTGAAACGTGAGTTGGAGACTGTTAGACAGGAGCTCTATGATGTGTAGCAATATTCATGAAGAAACACTGTCGACATACAGGGCGTGCCCGAAAATAGGTCTGAAAATGTTCTGGAAGTAGTGAAATGGTACCTAGCAAATGTCTTTCGGTTTCAAATCAAATCAGAGACGGTTGACGCAGTGCACAGGCTCACAGGTGGTGGTGATGACACATCAAGACCGGGCGGCATCATTCTCAAGTTCATTCGGCGCGGGGACTGTGATGAGCTTTTTCGACTAGGTAAGGTTAAGTGGTGTTGGTTTTAAGCATCAGAGCTCGGCGTCTCATCTGAATGTAAAATATACGTCAATCCATCACTTTCAAAGTTCTACAGGGAGTTACTGTATTACGCCAAGTGTGCATTACGGGAGGGTCGAGTGAGGTTCGCCTGGTACAGCAATGGGTGTTGGTTCGCATACAAGACGGTCTGACATCACTTCTAGATAACAGCTGCCGGAGTTACAGCGTGACGGGACATTTGAGTTGATATTTGGCAGTAATCAATCTCGATATATATATTTATTTATATATGAGTTTATAGTGCACAAAGTACTAAATAATTTCCGTAAAAATGACAGTTCAAAAGTTATGGGTTTTTAAATGTCAAAAAAAATCATTTTTTTATTTCCAGCGAAAATAATAAAGGTAAAGTACAATTGACTGGCCCCATTGAAACCAGATTAAAAAACTAAACAAATTAGTATTTTGAATTATTTGTCTACGACTATCGGTTCCAAAGAAAAGTTAAATTTACTGTCCATGATAAACATTGTACGTTGTCTGAAAGCACCCAATTTTCTTATAGAGAGTATTAAAAAACCAATTTCTTCCTTATTTTCAAACCGTTTTCCATGAAACTTAGTAAGAAACGTAAGGTCAAATCATCCAACAAAACCAAATCAAAAAAGCTTGGTACTACCGTGGGGGTTACCCCCCTACAATTTGAACAATTATGTTCGAATTGTATTTAACTTTGTCTCTCTTGTTTTTATTTTCAGAAATAGGATTATTATTTTTGAAACAATAGATTATTAAATGATATTTAGATAAACTTTGAAGAACATAATACAGTAGTTTTAATACAGATTGTTTTTTTAAGTTACTTAAGGGAGAAAGTATGTATCAGCCCACTGATACCGTTTATTTTGCAATGATTTAAGTTTAGAGTTTGATATAGTGAGTTTAACAGAGACATGGGATATTCCCAGACGAGGGGTCAGTGTGAAGGCAGGATAGCCAGTATGTTCATGTCTTCTGTGAGCAACTTTTACTGTCACTCAGGCATAGTTGTTGACGTCACGAAACTATGGTGAAAGCGTTTTGAGTTGATTTTCAAACTCGTTCATGATGGTCGATTCGATAATTAAGGAAATAATGAAATAGATTGACTAAAAATGAGTAATAGGAGGTTAGGGTAAGAGAAAGACCGCAGCACCCTCATCCTTACCAAACGAGAATCAAATTAAGGCAATACGTAACTGGTTTATGTTCAACTCTCCGTTACTTATGTTAACTGTCCAAAGGATTAATATACGTTGGAAATATGCAGATTTTGCTTATTTCAGCTAGTTATGTATTTTGCCAAAATAATTCCTATTATACAGTATACAAATTGCCTAACAGTAATAGTCGACAATTAATTCTTTTCACATGGAGCGAGAGTATTTTTATAGGTTAAGATCAAAGTTTTCAAATATATACAATGTAAGAAAGGTACACTCTCTAAGTTCATAACAACGTGTAACTTCAAACATGTAGATCGCAGAGGTAGATCATTTTGATATGGAACTCCAAAATTGTGTATTGATGACACTCTTGTGTTCTAGGGTATAGTATAAGGGCATTGTCCTCGAATGAAATCGCCAAAAATGTACAGTATTTACATCTCTGAAGGGACTATGTTAGATAATGGATATGTCCGAAGAGAATGTTTTAAGTTACATAATATTAGTTGTTCACTTGACCAAATGTCACTTCAGTAACACTTTTAGAGTCCCGAAAATTGCTAGAACCCTCCCCCATAGAGATTAGACGTATATGTAGACCATGTGAAAAAATAGTGTTCTCCTCGCCGTCCATAATATAGTCAATCAAATTTAACAATACAAACGAGCGTCTAGGGACAGTACACGTTGCAAGTAGTGACGTCATCGATTGAATGAAACCCTTAGACTCTTTAACTTTTGATGCGGCTGTCCTATCGAAGAAAAAGTTAACTGTTATGTCGTCAACTTTAAGGGTAAAAAAATTGCGTCACAAATCTGCATCCCAACCAAGCAGGAGTCCCCCAAGAAAGCGTGCTAGGTCCTATGTTATACACGCTGTTCACCGCGGACCTACCTGAAAATCCTAATGTCTGTGAGACTACCTTTGCAGACTACACAGCTATATTATCATCTCATCAAGATCCCGTAATGACCTCTGTAAATCTACAAGATGCTATAAACGACATATGACCTATCTAAATGGCTACAGATTTGGAGGGTTAAAGTCAATGAAACAAAATCTGTTCACAGTATTTATTACCAGATTTGGCAGATTACCTTATTACCTCCTCCTTTGCTTGAGACCAGAAATGTCTGGATTAGCAGCGTCAAATAAATAAAATAAGAATACTATAAATAAAATATATACACTGAAACTTAGACTCGCGTAGGTGTTTATAAATTGGTCAAATTAGCAGTGGATGAGATTTATCAATGGCCTGTCAGCCCCAAGCCTGCACAGTCATCATCAAAAAACTCCTGAAGTGAGTAAAAGGGTTTTTTCTTTAGCCAGGACTTAAGTAGTGTGGAGAACCTCTCACGCTCAAACTGTTTTATGCTGTCAGGGAGCTTATTATAAGCTCCCTGACAGCAAAAAAGACAGCATATTAGATGTCTACCAGTGACACTAAATAACATTAATATTCCTCAATCATATGAGGTAAAATATCTAGGCATTACTCTTGATGAGAGACTTACTTTTAAGAGGCACATTAGGAGTAAAATAATGTCCCTTGATACAAAATTAAGAAATCTGTCCTGGCTTTTAAACAAAAATCTAAATTAACAGTTGAGAATAAATTGTTATTACTATATAAAAACATTCTTAAACCTGTGTGTATGGAGTTCAACTGTGGGGGGCTTCTAGTGTTTATAGAAATCATCCAAAGATTTCAATCACAAGTACTTTAACAAATCCTCTAAGCCCCATTGATAGCAATAAAACCATTCACAATGACTTACTTACTTACTTTATAATTTTAACTGAAATGGCGACCTACCCAGGTAGGTATTTTAAGCCAAGTATGAATGAGGAATGAATGTAGGATGATTGTGGCGCGATCTTGTAGTCTTGTTACTGACTAAGGCTGACATGTTCCTTAGACAGGACTGTTAATTAATAGCCCAACAGCCGATGGCAACTAATGGACCTACAGTTTAACGTGGAATCTGAACCACGGCCTCTGAATTACGAATTGGTCTAATTATGAGGATGGTCTTTGTGGATTAACGTAGTATTCAATAGTGCGGACATTAATCCACACAAGAGAACACTACATCCACCGGCCATCTCTCACGACTATCCACAATTCGTAACCTCCAAGTAGCTGGATTACAGGACGTCGCCACCGTCCCAGTCTGTGGAGTCCCCACAGTCCCCAAGAAGAAATTAGAAGATTCAGCACAAAATATTTTGAAAAGCTGGAAAACATCCCTACTTCTTGGCTGTGAATTTATTGGACAATAGCAATTCCACTTATAGACTATGAAGAAGACCCATGTCTTAGATGTTCACTAACGTTTTGCTTAGGTGTCATATATATTGTGTGCGTGTGTTTTTTTTAAGTCATTTGAGTTTTAACGCAAACTTTACGTTTAATTCGTTTTAAAATGAATTTAAATTCATGTTTTGTAAAATTCCTCAAATTTGCTTTATGTTTCAATTTGTGAACAGATTGTAAATCTAAATAAAGTTAAAAAAAATGTAAGGGTGCAGGGATACTAAAAGTTGCTCACCTACCACTTAACCTGAATCAGATGTTTGCCTTTTTGTGATTAATTAATTCGTGAATCGTCTGTAAAGGATTGTTGATGTGTTTCTGACAGTTTATAAGTTAATAACATTTATTTCACCTATTATAATAAATAATTTTCGTATTCCTAATTCTAATTAGATATTACAATGAATTGGACTGGTGAGTTTCTAGTTGGAGAGTTTATATTATACATTGGCTTTGTTAACCTCAATTCTTTATTTAGGGTACTTCATCAAACAATTTTCCATTCAATAGGCCTGGTTAGTTTTCAATATGTTACATAATTAAACATTAAGCTACAAATTACTAACTTACATGTAGGCAAAACATTCACAAACAACCAAAAAGAAACCCTTGGCCCCCAAGAAGGGGGGTTGCCTCAGATCTGCTCTAAATATAACTAAGTTAAGTAGACCCTAGGAGGTTTCTTGATAATTCAGATCAGAGATCCTCACTTCTCAGCCTGTGGCCCTGAGTATCTTGTGATGATTTTTGGTGGCCCTCATATTGCTAGGAATTAAAATAAAATTTATAGTTGGCTACCTGAAAAAATTACAAACAGTTTTTTAAACATAGTATGTGTTCTGTTTTCTTATCTAAGTAAATGTATGTTTTTTAACGTTGTTCATACTTACGGGCTTCTTCGCCACTGATGAAGAAAATGTGACCAGATAACTTAAAATACATACTTCGGCTTTATTTTCTAAATTTTTCTGGGAGCCCCAAACCCCCTTTTTACTGGCGGATATTCCATACCATCGGATGTGTACCCCCAACCCCAAATCAATCACGAGCCGCCACAGCTAGCAGCTATGGGGAAAATTTTATGTAAACAAATTGGCTCTTTGAGGAGTTCTAGTGAGGATCCTTGATTTAGCCTAGATGATAGCGTGGTGAAAAAATCTTCACATAATTTTCAGAAGTAAGAGACAAACTTCGAATATGGAGAGAAGATAATGTCAGAAAAAGCAGTGACGTAATCTCCATGTGGGATTGGGTACTCCAAGATAAAATACACAAGCTGGGCGATGAACGTAAGTACGCTAAAAGAGTGGAACTTTGTTATCATTCTCTATCCTATTTACATTTTCCTTATGTAACCTAATAATTATGTATGAAATATTATGATTATATACCGTTACCTAATAATGAATTGAATTCAAATTGTACCTTAGTTCTTAAAATCATTTGGTCTATATAGTTAGGTGATGTTAAAATTTCTATGGGCTTGAATACAAAACAATGTTTTATTGCTGGTGTAAAATTTTTTTTAATTGATCAAAACTTCCTAATTAGATATTTAAATATAACTTGTGACAAATATCACAATGTTAAACTCCAAACAGAAATTGTAAAATTGTATTACAGATTCTGTTTTTATAAATTAATGATGATTAACTATCAAAAATGTAGGTTACCGTAAACCATCCAATCGATGCAATCTTTTTTCAGAATATGTCGTATATGAGCAAGTGTTTGTGGCAGCACTGGACTGTAACAGAATTGACGTAGCCAATGAGTGCCTTCATGCTCTAACTGCAGAGTTTCCAGACAGCCTTCGCATTTACAAACTTCAGGTTATGAAGCTTGAAGCTCAGGAAAGGTTAGCTCTCATCAGCTTTGTACTATAAACTAGCAAAAGAGGCTACCACCTATTTCACAAGTGGGAATAAATTTAAAAAATAAAATGGGGGTTTTATGTAATTTATTAAAAATTCAATTTTAGGAGTACTACAGTAATAGAATTAGCTCAAAAACAAAACAATATAGTTTCAATCTTATGGGGATAAGATAAATATTGATATCTAACTTAATATTTAAAATGTCATAAAACTTGGTATATACAGCTTCAAATAGTTAAGATCTAATAATGTTTCTATAACAATCTAATATAACTTTGTTCGTCGTGGTAGCAAGCCTACTAACTTATTTATTCCCCATGTTATTCTTATGGAGGATAAGCAAATTGAGAGAATTCCATATATCTTGTAATATTGTGATTAAACTTTATATACAGTTTGCATTAGTAAACCCACGATAGTTAAAGCCTACAATTAGTGTAGGCCCTATATAAAAAATCCTAGTTTTAATATTACTCATGAAGGAAACCTACTTTCTCATTTCTCATGTTATTAATATGGTATATATATATATACCTAAATTATTGATGTAGGTAACATGTTTATTTATAAACATATTGTGATAATATTAGAATATGTGGCTGAACCTTTGATCAAGCGTAGTTTCTATTGTCTTAAATAATTCATAAATGAATGGAAATTTTCTGAATAATCGGTGATTATTTTACACAGATTAGTTATTTACTTGGACTTGCTGCTACGGAGGTATTTTTGTCTACTATTGAATAATTTATTTCAATTTTTTTCTCTCTTAGGTATGAAGAAGCATTAGAGTTGTTGCAGAACATAATCAAGAAAGATAAAACAAATGCTGCTCCACGAAAAAGACGTGTGGCAATTTTGAAGGCCTGTGGAAAAATTCCTGAAGCTATTAAGGAACTTTCTGAGTATTTGAAAAAGTAAGTACTATTGGTTCTGTCAATTTTTACCTTCTTCCCACCCTATACATAGTAGGCCTATATGGAAAAAGTATTGTTCTTGTCAAAATTTTCGTTGAGAGTGGATATATCCGTTTTGGGGTCCCCTGAATCCACTGTAAAGAATATGATAGTTTTATAAAGAATGTAGTTTTTAAATTTACTTAAGGTATAATGTATGGGTCAGTTCACTGATACTGTTTATTTACCTACTTATCCTCATAAACCAAATAATGTAAATAAATCTGGTTATGTTGTTTAGTGGTTCACCATTAAGTTGTTTTTTGTAACCGTCACCAAACTTGGAATTGAGAAGATTAGATTATTAAAATGGTGACCATACTACAAGGTAGGTGTATTAGGCCAAGTACGAAGTTCTGGAGTTGGGCAACACTAGTAAGATGAGACTAATAAAAGAACTTTTAATCATTTGGTCTGACTTAAAATATTAAATAAATGAAACCTTTTTAACTCCCAGTGATCAAAATTTGATCCTACATTTCATTAGAAACACTTTACTATTAATCCTGGATTAGATTCTTTGTTGACTACAATGTACTCTGCTTTATAATGGGATGTGCTTGTTGTGGAATAAATTATATTGAAAATTATTGAGACATACCTAGAGGTAGGCAAGTCCAACAGAGAAACTTAAAATATTTCTTCATATTTACATATTGCAGTTTCACCATCCCTAGTCTATTATGGTATAAATTTTGAAAATGGAAATCAAGTATAGTGAATTACCTGTGTATCGCAATCACTATAGGTTCATGGTGGATCAAGAGGCGTGGCAGGAGCTGTGTGACCTGTACCTGAGCGAGCAGGAATATGGTAGAGCAGCATTCTGCATGGAGGAACTGATCCTACACAACCCACACAGTCATCTGCTGCATCAGAGACTTGCTGAGATCAAATACACCCAGGTATGAGTCTAGGATTTTCACCTCCTTTTGTCATCGTAGGGTGGCCCATATATTTGGCTTTCTCTAATCCGATTTCAGGACTCTGATAGTTCAATACTCAACCACCTAAACACGTTTTGAGGGGCCATTCAAAATTGTCCTTGTTTCAATTGGATTCAGCTCAAAAAAACACTTGAATCATGACTTGGTCAGTTGGTTACTGAGATATTCAAATGGTAAACACAGTATATCGTTTAATGCTAATTTAATGGAGAATAACTAAAAATCAATTACTCACTTATTTACTTAAATATTCTTCCAAAATGTGGTTTACAAGTCCATGTAGTTAGATTTTATCAATACAGCCATAAAAACCCCAAATTTAAAGTTTCTTATGGCAGCAAACCTAAGAATAAGAATAAGAACTCTTTATTGTCAATAAACACTACAGTGTAATAGACATAGTTAATATTAAATTAGGTGATAGGCCTAGATACCTAGGTTTACTATCAGCTTGACAACATAAAGGATTAAGTTGCTATGGTATTTTCCTATAGTATAGTTGATTATTTTGTTGTAATAGTTATTTAATTAGAAATACAAAATAAAGATTATACAACTACTATTACTGTACATATTCTACAATACATACATTAAGAATATTATTTATATTACAAAATAGTATTGTGTATATACATATATATACATATTATACAATGTTTAGTATATATTTATGTAATATTTTTTTTTATTGCAGCCTAAATAAATTTAAAATATATTATATGATTATTATCACAGTTATTTGTGTAAGTAAAATACAATAAAGTATAATACAATACAATAAAGTAAACAATACAGTAAAGTACAATAAAGTAAAACAATAATAAAGACTTAATAATTAAAAAGAAAAGACTATTATCACAAAGAGGATATAAATATTAGTTTTCAAGCTATTACTATACTACATTAAAAAATTCATTACCCATATACTTATAGAATAAAAATTATAACACACTTAGTCATTGACATAATTTGATAAAATGTTGTACAGTATGTATTTTTTTTACTTAGTAAACTAATACTTTACTTTTACTTTTACTGAAATCTGTCTACCATATAAACAATATTAATATGTATGTCGAAATGACATTGTTTACTGATTGCGACATGCAGACATTAAATTTAAACGAAAACAAAGAACGAATACAAATCCAACATATAAAACATTCAATATGAGATTTTCAAAACATAAATTATAAAATAACACAATAAAAAACAGAATAATACAAATATCAATTTACGTCTATGACAGGAATGCCAATATTTTACACATGGCAATCTTAGCAGCTGCATACTATACTAGACAATGGAGATGTTTTGAGTGTTAAACATAAAATGTATATAATATTCTTTTGAATTTTAATTTAGACTATCATTAGTTGAATAATGTTACACTTTTAAATGACAGAATTGAGCATTTTCAATTAACATAATAAACAAAAAAATGAAAAAAAATAATTAAATATTTTTTTTTAAAAAATTATTTTCAACAAAAATTTTTTATTTGAATATTATTTATTTTTTGAAAATATTTTTATTCTATGACTTTCAAAAATATTATATTATGTTATTTATATAAAATCTTTAAAAAAATGCAATTAAAATTTTAAATGAAATTGTTGTACTGCATACTGTTTAAACAGACAAACTGTAAATGACAAAGAACGATATATTAATTTTCTATAATAATGAATCATGTAATTTTAGGTAAATTTATATTTTGTGATATCGGTATGAGTTTCTTTTTTTAATGACATGATCCGTTATAATCCAAAATCTAAATTAGACCAATTTTGAATCATTTTTCATTTACCATTACTGTATTCATTATTATGTTCAAATTAACATTTTAAGTGAACATTGTTTAGTCAGTAACAAACATAAAAAACAATATTACATTCATTACTCATTTACTTGGCTTAAAATTATGTTTGCATTTATGTAAAAAGTATTTAAAAACAATACAAAATACTCAATATTTTGAATATATGAGAGTCAAATATATACAACAGTCAAAACTAAAATAGAAGAAAAATAATTTTAGCATGAAATGTCATTTTAATAACTAATTTTCATAAAATTTAAAAAATGTACCAGTTATGTATGTTTAGCACTGTATAAGGTGTATAAACTCAAGCAACTCTTTTGATATTTTCAGTGTTGTAGGCTAAACAGAATAAACAAGCATTAAATGAAATAAGGAAAGTTTACTGAAATAATCAATGGTTTGGAGCCTCAGAATTGAACATAAAATCAAACCACATGTTAAGAGTTAAAACTTATTATTTGTGTGGAGTGGTTTTGAAAAGCCATTTTTAAGATATTCAGAAAAAGAAAATGCCACTATGAATAAAATTGAAGTTTAAGAGTAGGTATGTAGAGCAGAACTCTAGATTCTGAAAGATCAAAAATCTCTTGGCCTTCTACAACTGAGTGGGGTTTAAAAGCAGTAAATGAACAATTAACTTTGTTTCTCTTGTTATTTTCAAAAATCGGATGATTATTTTTTACACAATAAATTGTTAAATGATATCTAAATAAACTTAAAACAATATTACAGTTTTATTACAAATTGTCCTTTAAAATTTATTTAAAGGAGAAAGTATTCATTCCACTGATACCGTTTATTTAGTATCGATTTATAAGATAAAATGCACATAGTATGAGTTTTATGAATTTTATTGTACTACAGGATTACATTAATGCTTTAGAAAGTTGTTTCTTTCATTAGGGAGGATTTGAGAACATGGAGATAGCTCGATCACACTACTGCATGGCCGTGAAACTCAACCCTAACAACATGCGAGCTCTGTACGGACTCTTCTTGGTGAGTTGTGTTCACCTGACAAGTTCATCTTAGTCTGCAATATTTTTAAGATTTTTACTGTTTTTGGCCTACTTTTGCCTACTGAATATCGTACTAATACCTAATTACCTACTACAACAATGTCTACTGACCTTTAAGTAGAGGTCTGCGGGTACACGAAAATTCTGGTAATTGCGTGAACTCTAGTGCTCGGGCACGTCTCAGGTTTCATTCGTGCGGGCCTCTATTAGATGTCGGGTTGGGTGGGTACCAACTATCCGAAAGGCATCGGCATATACAAAATACCCGATATCCCAGGTAATAACATTTCGTCCAAAACTTCTGATTTACGCACAGTCATGTCTTTTATTTCAAGTGTTTTTTAGTGTAAAATCATGTACAACCACGTAAGTCATACACCGCAAGGTCCTCCGCACATCCTAACAAATTAATGGTTCCTCACAGGGCCGGATAAATTGAATTTCATCTATGAACTATTAGTCTTACTGCTATATCATCTACAATTCATTCTCATTTTAATTTTGTGTCTGATAATACAACATGCCAATCACACGCAGTGAGGAGTTCAAGCCATCTACCTTTTTAAGGTCAATAAAGATTTTCAATGCTAGGTTAAACTCAATCAATATTGTTTTAACTTTGTTGCAATCTCAGACGGAAATTTCACCGGTTCAATATTAAAACCTAAACCAATATTTGACCGAAATACAAAAGAAACATGCGGACTTTGAACTTAATTTCGAGCGTGCATTGGCGTATGAAGGTGATAATACTATTCCCGACGATCTATTGATTACAGAACAAAATTCTATTAGCAATCTTTTCACTGACCTAGTATCATCTATCCAAGTGCTAATTGATGAAAATGTACCTAATCAAACTCAACCTCAACCTAGCTCGCAATCCAATACTTCCAACAGTATGGATCAATGTATGGTACGGCTTCCCAAATTAGAACTCACCAAATTTATCGGTGACCTTGCTAAATGGACTACGTTTATAAATCTATTCAACACAACTATACATGAAAACCTGTCATTGAGTATAACACCCAAGTTTCAGTATCTCCTTAGCGTATTAGAAGACATGCCTCTTAATTTAATTCGTAACTTAAGCATAACTGATGCAACCTATGATGTGGCATACAAAATTCTGTCAGATTGTTACCAAAATGATCGTAGATTGCAGTTATTGCACATCAACCGTGTTCTTGACTTGCCTGAAGTTTCAGCTAGTAACATCATTGGGATAAGGCAGTTCCTTAACATATACAATGAAAATATGCAAGCTCTAACAGCGATCGGTTGTGATATCGCAGATTCTAAACATTTATTAGCCGCAATACTGTTACGAAAATTAGATGTAGATTTGTGTAAACGTCTTGAAAGCAAGCGTGACGTTACTGGTCCACTTCAACACACACTGCCTACTGTGGATGAAATAATTACTTTTCTCAATCAGGAATGTAACCGTTACGAAGACGCATTATGTTCAATTGACACACGTTTGCAAGAAATGAATCTCGACCCTAACACACAGAATAGGTCAATTCAGCGACGAGATGGTAAATTAAAAAATGCAGTCGCATCATCCACTCCCAAAAACCATTCCTCATCATGCGCCATCTGTGATACTATCAATCACAAAACCTTTGAATGCCAAAGGTTTCTGGCTAAAAGTCCATCTGAACGTTACCACATTGTAAAAAACTCCCATCATTGTATATCATGTTTAGGCGCTCACAGTGTGAAGGCATGCAAATCAAAATCATCTTGCAAGGTCTGCCACAAAAAGCACAATACCTTGCTACATTTTCCTGCGTCACCTTCATCATCAATTAGTCTTCCTAACGATTCCGAAGTAAAGGAGTTTACGTCTCAGTCAAATAAGTCTGTTACACTCACTGCACAACATAATAGACTATCATCATCAGTTGACAAGGCTGTTATGGTATTGCTTGGTACCGTACTAATTAATGTACGAGCTACAAATGGTACAACACATACCTTTCGTGCACTGTGCGATTCTGGTAGTATGTGTTCACTAATCACTGAAAGAGCAGTCTCTCTACTCAATGCCACTCGACAAGCAAGCAATGTTCAAATAGTGGGTATAAATCAACATATTTCCCGCAACAAGGGTCAAATTTATGGTAATTTAGAGACACCTTCAGGTGTTACCATTGCCAAGGATCATCCGATGGTTATTCTGGACAAACTCACTGTTAATCTGCCTCGTACACCAGTATCACCAGATGTCATTCATCTTACTAAGCACTATGATCTTGCTGATCCCACTTATCATGTACCAAACCGCATTGATATTATTCTGGGTGCAGCTTTATTCCCGCAACTCTTCTCAGGTCCTACAATCCACTTAGGCACTGATTTGCCATATTTAATCAACCACTTGGTCATATTGTAATGGCTACAACACCTTCTTTGTCTACATCTTCACTTCATGCTTCGCAACATTCAAGTACCTTGAGTATATGTTTTCACTCTATTCCTCTTGATGAATTGCACAATTGCATTCAACAATTTTGGGTGCAAGAAGATGTTCCAGCACATCATGTTCGACCACAAGATAACGATGCGTGTGAAAACTTGTTTGAAACGACCCATGCTAGAGATGAAACCGGGCGTTATATCGTCAGGCTTCCAATCAAGAATACTAACGTGTCGCTAGGACATTCCCACACTGCGGCAAAGCAATGCCTTTTAGCCATGGAGCTTAAGTTTAACAAGGACCCACGCTTTGCAAAACTATATCGTGATTTCATGTCAGAATACCTCACTCTTGGGCACATGACTGAATGTGACAAACCTACACAAGATACAGTTCATTATTATTTGTCACATCATGGTATTCTAAAGGAATCCAGTTACACTACCAAGTTAAGGACTGTTTTCGATGCAAGCTGCAAATCCAGCTCTGGATTGTCACTAAACGATATACTCATGGCCGGGACTAAGCTTCAAAATAATATTGCTGACATATTGATGCAATTCCGCAGACACAACATTGTCATTTGTTGTGACATCAAACAGATGTACCGACAGATTTTGATTCATCCTGATGATAGGAATCTTCAACTCATTTTATGGAGATCTGACACCACTCAAGACTTCAAAACATTTCAATTGAACACAGTAACATACGGTGTCAACAGCTCCCCTTATCTTGCAATTCGTACCTTACATCAATTAGCTCGAGATGAAGGTCATGACTTCCCTGAAGCGGCTTATGCTCTGCTTAATCATACCTACATTGATGACTGGAGCAGATTCATTATCATCTGCTATGGACTTACAAAATCAGTTACAACAACTACTTCTTCGTGGTTGTTTTGAACTACGCAAATGGGTTTCAAACTCTGACCAGCTTCTCCAACAACTGCCGGAATCTCACCGAGAGTCACCAAAGTTCCTCAACGGCTCTCCTGACCCACATTTTGCAGTCTTGGGTCTCCATTGGTCTCCATCTACTGATTCATTCGTGTTTAAGTCACATGGCTTCAATTTATCATTGCATCCCACTAAACGCAGCGTACTCAGAGCAATTGCTAGTATATGAGGTTTATCTATAACTGCAAGACATCACATAAAGTTTTGGGTCCTATTACTGTAGCAGAAATCAACTCAGCACACCTTAAAATATTTTATGCTGTCCAACAATCCACTTTGCAAAAGGAATTCAATGAACACCGTAAAGGTAAATGTTCTCCCAATATTGCTCATTTTGCTCCATTTATCGATGCTCACCAATTGATTCGTGTCAGTGGTCGATTACGAAAATCACAACTTGCTTATGACATCAAACATCCAGCATTACTACCTAAACATCATCACGTAGTACATCTACTCATTGACTACCATCACTTGAAACATCTACACGCAGGACCACAATTTGTCCAATCAGTTTCGAATCAACATGTGTGGATTCTCAATGCACGGAGTGTCATCAGGTCGCAGTTGCACAAATGCATTACTTGTCATCGCAACACAACTCCTTCTCCAATCATGGCAGATTTACCTGCTGTTCGAACAACTCCTGCCAAACCTTTCATATCTACAGGAGTAGATTACATGGGTCCAATTCCATGCAAGATCATCAACTTGCGAGTTGTGAAAGTCAAGCCTAAAGATGGAAGCTATACACGACCAGTAACACAATTGTGTCTATTACCGCTATACCCGAAGAGTAAAGGTTGAAGACCTAAGGTTCTTCAAGGGGGCCGGTATTGTTCAGTGTTTTTTGTTTATACAAACATATGTTTTTATTAAAATCAATTCAAAAATGTAAACAAACAATATGGATGAAATGTTTTGCTTTAATACATCAAACTATATCACAGTCATGTCTTTTATTTCAAGTGTTTTTTAGTGTAAAATCATGTACAACCACGTAAGTCATACACCGCAAGGTCCTCCGCACATCCTACAATAGGTATAATGAATTCTTGGCTTAGGGTATTGACTCAATACATTTTCTGTATTTTTTTCTGCAATAAAATACATTATAGTTTTTTATTTTGTTTGTTCATCCTTAGTTTCATATAGACGTGAGAAAATTATTTCCCCTTATTAATTATTTTCAACATAAATTTTAATGATTTATAATTTATTAAATGGATAAAACTGTTGGGGTTAATATACCAAACAGAGTACAGTACATATAATGTGTTTAATGACTTTAGGGCCTACATGTGAAATAAATAAGTTGGTAAATCAACGATAGGTTTCTGACTTGCATCAATAGGTGCTAAGTAGGTCAATCAAAATTTATTTAAATTTAACATTTTGCTTACTAATAAAATCCAAAGCCAAACCTGAATTTTAGACTTACAATACCCTAACCCGACCCGTATTTTAACTTGTAATACCCCAACCCGACCCGAATTTTTTTTACTTGCATACCTGAACCTGACCCGACCTGAATTTTCTTTTAACTTATCGAACATCAAACCCGACCTGACCCGAAAATTTGTGGGAATCTATTACCCGAACCGACAGTAAAAATCACTACCTGCAGACCTCTACCTTTAAGGTTAAGGATGATAACATAAATTAATTTAACAAATAAACTGGAAATAGACCAAACACAACCTAAAAAATGCACAGTATTTTTACTTCCCTATGGAAAACAGGTTAAATAATGGATATATCTGAAGGGAATGTTCCTCTAAATAGCTGTTCTCATTACCATATATGACGTCACTTCTGTATCACTTTTTTGTCCCTAAATTGTTAACCCCCAGAGCTTAGACACTTTCATGTCAAAAAAGAAATGTTTTAATGGTTCATTGTAGTAAATTCGTCATAGGTGAATTTAGCCTTCAATCAGTGATTCGGGGGAATTTATCAGCTGTTTTTAGCGATTAGGGAAGAAGCTATTAGTAGGTCTCATGGCAAGCTTGGGACCACCATGTTATATCATTTTGAGGTGTCAGAGGCCAAAAATAATAGTTACTCTCGTAAAAATGGTTCGATCGAGACCAAATTTGGTAGAGACATGTATTCCTACATTTACTCGGATGAGTTCGTAAACCAGACATATCGGAACAGTTAGTTTGGGAGAGTTTTGTACTAAAAATGCATAAGGAAAAATTAATATTTCATTTATCAATCTATATTTTTGTACGAAACTTGATACTTAGCTTCATGTGGTTGAGATCAATCAATTTATGCTTGAAAACCATTGTTTAAGTGTTTATTATGGCAGCTAACCTGCATACTCTTCCCATGTTGATCATATAGAGAATAGGAAAATTCCTTTATTTACAGATGTTGTTTACAGATGTTGATGCTAGTTCCTCCCATCGGCAAGCCCATATTAATCTTATGGAGAATAGGCAAACAATTCTCATATTTATCAACAGATATTGATAAAATTGTCATATGTATTGTTGATTTGTAAATTCGCTGAGTACGCAGGTCTTGTGCGATGGGGGTATTGATCAGTTTTCAGTATTTTCATAATTTCCTCTTATTTCGTTTAAATTACACAACTAAATCTGCTTGTTCACTATTAATTAAAATAAAGTTTATCTCTACAAAATGTCTAACTGCACTCTGATGTTTTTAGACTTCAACTAACATAGCGATGTCACCAAAGACGACTTCAATAAAGAAGAAAGAAGCCAATAAGTTAGCTGCAATGGCTATGAAGCAGATAACTGACAGGTAATGATATCTCTCTTGTGAAAAACACATGAAATACACGGCTTGATGAGCACTTCTAATTAAAATTATGGTTTAAAATACCTTTCTGTCAATGGATCTTGGTGTAGTTTTTCGACTACGGCTGTTTCGTGTTGCTTGAACACATCATCAGGTCTTGATTATTACCGTCAACTGTTTACATTACACTAAAGCACTAAAACGCTACTACTTACAATAACACTACACATCGAGAACAGCTATTTACAAGAAGGGCGCGCAGCGGCAGAGGCTATCCACAGTGACACTTCTAATTGCTTAGCGAGCATGACTTAATGGTTTTTACATTATGATTGTTATATGTAAAATGTACAGTTTACTATTTTCATACTCATTTTGTACGTATTTAAACTTATTAAGTTTGGTACGTCATTTGAGTCTATTTAAAATTTTTGGATTGACGTGCCGGCGGCAAGGGCATTGCAGTGTTATACCAATTTGACGATAGAGGCGACCATTGCATGTCTAGCGGCATTGTGATAAACTATGTCGACAAAGTATATCCCATGCTTCGTAGTTAGCATTTCACTAGCTCTCTGATGCTATAAATTATTAGTAAATTAACTGTAGTAAAACACTTACCTGAATGGGAAAAAGGGGGTGGAATGATGAAAAAACCTATGGCTTGTACACCATCCGTTGCTGCATGAATGATGCTGCTACCAACATGCAAAGTTAAACAGTAAGAACTACTGCTGACGCAATTGAGCTAGCACTAATTTTTGTCTTGAAATAAATGGTAATTTTAATCTGAAATACTTTTTAACTATAATGTTAATGAAGTGTGGAACAATTATACACCTGGAAAAATCTTACATTTTTCTTTGACAGTCCAGTAAATAAAGGGCCTGAAATAGGAGATGGAGTAAGTGTTAAGAACCAATTTTATAGCCAGACATGAAAGTGGCATTTGCAGTAATTAGGTCTACAAAAGGGTTAAAAGTTTTGTAGTATTAGGCCTGAATTATTAAATGTTAATTACAGGTACCAAGAGAAGAGCTCCAATGATGACCAGGTAGCGGCTCTAGAGGGGTTGGTCAGCTCTCTACAGATAACGTCAGCGGCTTCGTAAAGGGGATATCTACAAGTCGCCACGCCTTTTCATTGCACACTTTGCAGAGACAAAAAGGCTATGAGATACTGAATTGTATTCACTTTATTTCTAAATGCTTTTTCCTTATGGTTGTTATTTTCCGTTTTAAAGAAAAATGGTATGTTTATAGATTGTATTTTTTAGTTTATTGATACTACAGGCCTACAGTTTATCCAGCAAGCGCCCTTATTGTGTACCAAATATTATCCTATATTTTGTGAAGTCTTTGTAGTTGTCTTCATTACTATTATGATTCCATCAGCATTTTTAAAAGAGCTTTTACCGAGTTACTGATTAAAAGTAATAATTATGACAATTTTATATATCTGAGGTGATTGTTCAGGCTACATTAGCGTTTACTGAAAAAAGTACATTCCAATTGCCATTATTAACTTTTCCACGACTTTTTTTGCATTTGATTTTTTTTTACATTTGTAGAAAATTAAATTAACTAAAATCCCTGTACTTTATGCCTAGCAGAAAATATTTATCTTGAAACCTACTAATACAAAACTAGTTAATTTTCTCTTAGTGAAAGTTAAAGTTAATACAACTTTTTAAAATGATATGTCAGGGAGTAATTTCTACAAATTAGCAGTGTGATAGTTGTATTATGAAACATTTTAGGCCACTCATTCTACAGGGTATAAGCTCTGCATTCTAACAAAAAAATTAATGAATGGTTGTCGGAAAGAGATAATGATTATTATGAGTCTGGTAGAGTCATGGTACCAATGGTAAAACTCTTTCCAACAAAGTCCAAATATGAATTTTCTGGTTTTTTCCATTGTTCCTAGAGTAACCTGCACGAAAATGGTCCGATGAGGTCTTGGACAGCTGGCCCCCCCTCACTCCCTCTTGCCCAGAAGTGTTGCCATTTTTCATTTAGCCTATCAGCAGACGTAACCATATGCTATAATAGAATAGGGCATTGGCAATACCGAACTGACTCTCGACCATTTTCGTGCAGTTTACTATTGTTTGTAAAACAAACTGTCTTGTGTGTTGGGTTAAATAGGTAGGAAGATTAAATATATTTTAGTTAAAATTTATAAAATGCTAATCGTTAAACCAGTACACTAAATTTAATTCAATTCAATACAATAAGTTAATTCTCAATACAAAGCAAAATTTATTTTGTACCTTCATACAAGTTATAATACATGGTAAAGTTGTTACCAAACACCAAAATGGTAATAAGATGGTAAGAGGTGTGTCATATTTAACTTATATGACACACATATGTTATGTTTGTGTTATATTGAAACAATTTCTGTCTACTAATATTAAGGTGGGAGGCGCTGGTAATTTGGTAGCTTATTTTGCACATTTATTTTTTTTATGTGGTACCATTGTGGATTTTGGTATATATTAAAAATTTTGTAAAAAGTGCAGCTAAGTCAAGACAGGACTAATACAGGTAGTCACAGCTAAGCTGGCACTTGACCGATCAATAGAAATTCTTTATTAACCTAGGCCAAAAACATTATCTTCAGTCATGCGGGTTGCATTAACTGACAGCACGGTCCGTGTGAAGGCGCTGGCACATTAAATATGAAATGCTGAAATTATGCCTGCATTAATACAGTATGCAAAATATTTTTGTTTTCAACCCTTACCGAGCGGCGGCCACTGCGGTCAGCCACTACAGCACTCACTACGCGAAAAATACTTTTGGTTGAGGTTTAAAAATATATTTAAATTTTTTGCCACTTGAATCTGATGGTTGAAGTTAATTATTCAAACCTTTTTTCACATGTTTTATGACCATATTAAGAACCAGCAGTTACATTAAAAACCCATGTCTTTTCCAAAATTCAGATAATCCACTTAAAGGTCATTTTCACTAAACATAACAACACAGTCTAATCCACTGAATATACCTCACTAACCTTTATTTCACTAGACGTAAACAAATTTAAAACTGTTTAAACTGTCTGAGCGTGTGAAACAATAACAAGAGGATGACTCAGAAGGTCGATAGAACAGATGTTTGGAGATCAGTGATGCCAACCCACCAAAAAGAAATTTACCAAAGAAATAAAAAAATTACATCAATAATATTTATTTATGGCCTAACTAACTATAAACAGCCAAGAAACTGTTAAAAAACGAAATGCCATTACAATATAGGTTCCTATTATTCATCATTTGGGGGTGCCAACCCAGTGAGTTAGCCGCGGAATGTTCGCAGAAAGGTCTGTGTCACGCTTCTACCCACCCCCCGCCAACTCTGCTGTGCCAGGCCCATGTACCAGCTTAGCTGTGACTAGCTTAGATCAATCATAGATACCTTACAATATCGATATTATAATTGCACCTAAATAAAAATAATAAATAAATATAATCTATACATACTGAAATCATTAATATCGAGGAACAAATTAAAACCACAAAACAAAACCATTATGAAATAAGTGTTTTTATTTCTTTACGACATCATTATGTTCATTCTTTATTTATTACTGGATCATGTTTGTAAATGTTATGAGCTTTTCACAGTATTTGATTGTTTTTGTTTTTACTATACTATGTTGTTCAATATAATTTAAATGGATTTGTTATTTTGTATTTTTCATTTTCCCTCTTTCTTCACTGGTTGAGTACTTCACTCCTCTCATAAATTTCATAAATAAGAAAACGAAATTTCAAAGAGATTGTTAATTTTACTTTAATAAGTTCACTTAATTAAAATTTTGTACTACTGTTTGGTGACCCTTGGGCCTATTCAGGAGAATATACACCTCACTACTAGTGATTTCAATGGGAAATTGATGAGTATGAATGTATGCTTTATTAAGTTTTTTGTATAAATAATGTAGAAATACGGTGAAGCCAAGCCCAAGCCAAGGCAGTGTAATCTGAGCTACATTTCAACCATACAAGGGCATTTACTGAAAAAGTACCTATAATTTCACATATTACTGCATCATCATATATTGTGAAATAAATCCTCGTCATATGAAGATTTTATTACTTTGGTTGTATATATGTACTCGCTTCATGTATTCCTCATAGCCTATTTGTTTAATGATTTCCAGTTTAAAAAAATGTTTCCAAGAAATTGCACCATAATTATGGCATCTCAATAACATCTTAATATTAGTCAATAGTCAAAATTTCTTTATTCAGTTTAGCACAGGAATCGTACATGAATGGCATCAGAATATTACATTAAAAAATTACTATAATCATTAATTTAGGTATCAGAACCAAAACAAAATCAAAACATAAATCATTACTAGAACCAAAGATTTAGTTAGTTTAAACTGGACACAAAATTTACATTAACAAAAAATCATCTAAAGAATAAATGGGTTTTGTCAAAATATATCTCTTTAGTTCTTTTTTGAATTTATTTAAATCTTTTATGCTGGCTATAGTATCAGGCAGATAGTTATAATATCTAATCCCTGCATATGACGGAGATTTTTCCATGAATTTAAGGTTGTGGACTTTAAATGCTGGTTTTTCTCTATTTCTGGTGAAGTAATTGTGGTACAAACCAAGGGTTTTGAATTTGGGTAGGTTTATTTTTACATGTAAAATTAAATCAAAAACATACTGACCAAAAACAGTAAAAATACACAGATTAGTAAAATGTTCTTTAACTGAATCATGCCAATTTAGACCTAACATTATGCGAATAGCTTGCTTTTGTAAAACTAGTATTCTATGTAAATTTTTATGAGATGATGCTCCGTATAAAATAATACCAAAAGATATGTGAGAATGAATTAATGCAAAATAAATAGTTTTCATTGTATCGATAGAACATAATTTAGACATTTTCCTTAAGGCATACAATCCGGATGAAATTTCAATTGGTAGGGCCTATCTATTTTGTGGAATTGTTAGACACTAACTCAATAACAAAAACTCTTGTAACACATACAGGTTTGTAACCAAGTACTTTTTAATATAATGGCTAATGTTAAACTAAAAAGTTTAGTAGAATAATAGCAAAACTTAATGTTATAGCTGTAATTACTATTAAGTGCTTTGTATAATTGTTATACGTTTCTTTTATATTTTATGTTAATTTTTTGTTTAAATTGATATTTCAAAAGTATTTATTATTTTTTATGTTTAAGAGGCTTATCACTTCTTTAGCATACAAATGATTCAATTGGTAGTATCTATTGCTTGGATATACCTCCAACAGAAAGTTCTTATTCGTCTTTAATGCTATTATGGCCATGTTAAACTAAAAAGTTTAGTACATAGAGTACCAAAATCAGGAATAAAAAGTTATGCAAAATCAGAACTATTCATAGTGCTTTGTAACTTGTTACTTTCTTCCTTATATATGGTAAGTAAATTATCCCCTCCTCCTCTTAAATTTCTCCCCTTAGTTTTATCTTGGTATTTAAAACCATGTTCGAGTTTTTCTATTTGGAGAAAGTAATGTTTTCAACAAAAGTTTCAAATTTGAACTTCTTAAAAGAGGTTTTAGACTCAGACTTGGTACGAATCACGTAAAAGAAAAATGAAAAATTATTACTGGGTTAATTTAGTGATAATTTATTATGGGACCCTTGCTCCGGATCCAAGACAGGTGTGCCTTGGACCAAGTGAAAAACGGTAGTTGGTATAATCGGATACTTATCCCTGAGGGTTATAAAGAGGCACGAGATGTCGATGCGGTGGGGGCATTATGCAATGTTCCACTCCCGAAGGCATGTCACGAACTCCCCCGTTGGTGTCGTCGTGGCGTCGGTCGGCGGATGGCAATCCGAGCGCATGTGTCGTGCAGCGGCAAACGAAGAACCCTAAGAACCCTCTGATCACTAGATCACCGCTGCCGACCAACAAAAGCGTGCTCAGATAACGATACACCATCACATTCTCGCTGTTCCAGGATATTTCCCGGAGACAAAAGCTTCAACGCTTCACTCAGTGGTCTAAAGTAGTCCACCGTTGCTAAGGCTGGCAATTTTAGAGCACCTTGGATCGAGACGCTCGGCACTCAAAGGGTTAATATGGCTACTAATGAACTATAAAAATAATAAGGTAAAATCAAACAACCACAGTTTATTTGTAATGTTTAATTACATTCCCAAACATTACATTTGAAAATGAATCACAATACATTTATTCCAAATAAACGTTTAGTACTTAACAAACTAAACATATCTGAAATGTGAACTTATTATGGACGGTAGATATTTAATTCACTTGACATTGATAAAAAACCTTAATTTTAAATCTAAAAGCTATCAACACAGCTTTTGAACTTGAGAATACCATGAGATTATGTACAGAAGAAGGTTCAAATTTAGACATTTAACACCAAGGCTACTGAGCTATGAACACTGGAAGCTACAAACACCGACTTCTGTTACAAGGCACGTTATTGGGCAGAGTTTACTCTGTTTTGATTTCAAACTATGAAACTAAATACAGAATCTTGAAATATTTAATGTTACAAAAAACTAAATAGTTCCAACTGTTATGTTACCAATCAATTTCAGTGTCTGACAAGACTTTCACTTAGACACTGAAGGAATTGTAGCGTGCAGTGTAAATAACTAGTACAAGGAAAAAATAAGTGGATAGCAAAAATTCCCAGCAGAACCAAACAACCACCCGCTATATCATTCAACCCGACTCCTGATGAACTTACCTAACACTTCCAAATTGTCAATGGTTAATAAGCTAAAAATAAAATACGATAAAAATACTTTACGTTTTGATTTCTCACTATTTGTCTCGGCAAATCAGCTGATCCAGGTTTTTGATAAGGTTAGTGACTGAATAACGCTTGTACTGAATGCAATTTTGTTGACAAATTGCAGAAAATTAGATGAGAATAACAACACTACTGGAATTAAGTCATATAATACTACAGAAGATTACATTCAGTTATAAAGTAACTCTTGGGTAAATAAATTTTTAACAGCCTAATATGATCTAGTTTCTGACTTTATGTACTGTTTTGAAACTAAACAAAAACTTAGATTTTTAATATTAGCATTACCAACAATCTGACCATATATTATTCTTATTTTAAAAGCAATAAAACATGTGGTTTGTTTACATAATAAATTGACAAAAGAAAACAGCAAGGTTGACTTTTTGTTTCTTAGACACCATAATATAATAATCAAATGATCTACTTCAATGGGGTACAATAAAAAATTTACTTATTCAATAAAATATGCACCAGGTTACTTCGGTGTCTCAAATAATAAATTAAATTGCACCTTCTATCAATATGAAAAGTACATAAAGGTTATACAAGTTAATGTCAATTTTTATAAGGGTTATTTATCTAGATTATTTTTCAGTGTGGATGCAGCATAACATATTGCTTAAACAGAGTTGAATTATAAATATTAAGTAATTTTTACCATTATTAGTTAAATTACTTTGACTTCCTTTAGCCTCACCATAGTAAAATATATCATCTCTTACAAATTAAGATTACAAAATGGTTCCTAAATTACCTTCAATACATAGGAATGTTTATACATAGTTTGAATATAAAATTTAAGTTATTAGTAATTACCTCATCATCTCCCTCATTCTTTACATTTAATATACAAATTTAATTAAATAAAATAATAAATTAAGTGCATGCCTTTGCAGGCCTAATTTCTCTAATAAAAATTATTTTATTAAAATAACATAACAAGAAACAATCGAATACTATCCTGTGATGGAAATCACTTTTATGTTGCTGTTAATATTGTAATGACTTCAGCAGTGATACCAACTTGAGTGAAAATAACTAAAATGTCAACTTTAACTATCTTCAGAAAAGATAACAGTTTGAGTCTTGAATATCTTACCAGAAAAATACTGCAAGTCGAGATTGATTTCAAAATCACTAAGAATCAGTAATAAATAGGTAGAAAATTACCATCTACGTATCAACATCTAATAAATAAGACGTTTGTATACAACTAAAAACAAGGATAAAATCTCTTCATCTCGGCAAATAATAGTCATACTGTGATGCCAATATAAAATTATACACATTAAAACAACATCATTAAAACTTACACATAAAATATAACACCTGCGTTATAAAATACTTTAAATTATTATATATTACACAATGCGTAGAATTTATGAATGTAAAAGTAACGGTATATATAGGGTGAGTCTATGTTTAGTATGGGAATGGATTACATAGTGGAAGATGTAAGACTTACGCTAAAACAATGAAAAATAAAATGAATATGATCCTGATACCCAACTGTTGATATGGAAACTACTGGTGGGCTTTCTTGGACTTTTTCCGTCGCCGGCGCTTGGTGGTGTTGTCGTCGGCGGGGGTGTGAGGGAGGGGAGAGGTGGGGGACGTTGCCGAGTGTTCCGACTCCTCCTCCACTTCGCCCTCCGTTCGCTCCGGCGTGCTCAGCTCTAAAGATATTATCTTCTCTCGGGTCGTTTCCACCTGGAGAAACAAATACAATCTAATATTTCCATTTCTCTTGTTGGTAAAGGCCCTACATGATGTTAAGTAAGAAGCAGGATTCATTACTAAAACAAATTATTCCCATGCTTTATTTTCCTACACAAAATCGTTTTTAGAATGTCTGAACTTAAGAGCGAAAAAGTTAAGATTACATGTTTTGTACTCTATACCTTCTTCAATTCCTTTGTTAATTTTACTGAAATTTCAAGCCAAAAATTCAAAATAACACGTTATTTATTTTATTTCTAGCATCAATTTTTGTTCACATTGATAAAACAATTGTTTGCTATCTTTCACATTCCCTTGAAATAATCATCCCTGTTAAGCTATGGCTTTTTGACATGGATATGTCTTAGCTCTGGGGGGTGGGGGGATATTGGCGATTTGTAAGATGAAAATTTAAACCGGTTTCTATAGATACTACCAGAGCTATTGTGTTGAATTGTTAATAAATGAGGATAAAAACAGCTGTTTAGGTGAACTGAAAACATTCACTTCAGACATATCCATGATCTAACCTATTTCCCAAAAGGAAGTGAATACAAATACTTTTTGTTGTATATTTAGCAAAATCAATGGCATTTGGTCAGCATTACAAACTCTTTTCCGTGAGGGAACAAGTTCATAACTTTCTCAGCCAGTTATTGTATATAGGCTAAAGATAATAAATACTGAAATAAAATAGCTATTTATTGAGTGCATGCTATTAAAATTGAGACAAAGTAAATATTCTTTGTACATTTAAAATTTTAATCAATACCCAACCAAAGACTATTAAATGTATAAAAATTAGACAAAGTGATAATTCAGCAGTCACCACACCTTTTCATGCTTTACAGAAATGAAGGTTGTTTGTACATTTATCAATAGACACAGTAGTTTTATTGAGAGTTAAAAAATAAATGAGAGTAAAAATAAATTGCTCATTATACATATAAATTTAGTTCAAATACATTCCTTAGTAAAATTTTAATTGATTATACAGTATATTTACTAAAATTGTAAATACACCAGTAAAAGAAAAACTCCCAGGAATGTAAATCAATGCAACTATACCTAATTGTATGACATTTGTTATCAACACATTCTTATTCTAGCATGCGTTGGCCAGACTAAGGGATCTTCAGGTAAGAAAGTTTAGCTAAAGCATGCTTTGGTTATTTTTTATTCCTTTTTCATTCTTTATGTGTTATCATGCATTTGTATTTTGTACAGTTTTAAAATTAAATATCTCTGACATGCAATAAGAGCAGAAATAATTTTGATTTTTTCAGCAAACCATTAAAAAAGTATATATCTGTTGTTTTATTAAACATAAAAATAATTTGTTATTGGTTAAGGCTAAAACTGTATATCAAATCTTGTGTTTTTTAGATTATAATAAATTATATTAATTTATTATATTTTGATTATAGTAAGTTAAATTATTAAATCTTCACAATTCGGCTAAAACTAACTAATTGATCCATTAGCAAGAATAACTCCAGTTCTAAAGCTAGCTTTCAACCATCTGTTCCCAAAACATTCTCTGGGAGAAAGATCAACCAAACACCTATCGTTGCCTTTGGTTAAGCGTTCATTTTAGTTGGAAAAGGGCTTTATCCTCTTCCCAAGACCTAACAGTCAAACCTTCAAACCTAACCTAAACCTAATAATTTAAATACCACCGTATAAAAACGTAAAACAGCTGAAAACATAGTGAGAAAAATCGTGCTGTAGAAAAAATAGTGCTGAGACTTCAGTTTCTGGAACTGTGCCTGAAATTCATTGCTGAAAAGAGTATAAAATCAATATGTGATAAAACCAGACAGGAGAAGAAGTACGAGAATTCTACGAGTCGACGACAAAGCAGCGGAAGACATGCAGTGCGCGAACATCAACAACGTTGTACCTCTTTCTCAATGAGTTTCTCGACAATTTCGACCGTTCTGACCTTGACCAGGCCGGTCTCCTCGTCAGTGTACTCCTCCGTCTTGGTGGTGACAGTTTCCCCCACCACCCGCTCCGACTCCCGCACTCGCACGGGGCCCGGGGAATGGCGGACAGCCAACTTGGGAAAATCATCGCTGGAGGGCCTCAGACACTGGTGTCCAACATCCAACACTCACCGTTAATGCATTGTTGGTGACGATCACTTTATGTTGTTTGAGTGATTACTGATTATTACCATCACTTGTTAATAAAACACAAGTTTCACGGATATTGAGTTTAGATAGTGTCCTTAAGTAAACAGGAACCCAGATTAAAACTTATGTTGGGCAATGTCAGTTTCTAGAGGATTAGGAGGCCAAAGCAAAGCTGTCAGGACACATCTTCCTGCGGAATTTTGCAAAGAAATAATTCATATGGATTGGAAAGGTAGGACATGTACAGTCTACAGCAGTTCCCAAACTTTTTATCTGCGACCCAATACAACCTGAACATTATTTTGTGACCCACTAGTATTTAAGATACTTCTAAACACCAGATAATGTTTTAATTTTGTCTCCTTTGATTCCCATACAATATATCCATACTAAACATTGACTAATAATAAACTAAAAAATTATGGCATGGGATGAATAGAAAAGGGAGTAAAAAAACTAAAAATTTATTTAACCTTTATCAGGAAACATAGGCCTACGAAACATCCTTATTTACTGAAAAGTGTTAACGTCCATAACTGGGTCCGTTATGGTTTTCATTAAGTTTAGGTATAGAATGAAATATCATTAGGCCTACTGGGTTTTTGTTTATATAAAAAGAGTAAAATATTGTTTAGCTACGAAATAATAGCTTGAAAAGGTCGTTTACTAATATAGTTAATGGCACTGTTTTTACTTCAACAACAGATTCAAGGTCAGGATTGAATGAGGACATTTTCAGTCTCAAGTCATTTTCAACTGCCAGTTGATTTCAGCATTGGTTTGTCAAAAACACCAATGTTGAAATAATTTCTCACGTAATGATGTGGTACTAAACCAGATCAAAAACTTCATTAGAACGTTAACAAGATCAGGATAATACGGAAAGTACTAGCCCCTAGTCATCGTGCCGCCACACCGTGCCAGTGCCGGCCAGTTCGACGCGATCTTACTTCCCAGAAACTCCATCACATATGTCCACATTATTTGAGTTTGTGTGTTCAATAAACTATGTTTTCTTTTTAAAATTAAAATTTATTGAAAAAGTATACTTTGCCCACATTTATTCACACTTAAAGTATGGTATTTCACTATATGGAGCTACCTCAAGACTTTATTTAAACAAAATTTTAGTGGTCCAAAAAAGGCAATAAGAATAATTATGCTACACAAAAAGAATGATCAATAAGTGAAACCATACTTTTACAATTTAGGAATTAGAACTATTTATGGAATATATATTTTGGAAATCACATGTTTAGCGAGGGAAAAATTAAGTGGCCACATGATAGACGCACTCATGTTTCATAAATATAACACAAGGCATAAAAAACATGATTACCTCATTTTATAGATTGGAATTTTTAAGAAAAACCCTCGTATATTGCCTTAATATTCTTAAAAAAATTATCTTGTTCAATAAGTAATGAATTAAATAAAAAAAATTTTAAACTAAATTAAAAAAATGTTTACTTGAAAAATAGTTCTGTTCAATAGAGGAATTTACCGAATGATTAAGTTTAGTCATACATTTATTAAAAATATAAAATGTTTTGTAAAATTAAGTATCACAGTTCTTCTGTACTATTTGACACCATTTATTGTACAAGTGTACATGATTTAAAATACAATAGAACCCATCTAATACGTCACCTTTGAGATCGGGACTATGGTCAGAACGGAAAAAAGGTCGGATTATCCTAAAGATTTGATATTTATAGCAAATAAAATACAAAAGATGTTTTTTACACAGAGTTAAACAGTATATTGACTGGAAAACATCTACATACACTAGAATATTTATTAGTTCTAAAAGGAAAAAGGACAAACATAGTATGTTCTTTAAATTTGTTGGTTATGCAAACACCGGAACGACAAAATAGGCCAAATAAATGTCATTAATTTGGCAACATGTTATATACTCAATAATGGAAAATAGTCTGTCATTTCAAAATACTCAATAAAGGGTAGACAATCAAAATGAAGCGGTGTAGACCTATTATTTTTCCTACAATTAGCATTACCAAATGAGTTATTATGAGCTTTATTAATAAATATCAGATAAACGTTTCAAGATTTTTCGTAGTCAAAATTGAATTCCATGAGGAATAATAAAAAACCGCAATTTGATACTCGGCGTAACTGTAACTATTAATGACGATATGCTTTGTATTTTAAAATACAATTTCTTGTTGAACTTATAGGTTTCTGGAGTACATATATCGATTTCCGATGAATACATCAATTTCTGGTAGTTAACGGACTGAATTATTATACTGCATCCTTGGACCAACCAATGACGCTCTTGCATTCCAAAAGGTTATGTATTGTGTAATTTTGTCATCTGCTTCAACACTTTCGTTCAATCAATGATGTTCCGTGACACCAACATAATCTCAAATGAAATGTTTTGTTTTAATTTTTCAGTTTTAATATTTAGTTCAGCTCATTTTATACTGTCTATCCGGAAGTTCGGATAGCTATTGATCTTTAAATTCTTGTTCAGAATTTTAAATATCGAACCGGTTATTGTACGTTATCGCTTATAGCAATTAAACCGCACAAAATATGAGTAGCCTACTGAAAACGAAACAATAGCGAGACAGATGTTCCATGTGTGAGAAGTCGGCACAGGCTCGTGAGCCTGCATTGTAGGACTAACTGGAGTGACAGACCATCCAAGGTCAGATTAGAGGGGTTCTACTGTAAATATATTTGTAATGTATTGTACTTTTGGGCCCATGTCGCGACCCACAGTTTGGGAACCACTGGTTCACAGAATTTTCAGAGATATAAAACAACTTCCAAACCAATTCACATTCGGGCTCGGCCCATGCAAACCCTAAGAGGATTCATCTTCCGACTCAACAACTCCCAAGTCCCCCCAGACAAGGAAAGGGCCTACCCGAGGGAGCTCTCAACTATTCATTCGAGGGTTACATCCCAAGCTGGCGTTCTCCTAAGAGCATCCCAAGTAAAAATCCTTCTTTCAAGACACTCCTCCCTTGTGGACAGTAAAAAGGCATTCCATTCTCTAAGAATTTTGGTCAGACTTAAATAAGATTAGATTATTGAAATGGTGACACTACCAAAGTAGGTATTTTAAGCCAAGTATGAATGAGGATTGTGTGTAAGATCATTGTGGTGCAATCTTGTAGTCTTGTTACTGACTAAGGCTGACATGTTCCTTTAAGAGGACTGTTAATTAATAGCCTAACAGCCAAAGGCAACTAAGGGACCTACAATTTAACATGGAATCCGAACCTCTTCCTCAGAATTACGAACTGGTCTAAATTATGAGGATGGTCTTTGCCGATGAATGTAGCACTCAATAGTGTGGACGTTATCCACACCAGTGAACATTACATCCACCGTCCATCGCTCATAACTAAGACTAGGTGTTCATGCCCAGGTGGGAATCAATCAAGCCCCAGGAGACAAAGAAAGGATCAAGGAGGTAGGGATGAACTCTAAATATTTTTTCAGTTTTTTATACAATTTTTTAATCTTTCTATACGCATTGCTTCAATTTTATTCTAGGTTTCTGCTTACTTGAAGACAGCTTAGTACTCTAGATTGTGAAACATTTTAAACCAACCATCCGTCCTGCATCTGTTGTGTTTTAGTACATGAGTGATGAAATCGTTCAAAGTAATTTCTCGAACAGCACTCACCATTATTTATCTACACCAACTAGCCCAATGCTTTCAACTTCCATAGAAAAAAATGTAAAAAAATACTAAAGCTATTTATATAGTTTTCTGAAACCCATATAGATATTTTGGAACCTCATTATTCTAGTAAAAAAAGATAGAAAAGGTTATTAGAAAAAATATTGTAATAGTTTTGTTTTTATTTCTCTATTTATACAATTAATTTGAATTTATTTTTGTACAAGGCAGAAACATAAAGTCTGAGCTCTGAAGAGTTTCATAATAAACAAATTAAATTTATGTAACATCCCTGCTCAACTATACTTAAGCTTAGCATTTAAAGATGGTGATGTCAAACTTTTAAAAATACATTAAAAATTCCTAGACGATCAAAGTTGATTCAGTTTGAGAAGAACTAAAATAACATCACAACTTTTGGAAAAGAGGTGAAAATCCAAATAATTTATTTTGAAAGCTAAACTACAAAATTCTATTAGTTTTTCTATTGGTTAAAAATTCCAATGATTTTTATCGAACAATATCTAACAAATTTTAATCAGGAATTTAAAATCTTCTCTGAAAGAGTAACACTTTGATAAATGTCGTATTTAATAAAATGGATATGGTAGAGAATCAATGGTGAAAATCTTTTTAAAGTCTCAAAATTTGTTTTGTAGGTTAGATAAAAAAGTAAAAAATATAAGTAGACCAAATAGAATTTAAATAAAAATTTGAAATAACATGTACGTTATGTACACGTTATTTCAAATTATACTGTACTAGTGTTAAAATTCTAATTAATCTGTGATTACCTGAAACTCGAAACGATCACATTCAGATGATTTTGACAAAATATATAAAAAAATATATAAGTCTAATATAATTCAGAAAAGTATGGCATTCACTTGATTTAAAACCGAATATTGTACAAGTGACCGTATGTTATATACACAAGGTATGCTGTTAGTGAAACGAGCAGCTTCTATGTTCAGGTAATGTCTCTCGGTTATATCACTGAGACATGCCGATGTTAGCGAGCATTCACATGCCATTAGCCGAGCTGTCGGAACCGATAGTTACCTCAGATATGTTGTTTTGGTGGTCAAGAGCCGGTTGGTTATTGTTTTCCGCAGGCTCTTCAACCGTTTTCCCACCAATCATCTCACTCATCTTCTTGATAACCATTTGGGCTTGGAGCGCATCCTGCAACGAACACGGTATAATATTCATTGAATTAGATTATTTTTATGAAGACATCAAAATCAAGCATTCTTTACCTAATTCTCAAGGCTGACAAGTGGTTTATTGGCATCCGGGGCGAGATGTTGTCAGACGCTCCCCTCAAAATCACACAATGCTCGTTGGCTCGTACAAATATACAATGATGTACAATGCAGGTTGCGTCGTCATCATCAGTCCCAAGGTTGGCCGAATAATAAACAAAATATTTATTTTGGGAAAACCTTGCAAATATATAAAGTGATGGGTGTCAAACATGTATTTGTTCAATAAATGAATTCAGCATAATATTCAAAGTTCAGTTTCACATAGCTTTCAAAAATAAGTTTTGTACTTTAAAAAAATTGTACTACACTATTACTTTTGCCACGGCGCTCCCAAAGCCCCCCGCTTTCTCAGAGCCTCCTTGACAGAGATGATTGCCCCCCACCCACATGACGGCCTTGATCCCTCTATCTTAATTTTTTTTTCTGCTTTATCTATGGGTAAATGGGAATGGGAAGACTATGGGTTATGTCACAGTGGACTTCTATCTTTACAAAACATTTAGACTGGCTACCGGGGAAACCATGGATACTGTACCTTTTTTCCCCAGTGGGGAGGATATTGGAAGCCCATCCCCATCACACGTTTAGTTCAGCTTTCCCTGATGAGAAACTACAGAATCAGATATGTATTTAGCTACAACTTATATGACAACTAGTGACTCAAATCGACGTCATTTAATTGAATAATAAAGTAAATGATAAAACAATAAAAATAATAAAAAAAAACTTTTTACTACAATGTAATCTATTTTAACAAATATCGTTTGAATCTACATGAAACATGACAAAATAAAACAAAAATAAGACCATACGCTCACATGTTTTTTAACTCGCCCACAAATCTAGCTATTGATTACATATGATCAAACCAAACATAATTTTTTAAATATGGTAAGCTATATAGTTCATAAATTGTTTATGGTTTGTATTACAAATTATAGAACCCCTCAGACGTTTCCTTATATGTAATAATAAATGTGAAATGGAATAAATAACAATAAAAATATAAAAAAACAAATTTTAAATTTACAACAAATTGATATAGCATTTTTTTTAGAAAACCTTTAACCATATATAATACATGTTTTAAACATAATTTGATTTATTTTAATGATTATAGATTCTTTGTATTTAAATTATCTCTCTATATCAAAGTTAAAAAAAAACGGAAAATTTTCCACCAAGTTTAATATTAATGATTTATTTGTTCAATAATTACAATGACCTATAAAATAAAAATACGTTAACAAATTTTAAGATTACACGAAGATGATATAAACACTTTTTCTCATTCATTTTTTTTTCTTTTATAAAGAATTTTTTTATTAAAATTTTTCTTTCATACAAACCTTACCCTGGCATTAGGGAACATAACAAAAAAAGAATCGTCCAATTTTTGCACTCGTTCTCGAGTTATGGAGTCACATCAAAAAAGGGATTGTTATTTATTTATGATTTATATTGACGGATTGTGATGTGATGAAAAATATTGCACTATACTTCGTAACTCGTCTGAAAACATTTTGCTTACTCTTGATCGATTCAAGTTTAAAGACAAAGTTGAGAACTTGAGACATGGCAGAAAAATACCATTTTTGGTCATTGTTTGCAAGTGCTAGTTTTACTAGTAAGATGAGAACATCGCTAAAGATAAATTTATTATATTCACAGTAAAGTCTGATTACATACTGAGATAGGTACAAGTAGAAATATACACTGTACCGAGGTGGGTGTACTGACCTGTTCCAGGGATTTGAGCCGAGCCTGACGCCAAGCTGCGCGCTTTTCCGCCCGCAGCGCTCTCTGTTCAGCGGGTGTCAAATCCGCGTCGTCCTCGTCACTCAACAAACCCTACACACGAATACATGTTACTCAATAAACATTACTACTAGCGTATACTCTTTTTGAGTACTTGAAAAAAACTATATAGGTAAGTCATTTTAAGTAGAGGATTTTTTCTTACATGACCATATAAATAATCACTTAATTTGAACGATAGCAAGGAGTATATGACGGTTAAAGTACATTAAAATTCACCTCTTTCAGGAGTTGTTCTTTCATCCGTCTTTCCGCCTTGGCTGTCCGGATGCTCCCCATACTTCGGAGTGTGTCAGTAGGGCTGGACACAGTACTCCGTCTGACCAAAACATACACGGTTATCAATACAGTAGACAATTAATGTCTCCTTGAAGCATGCTGAATAACCATAACTAAAAGAAAACTTTTATGCAATTACCTATTGGAATGCAAGAACCCTATTGATTGGCCCAAGGATGCAGTATGATTGTTCGATTCGTCAACTGTGTATTCTAGTGACTGATTAAGTTCAACAGAATATTGCATTTTAAAATACACAGCATATCGTCATTGATAGTTACACCTAGTATTAGATTGTGGTTTGTTATTATTCCACACAAAATAAGATTTTGGCAATGAAAAATCTTGAAATGTTTATCTGATATTTTGTTAACAAAGCTCAATAATCATAATAACTGATTTTGCAACGGTATTTGCAGGAACAATAACACATACTTCAATTTGATGATCTACCCTAGGTCAAATGTTTTGACGTAACACACTACTTTTACTTATCACTTTCAAAAGTTCAATGCATGCGCATAATTTAAGCAATACAATAAAAAGTGTTGTCAAATTTACAACATATGGCCTACTTTGTCGTATTGGCATAACCAACAAATTTGCATTACATCATTCATTTGTACCCTTTCCTTTTAGAACGAGTACATATTTTAGTAGTATATGTTGTCTTTTTCAGTTAACGTGTTGTTTAACTCTGTGTAAAAATCTTTTTTATAGTTTTATTGATACAAATACTAGATTTTTTTGATAATCCGCCCTTTTTCCGTTCCGACTATGGTCTCGGTCCTGAAGGTGATGGATTAGAGAGGTTCTATGTTCTATTGTAATTCTCTTCCTGTCAACCGATTATTTCCACTGATGCTAATGGAGCTATTTTATAGACATAGAGACTGTACTTAGTTAGACTGTACTGGGAGTCATCCTCACCACCAATAATGATGAAGATATAGAAATACAAAATAGATTAAACCTAGCACAGAAAAGTTTTTCAGCCTGTCAAAAGTTATTAAGCTCAAAGATAATATCCCACACCACCAAACTCAGGATTAACAAGACAATAATCAGACCAGTTCTCCTATATGGTTCAGTAAATTGGATACTAAGCAAGAAATCAGAAAGGAAAACTATTGTATTTGAGAACAAGATTTTGAGGAAAGTATACAGACCGATTTTTGAGGATGGGCAATGGCGATTGAGACATAATTGGAAACTAAGAGAATTATTTAAGGATCCGGATATTGTCGCTGAAGTACGGAGCAGAAGGTTGAGATGGGCAGGGCACATTCTAAGGAAAGACAACAACTCCCTATCGAAGAACGTCTTAAAGAACAACCCAGAAGGTAGAAGACCCCTTGGAAGACCGAAACTTAAGATGGTTCGACCAAGTGGAGAAAGACCTGAGGAAGCTAGGGAGAAGGAAGGAAGATTCGAGAAGCAGAGATCTATGGAGGCAGTGTGTTGGAGAGGCCAAGTACCATCTAGGGTACCAGTGGCCACAGCAGTAAGTAAGTAAGTAAGAGACTGTACTTAACTTTAAAAAAATGGATAAAATCAATTTTGTCAACAATGGTTAACAGTTTGAGTAAACTTCTGGTGAAGGTCTAGTAACAGTGGATGCACTAGTTTCTAATGTGACATATCAACTAATGGCATCAGCACGGTAACTCAGGGGTAATGCACGGCCCAGTAAGTCAAAGGTTGTTGGATCAAAACCAATGGCTGGCTTCTGACTCTGACTGGCAATCTGACTCCTGTCAGATCATAAACCTCTTGCTAGACTGTGTGAGTCATGCCATTACAGCACCTCGCTGTCTTTAATTCACTGCACAGGCCCTAGGTCTGTATTCAGTTGGTGTATTCAGTTGAGGTTTCAATTAAAAAAAAAAATATTACTTGGACTTAAGCCGTCTGTCCATTGACTTCTGTGGTTGTTTTGAGATGTAAATTTCTTTGAATTGGGACAAGGAATCAAACTCAAATCTACTAAATAGCCAGTGAAATATATCCTCCACAAAACCTTTTGTAAACTGAAATGATGTAAAATAAAGTATTTATAACGGAAAAACATTCCTATGGAAGGGCGGATTATTCCCAAGATGCTTCAGCCGTGACAGCTTTTTGCGCACCCCAAATTTCTCTGGTTTCCCTTCCAAACGAAAAAAAAAACAGAACATTAGTGTACCTCTTAACCCTTTCTACTCCTGTATTAGCCGTGGGCCGACATAGAATAATGGTCGCTCCTATCCTTCGTGAACTGTGTGCCGCCATCGAGTATTCCATTGTTTAATAATGATTTCCAATTGTTTTGGCCATTCAAAAATCATTGTGTTTGATTTTAAATGCCGTCCTGACCTTATTATAATATTTAGACGAAAAAATACTCATATCTATTATTATTTAGATGACTTTGGAAACTGTGTCGTTCTGGTTACGTTACAAAGTCATCTGCGTCTGACTCTTTTCGTATCAGTAACATTGTTTGTTTTCATTGACGACATTTGTGTTTTAATTTATAGTTATTAATCAAATGTAATGGCAACTGAAAAGACAGTTACTGATTAGGATATAGAATTGTTTAAGGGAAATTTGTCATCATCAGATGAATTTTTTTAGTGTGGAAGAAATAGGTTACCACTATGGGTAATAACAATAAGTTTTGGTCATTTTTATTGAAATATAGTCAATAAACCAATTTTTCACAGAAAAACTAGGATCTTTAGGGGCGGTTGGGGTCAAAAAACAACACTGGTACATTCGTTAAGACTGCATCAGAGCAACTTCAGGAACCCCTGACTCACTTGTCATTCTCCACTTCCATAGCGATGTCTTCCTCGTCTGTCGTGTGGCTCCAATTTTTCAGCTCCGTCCTCGACAGAGACGCAATCTTTTTGTCTGTAACAAAAAATTATTAACCTACACTAATGTTTATCCATATAAACGTTAGAAGCACAAAAACAAATTTCAATACACCCATCAACACAAATCTGAGCAGGTCAACAAATAAAAACTTCACAGTATAGTATTAAAACCAGACAATTAATTTTTCATCATGTAACCACTTACTTAACAGCTAGCCTGGTAACCAGATACATAATGCAAACTGCTAAGTTAGGTTATGTTTTCTTGTGTAAACATAAAAAAAATATTTTTTCACCAGACAAGAAGCAAGCTTATAAAGCGAAAACATTTTCATATGTTAAATTAACAAGAACTTTTCTACACCAACTGCCTAAAACTAGGTAGTGTTTATAATGATATTTTAAGCTCTTATTTTTATGTTTCTGAGTAGATTTTTTATTGGTCTACAAAAACTATTTTAGTGAATTTTCCATAGAGAAGAAGCTATTATTGTAGGTCTCATGGCAAGACTTAAGCCTGGGACCATGTTATTTTTTGTTTTTAGGTGTCCAAAGGCCAAAAACAATAGTTGTTAATAATTGTATACGTATATTAGCGAATTTCCTATAGGGAAGAAGCTATTACCGTAGGTCTCAAGGCAAGACTTAACCCTAGCGGTGGTCAATGTTAGGAGTGGGAAATAGCCAGGCAGATTTGGCAAATTTGCAGATCTTTTTTGAAAATTCATATAAATTCTAAATAAGATGGTCAGGACTTAAAATAAGCTTAAAACTACACAATTTAGTTTCTTAAAGGTTTTCCCTATCTCCAATGGTTACCGAAATATTAAAAAATCGTTGTACGTTGTATTTTGGGGGTTCCATTAATCTTATGGGGGATAAGGAAAAATTGATATTTCACTTTGTATTTTGGGGTTCCAATGTTAACCTTATGGGAGATAAGAATACTCCCATCGCAGCAGAACTGCGTACTCAGCAAATTTCCAAATCGATAAATATATGATTTGGTTATTTGCCTATTCTCCATAAGATTAACATGGGAAAGAGTATGCAGGTTAGCTGCTGTGAGGAACAGTGAAAGTAGGAATTTCTAGCATAAACAATTATTATTTTGACCATTTATACAAAGTTTCATCAGCATCTGTCAATAAAGGATGTCAATAAATCACTTATTAACCTATATTTTTTGGATGAAACTTGGTATTTAGCTTCATGTGGGTGGGATCCATCTATTTATGCTTAAAATCATAGTTAATGTGCTTATCATGGCAGCTAACCTGCATACTCTTTTCCCATGTTAATCATGTAGAGAATAGGCAAACTCCTTTATTTATGGACAGATGTTGACGAAAATTGGAATAAATGGTCTAAATAAAAATTTTTCATGCTAGAAACGCAATAAAAGGAAAAAAAATGAAATAAGAAATACGTTCAGTATTTCTCACAGCAGCAAACCTTCATACTCTTTCCCATGTTAATCTTATGGAGAATGGGCAAATAACTCTCATATATATCAACAGATATTGATAAAACTTGTCATATATTACATATATTATTATTAAAAATATATTATTGATTTGGAAATTCGCTGAGTATGCAGGCCTACTGTGACAGGGGCATTTTATAGTTACAAAAGTGTATTGCTTTTATACATACAAGTGATAAGTAAATAAAAAAAAATGTAGGCTAAGTTACATCTGATAAACTACAAGATTATAAAATATTAGGTTCTGATAACTGTTATACACATTTATATGTGTATTATCTTATGTATTTTACTGCACAGATTACCACGCAACTCGAACTACCCATTCTCAGAAACCGCTATGTTAACAAACAATGTTAAGTGACACATCGGTAGTTGGCAGCAGCCTGAACCGGTAAGGCCCAAGGTGAAAGAGAGGGGTTGGCAGTGAGGTACTGAATTGCTCAAGGTCACCTGCTCGGCAGTGTTGCCACACTAGTGCATTGAAATTTCACTGCGGTTTCACAGCCCAACGGTTCCAGTTAAGGGTTAAAAATGTAATATTTGGCAAATTTGTTTCAAAATACTAAAAAATTCCATTTACCTTCCTCTTGTTTCATCTTTTCCACCTCGTCTTGACTCAAAAATGTAAAAACTCTCTCTGAAATAGGAAAAATATGTTAACTACAACAATTAAATTCAAATTCAATCTGAATGTAAAAAATCTACATCTACAAATAAGACTACCTGAAACAAATAGATTATTAATTTGCATACTTTAAATCTTTAACAGAAATTGAAAGTTTTATTGGCATATATAGTTATAAAAATTTAAAAGCTATTTAAGACACAATTATAATTATAATGCATAATTACAATTATTATGAGGCGTCATATAATAAACCAAGTTCCATAATAATATCACCATTTTAATATGAAAAAGGATTGTTTAAAACATTGAGTTTCTACGTTTATTTGAAAAATATGTTATATTGTACAACCTATTAAAGATAATCCCTTTTGGAATGTATATTCTTCAAATGTGGGACTCATGGTTTTTTTCATGAAAAATTTAAATTTGACTTTTATTTTAGTTATACAAATTAGCAAAGTGAATTAACAGTTACTTCTATGCTTTAAATTAGAACAAAACCAACTTACTGTTGCTTCAAACCATGAAAACCATTAAAACAATAAAATAAAAAATAAAAAAAGACAAATATGGTTTTATGCAAGTTGCAAAAAAAAAGTCACCTGGTTTTGGCGACGGATGAGTAGATTCTTCCATTGCTTTTTCGAAGAATTTCTTTTTGTCACTGACCGTAGTGGCAGCATTGGTGCTAGCGGAGACTGCCGGCTGCACCTGATTGGCCTGCTGTGTTACATTGACACTGACTTAATGACATTGCTAATTATAGGTATTACAACCGAAAAATAAAAAAAAACTGAACTACAGTATATAAGAAATTGTCTAACATACCTGGTACAAAAAATTAGAAATTTAAAATATTACAATATGACAGGAAGTGAAGGCAATAGCTTATTAAAACCAGATGGTATTTAAACCTAGAACACCTATTGATAAACCTAAAAAAGGACAAAAAGTGTTTCATCAATAAAACTTATAGGGTATAATTATTTTTAAAAAACAAAAACTTGATAGAGAGTAGATATATAGAATTTTTTCTAATTATGTAAAGTATCATTTAGTAATTTCATTTAACCTGCAGATGTCGAGGGGTGAACGAAACGCTCACTTTTCATTTTAAGTTTCTACAAAACATGGAGTTTATAATATATCGGTCTGAAACTCGGAATACCTGTTGTTTGGGGTATCAATAGTGGGGGGGGGGGTATGGTGGGGGAGGTGGCCTTCAGTCTGTCTCGCACCTTAAGCACAGTGCAGTAAGCACAACTGGCACAACTAAAAAGGCCTTTTATTTAGTAAAAAATTATGTGTTTTATATATTTATAATACTTTTGTTGTTATTAATACACTGAGTATTAGCAAAATGTCTCTGTAATAACGTCCTGTCTTTTAAATAATTAATTGAAAACAGTTGAATTCATTTATAAAAAAGTTTAAAGATTGAGAGTCTTTATTATAAAATTATTTATTTTTTCTTTTGTATATAAATTATAGTTTGGAAAAATAGCCAAACAAAAAAGGTGAGAGTGGCGCTCACTCCTTAATCCATGTAACCTCTATGTGACCTCTACCAACGGCGGAATAACAAAACTATTAATTAAAAAAAGTACCCAATTAGTTAAAAACCTTAATTATTTAGAAAATAACTGTTTTTTTAATAATTTTATATTAATATATTTAACTATAAAATCTTCCTTAATAGGTTTTTAACTCAGCAAATTTCCCTCAGAAGTGAGAAATGAATGAAATTCATTTCATAAACTCAATAGAAAAACTTGAAACTTGGTGTTGTTAGAACGGTAATCTTATCAGGTCACCGTTCTAACAACCTATTGTTTTGGGTATAAAGGAATAAATTACAACAGGAATTTGTTCAAAACTGTATTATTAAATAATAAAAAATTTTGTCTTTTTCCAGAACCACCCTCTTAGTCATCTGCATGCACCTGTTACCATATCCTTTTTTAATGTTCTAAACTGCATTTAAACTTGCAACAAACAGTATAGATTCCTGTCTGATAGGGTCTAAAACATTGTTGTGACTTTCACTACTTTTTACCAAGTGAGTTGTGGTCAGAAATAAATTACAACTTTGTGTACAACACTGCTTGCACAATACTGTGACAGTTTTTCTTGGAAGTTCAAACACACCTTAAGATAGATTAGTTAAAAAAAAGAGATACATTCTTTTGCTCCCACACTCATAACTTACCATAATTTTCACATCAACAAATATGGAATCGGAACTTGGCGAACGAGTTTTACCAATCTCAAATCAATTCTAATACACTACAGTTACAAAACTACATTAGGACCCACCTTACGAGGAACAGAGGCGGATTGTTGCCCGTAACCCTCAAGCAAAGGTGGTGTAGCTTCAAACACTTCCATCCAAGAGGGGGAGGAGGAGCTCAGAGAAGGGGGGAGGGTAGAATAGTTTACAGGAGGGGGAGGAGTTGCGTTTACACTCTCGCTATTACTTTTACTTGAATCTGTAGTCTCAAATGTTTTTGAAGAATCTACATTTACTTGTTCCAGACTTTTATTTAGAAAAGCCAATCTGGCTGTAGATTCCTCGACTTTTCTTTGAGTAAAGCTGTCAGATATTGGCCTTGGAATTTTCGAATTATTAGTTTCATTTCTTATTTTGAAATAATTTGAAGAACTGCTCGAGCTTGACGTTTTGGTTGATTCGTGGGTGTAAGTGGTTGATATTGTTTCTTCCTGAGTTTTTAGGGTTTCATCATGAGTTTTTAGGGTTTCATCATGAGTTTTAAGAGTTTCATCATGAGGTTTTAGAACAGTTCCTGTTTTTGACCTAAAATCTTTAAAATGAGGAATTTCAAAGCTACTAGTAGTTATTGGAACTTTGGTAGTGAGTTTTACACTTGATGAACTTTGATAAACTGGTTGATACAATGATTTCTTCAGGTCTTCATCGGTCATAACCTTGCTTTGCACTTGGTCAAGTGTTATTGTATTTGATACAGGAACAAAAGCCGAAGTTGCAGCAGTAAAGTTCAATGGCTCTAGTGGTCTACTATCCGGAACAGGACTGTAGTACTGTTGATGCGGGAAAGCCAATGGCAGGCTACTAAAATCTGATGAGAAATAACTTGAGTCTAATCTTGGAGGTTCAATTAGCTGGTGTGGATTCGAGTGCATCTTAGCCTGGGGATAAGGGAATCGTGTTGCGTACTGTTGTTGTTGATGATTGTCACGGAGGTATTTGGGAGAAGTTGGCGAATACATTGGAAATGAGTTGGGAGGGAAATACGTTGGCACTTGGGGTGCTGACATCTGAACAGGGATGTAAGCGATTCCATTTGATATGATGGGTGCGACAGGAGCTTGTCCATGGAACAAATGTGGAATATTGGGCGGATTTTGACTGACTTGCGAAGAAACTCTATAAGGATTCTGGGGCTGATAGAGTTGAGAGGAAGCTGACACTGTTTGCACCGGAGATTGAGCAAAAGAAGGTTGGATATTGGTATATTCCACAAAACTTGGACTAGGAACTTCAGTGAATGATGTGAGCAATTTTTTCTCTGAAGTTGGACTAGTCAACGAGGGCAAAGACTTTGTTAAATTTTTAGGACTTTCCATTTTCCTTTCCAAAGAATGAACTTCCATGATATTTCTCACACTAGGAGTTTCTTCGAAGCGCACACTTCTTCCTCCTCTTGGAAATGTCACACTTGTGTCGTGTTTGTCTACTTTGGTCACATTAGCTTTAGGGAAAGTGCTGAAATGTAAATCAGTCAGCTGTTCAGCGGATTTGTGGAAAGACGGCTGTTTGGTTAATTTATAAGCCTTATCAAGTAACAGGTCTTCCGAGGATTTATTATGCTTTGAGGCAGCTACAAGGTTTTTTTCTGAATTTGTCAAAGAAGGAGGTGAATAAGAAGAAGCTTTTGGGAACACCTGGATGTTTAATTCTGAAACATATTCCTTTCTGACTTTACTTTTCAAATCTTCTGAGCCAACACCAGTGAGATTTTCAGAACTCTTAATAACCGTCTTATTCTCTGCCAAAGGTACAGTAGGTTTTTCAACAATATTTGTCCTATCTTGGTTTTCTTTGTCACCATCTTCTGAGCTCTCAGTCTCAGTAAATTCTTCCGAACTGTCTTCTTCCGAATCTTCTGACCCGGTTTCAGATTTGCTAATGGCACTTTGTTTTTTCATCGGAATTTTTTCACTTGAAGTTCTAACATCCGACAGACTCGGTTTCGAAACATGACCAGAATATTTCCCGAGTCCCGGGTCTATTGCTGCTTGGGTGAAAGCGGAAGTCTGCATTTTGTGAGAGTGTTCAGGGACTGGAGTGGAAGGAGGCGTCTTTGGAAATTTTACAGACTTCACTGCTTCGGGCTGTGGTGCATGCAAAAAAGTAAATATATCATGCAATAAATTTATACCATTTGTACTTTGTTAAGTTTAACACTTCAAAATTACGACAGATGAACGAAGATTACACCAAATTACTACTGGATTTCCACCTGCTTACAATATTGATCAAATACACATTTATTTAAATAATGTTTAGAATTAAGTAACTGAACTAAAACTTTTCTAATTATTTCAATGCTCAACTAAATATAAAATATATACTTAAAAATAAGTTTTTTCAAGAAGTTCTAGATGAAGCAGTTGAAAACCCATTATAAACCATTTTATATCAAATACTACAGAAAAGTATTACATTCCACAAATTAAAAGTAAAAAAGAACCTCAAATTTTTATAACTTTTTTTTGAAAAAAAAAAGATTTTGTTGAAAAAAATATCTCTGCGAAAATAGAGTAGTGATTTGATGGACTAATCCAGCAAATAAGATCTTATCGAACTATATTTTCTTAAATTAACTTACATCAAAATTATAATATTTGATATTAGTAAGGTTGAAATTTTAAATTAGTTAACCACGGTTCCAGTTGTCTAAAATAGCCACAAGATTTATGATGAGAAACTATTGAAATCTCTTGACTGGAATGGTTGAAACAATCTATTAAATTGAAAAACCTTATTTAAAGAAAGTGTTATTTTATATATAAGTTTTATTTTTTCTTTATTTCACAAACTTAGATTTAAAGTAGGTCTATACCCTAAACGGTAAGTGTAAAAATGTTGTAAAATGACATTGGACCTATATATACTGTTGACGTAGGAAATCATTAAGATTATATCACTCAAAAATTAAAACATCAATGTTTTAGAATGAAGTTGATACAAACATTTTTGTTAAAATTAATATAACTAATTTAAATGAACAAAATCATATCATTTGGAAATTGTACTGCATTTAAGTGAGGGAAAAGACACAAGATACACACAACCACAACAAAAAAAGCATATATACAGCCCAAAGCATGAAGTAGGAATAGACAGCAATTGGGTTGAGGAAGCTAGACATTACCTCATGGCTGATGTTGAGTAGTTGGACAGATATTGTGCACTTTGTAACATGAAGCTTAAACGACTACACATTAAGTGAAATAAATATGTACACACCCACCACACCATGTAGCAAGAATAATTCCGCATACTAGTATTATAAATCAGTGTTATAGTACTTCTATAATCTCACAGATTACGTCTCTAAGACAATATATTCTGAGTCTGAGGTAGAATTCAGATCAAGAAGTCTCATACACTTACAACATAGAGAAAATGCAGATGTTCACAAAGATTACAACTGGTAAAAAATTTAATTTCAAAAAGGTTGGTGTATTACAGGGTAAGGGTTGATAAGTCAAAAACCTAACAAAATAATTATTTTTAGGAAGCACCGACACAAAAAAAAGTTACTTTGACCAGTGCCAATGTTTAGCAATATTTTTTACTAAAACTGTAGTTCTTCCTTGAGTGTTTGTGCACTTTTACTAATTTTCTCAATGATGTTTAACTGATAAACTATAACCTTAGGTGTTTTTGATAAAAATATTGTGACAAGAATAAATTTTAAATGAGGTCTGTTGTGTGATAAAGTATAAATAAATTCAATCATGGACTTAACTTGTATAAAAACTATAAATACCCTTGTCACAGCAGACCATGTACTCAGTGAATTTCCAAATCAATATCATTAAAGTATAAGAATAAAAATATTACAGGTTAATAAATATTTGTTCAATTAAAGTACAAACCTAAAAATATTTCTTTGAAGTAGTGATATACTAGAATCAATTTGGGGTATATTTTATGTAATATTTAATTTCTGGTTGACTTTGAGATAATTTAAGTATTTTCCCATGCATTCACGGAATTAAGACCGTTAATTTAAGCCCAAGAAATAAATAAAGTGGTTGAAATTATCTGTAAAACAGTCCAAATTATTGGTGATATCTACAAGTACAGTTTTAGTTCTCTTGCACCATTATCAAGGTCAAAGAACATTATCAACAACAACAGCAACATTATCAAGGTCGTCAGGTAAAAACATCATACTATGCTTGCCATATAATTTTTTTTCGAGTGGACGTTGAAGGTACATTTAAATTATAACACAATCCACATGTTACACAGGACACACACAATACAAATAGCGATCACACACTAAAAACGATGTTGGAAAAAATTTTTGTTCAAAGGCCTTGAGATCACTCTTTGCAGTACTAAGGAAGAGTTTTATACTTTTAAGGCTACAACAAGATAAAACAAGATAAAAATCTAGGGTTTAATGAAAACTAAATTACAGTTTACATTTTATTTATAATAAAATATTGGATACGCAGGCTAGATGGACTAGTATATTTTCATCAGAGGGGGCACGTGACAAGACAAGTCCACTGATAACACCCCTAAGGTCACTTTATCACAACCCATGCGGCCAGTGTCCTCCTGTCAACATCCGGGACAGGTGATCTCAAAGCCTTTGAACAAACATTTTGTCCAACATCGTAATTAGTGTGCGAATCAACCACTAGATAATGGTGCGAGAGCACTGAAACTGAGGTAGTGGATACCACAAATTTGGACTGCTTAGACAGGTAATTTAAAACCACTTTATTAGTCATAACGGTCCTGGGGCAGTATGAAATGTTAAAATCACTAAAAATTAAATTATACTTTATGGTTAGCACTATTAATGTCATCTGTTTTTCCAACTATGCTCGGTTTGAAAAGATATAAAATGACACTAAAAAATGTTATTTGATTTGATACAAAGCATGTTATCAAATCCATTACACTCATCACAATCACCTCAGAATATCTACCCAGGTGTATGAGAACCCTATAGATGAATACAAATACGATTAAAATGCTGCTCAAAATTTAAAGTCTAAATCCCAAATTCTTGTAACAAAATTGGGTAAAAGCAATCTTTCTCCTAGTCCCAATTTTCGCTATAGTATAATAAGTCTTCATTACAGATAGTTTGGACCTTGGAATGATTTGATGATGACTTAGCAAACTGTGCGGAAACGAACCATGCAAGGCGTGATTCAAACAACCTGTTACAGAATAAACTGACTGCTTGAATTTATTGAATAATAAAACAAGATATGTACAATCACATTGTGTTACCTTACTTACAAGTACTTACACTTTACAAGTCACACAGAACTCTTGTATTAAATCTTTAGCAAAACAGACTATGTATTATACACTTTTTTTCTAATAACATAATCTTGTATATATAAACAACACGATTTACACGGATACAAATAAGCGATATATTTTTAGAAAAATACAAGACCCGTAGACAATACAAAGTACCAAAAGTTAGCACCTGGCTTATTAAGAGCGTATGAACTTAATTTGCAAGGATATGATGTACTTGATTCGATTGTACGTATCGAACCTAGAACACTGAATGGACACTTTTTACGATAAAACTACGGTATACTACGACAGGACAGGACCTGTAAGGAGACAACAATACTATAACTGCAACACCATTGTGGATAGGACAATTCACCAAACAATGAAGACTAGTTGGACTGTGGGAGAAATTTTTAATCACTAAATAATACAATCACTTTGAAAAGTCATTAGAGAAAAAATACGGACATTACTAAAATACCTTACTAAACCTTTTAAAAAAAATTGCTCACATCTAAAAATGATAGATAAAAGTGTTAATTCCAAAAAGGATAAAAATTAATTCAGATTTTTAAGCAGGCGTAAGGAACGTTGATGTATATATATTTTGGTTAACTTGCATTATACAACTAAATTCCAATACATACAGTATTTCTTAAAACGATTTATAATCTGTTTAAATCTGTACATATAAATCAGGTATATATAAAGCTAATAAATGTATACATAAATCACAAATAGATTCGTGGAGGGAAAACAATAAAATGTATAACAAAAATAGTGGTCTTAGAAACAGTTGAAAAATATGAAATACATTAACAGTACGATCAGTCTTTATTGCTTTGTGTGAAAAGCCTAAATATTAATAAACCATCATTTATAATCTGTCACTAATTTTTCTTAAAACTCAATTAGAGTGATTTTTCATAAAATCAACAAACTTCTTCAGAATATATTTAAGTTCTTAAATTATGAGTGAACTGTAAAAAATGTGATTGACTTAGTAGGTGCTATGAGTGATTATAGATTCCACAACACAGCAATTAGAAAGAAAATAGCCATAACAACCTGTATTGAGAAAGTCAATTTAACTCACTCAACTGATTCTAATCTAGAGCTTTCATAAGTCTAACAGGGGGAAATTATAACATATATAAAAACCTGATATATTTTAACCTAAGTTTACAGTTCTATTAGGCAATAGGTTAAATATAATTAATATAACATTTTTGTTAGAATATTTTACATAGTTTTAGCATAGTAAAGCTTCAATGTTGGACACTAAGGCCCGATTTCACCATACTTTTGAACTTCAGTCACAGCTTGTTCAAGCTAACGCCGGCTTCAAGACTAGCACACTCTTGAATGGGTGTTACAAGGCCCTGTGGCATGCCACAATTATTGAAACTATTTATTATTTGTTCATCAATGCTTTATTTTGAAAGGTGTAATAGAGCTGCTCAAATTCGATTCCATAATTTGATGAATAAACAAATCACTGCTCGTTGGCGGCAATAAAGAATGCTTCGTTTTCACTTTCTCCCTTGATACATAGTATAGTATATGGAGAAAGTATTGTGTTTGTCAAAATTCTGAATATATCCGTTTTAAGACTTCCAAAAAAGTGTTTTTGGTCTGATATCTGCCTGTATTTCTGTCAGTGTACAAACCACAAGACCACAATAATTATCCGATTTTTATGAAATTTGGTACACGGGTGCACTTGGGCCATTTATAATTTTTTTAAATGTAGTTTACCCCTAAAAATGTGAAAACACCAAATTGATCAAAATCCGCTATAAAAATTGTGATTAAAATTTCATGGTTTGTAGAGATTATGGTCCCATAATTGATGACACTACCCACATATCTGTAAAATTAATGGTTCAAAAGTTATGGACTTTTAAATGTAAAAAATATATTACTGTAGTTTAACATTTTCTGGCAAAAAACAATTTTATAAAATAAAGGTGTAATCCAGAACTGTGTGTGCAGTAGAGAAATATTCAACTAATACGGAGTAGCCTTTATGAAATATAATTACTGTAATTATTTCAGAGTGTCAATTTTGTTCTCCTTTTTTCCCAATCAATGTCGGTTGACCAATTTTGCGATTGTTCTCTATATTTTTAACACTTTGAATTGAATTACCGCTAGATAGGTTTGAAAGAAATATTTCATCGTAATTAAAACTTAGGAGGATTTTAACTCGATTGTCGCGTTCATGAACAGTGATATGTTTTATGTGTTTTCATGACACTTACTAGGCCTAAGCTAAACTACACTATTTATGTTGTATGTTTCGCTTTACTGTATTAGTTATATTCAGTAGAATCTCTTTAATTCAAACTTCAATAGTTCGACAACCTCTACAATTCGTATATTTTGTCTGTTTTCTTGAAAACTTCTAATATTCTTACAAATATAAAGTATTTTGATACATCAATTTAGCCACTGAAATTGGAATTTGATTGTACTTGAGCCTATAGAATTCTAATAATGTTACTTCATCTCAAAACCCTACCTTTAAAATTCAAAATTATCCCTACAATTCGAAGTTGGTTTCCATAAGCCTCTGAAAGTCGAAGTAATTTTAAAAAACTAGGCAGTTGAAACGTGAACCAGAGGGATATCGCAATTCCTCCAGGTTCGGATCATCAGTGGCATTGTTTTCTTTGCATCTTTACAGCATTGATAGTATAAATATCAAATGTTACCGTTATTGTGTTATTGTAATCAGTTAGAATTTTTGGTATGCTACTGCATTTATATTAGCTCGTAAATAGTAGATTAAGCCTGTAAATACAATTGTTGTAAATTATTGTAATTATTGACGCAAATACAGGTCTCTATGAACTTGTAAATAAATAATATTGTCTATTAGTCTATAGTGGATTTTTTTAGAATGAGTTTAAAAAAGAACAAGTATGATTCAATCTTTATTCTCGTTAACCCCTAAAATTTAAACATCCGAATTGAATCTCTACAATTCAATTAAAAAATATTCTATAAAAACGCTAAACTCTTCAATTCAAACTCCCAACAACTCAAACTTTGAAGTAAATTGGCTTTCCCTTGGATTTCGAATTAGCCAGGTTCAACTGTATTTACTTTTAATGACAAAGCCTAATGTAACATCTATGCTATTTAAAGGCCTACAAAGATTTTGATTATTAATTCTTTAAAGCATGAACTAAAAACTGATCTTTTCAAAACATTCACGATTCGAGGACAAACGTAAATATAAGAAAATCTGTTAAAACTGTTTTAAAAATAACCTTTATACATAAAATTATAAACCAACAAAGTTGGTAGACTAACACTGGACTTGGTACCTGTGGACGTTCACAGTATGGCTTGTATTGTATACTAATGACTAATACACTTTCAATAAACTACATATATTTTATGAACTTTGATAAAACATAATACGCACAACACCAAACGACTACACTCATCTCACATCTCACTTATAAACACGCTGATCAGTTTATCTGATTATTGGGAAATTCGAGGGCTGTCTTAAAAGTAACTGATGTTATGTCGACCATAAAGAACAGTGTTGGGTCAAAAATCTTGGTGTCATAAAATTAATAAACACTGTGTTAATAAAAATAATCTTGGTTTCATAAAATAATGAAGTATGTTAACAAATTACTCATTTTTAGTTATAAAGTAAAATTAATTTTTTAAAAGTCTGCTGGAAACTAAGTTCTTCAGAGTTTTTTTTGTATGCAAACTATTGTAAAACACTTTTCAGTATGAGATTGAAAAATAGATCTTTCAAATGTTAGTCATGCAGCAGAAATGTTATCTTTGTATGAAATATTTTTTTGTAAAAAATTCCTCTCACTTTTGAAAATAATGTAACTTTATGAGATTTTCATAAAATTAGACAAAGAGAACTGATACAGAGAGATATGTGATCAATAAAAAAGATTTGTAGAATAATGGAACTATTTTGAAAATGTCATTCTGAAATTAAAAAAAAAAGAAGAAGATCTGAATTTGAGAATTAAAAAACTGCATAGAGCAATATCAAATCGCATGAAAGATCGGAGACTGGAGGAAGGGGCTACACGAGGATGCTGTATACCGAACCTATTGGAGAGGCTGTTATATATATATATAAAAATTTTAACGACTATTGTTTTTGGACACTGGGCACCTAAAGAAGAAAAAATAACATGGTCCCGGGCTTAAGTCTCGCCATGAGACCTACGGTAATAGCTTCTTCCCTATGGGAAATTCGCTAAAAAAAACTTGTAATGCGCACAGCAAAAACATTGTAGTGAAAAGCAACTAAGAGAAGCAACTCAAAAGAATATGTTTTCAAAATTTACATAAACAAAAATGAGCAAGATGAGAACTGCTGCATTGAATAATGACCAAACATATTTTCCTCCATCAAAATACCTCCCTCAAATTTTCTGATTTCTTTGACAAAGATAACAAATTTTGTGGAGATTCTAACTACTTCATGTCTTTCTAGCACCCAAAAAAATCATTTTCACAGAAACTCCTGAGGTTTTTTAAAATACCCTAATCATTTTTAACATATTATTGACCATATATATGGAGATTAGAGAAACAAAACTCTTGTTCACACATTATGGCAATGTTACGACACTAAGATCATAGCACAACGATTGTTACCGTGATACGCATATATGTTCGATATTCTGGAAAGCCTTCGAATTTCTATTAAAGACCTAATTGTGTTGCATACAAAATTATATCATTAACTATAGATCTAACAGGCTAAATAAACTGAATAATATTCTTAACACATTAAAACTTTGGCAGATTAATCTTACACTATGTCTACAGATGACATAACAATGTGGACAAAAAGTTAAACAATGGAGGAAAAAAGTTTTACTAACAGAAAAGAAAACTAGAAGAGATATAATTTTAAACTGGTTCTTTTGCAGATTATTAGTAACAACCAATAATCATTAGTTGTACCTCACACGAGAAACAGATTAAATAAAAAAACAATATTTATAAAAACTAAGTTCAAAATTTTTTCTGAGAAGTAGACCATTTAAAAAAACCATTTCAATAATATTTAGAGTGTGCGGATAGTTAATTTTCTTCGAATCTGATAGCTCATGTCCAGATCGGATAATTTTGTGATCCAGATATTTGCAATAACAACATGAATATTTAACAGTTATTATACTTCTTCAGGTTCATAATGTTTTTGTATCAATCTAAAAAACCTCTAAACATTTTATTGAAAGAAACAAATGTTATTAGTTTTATGTCAAATAATTTTATATAGCTTCTTATTTTTCATTTTGAAGAGATATTAGGGTTTTTTGTACTATTAAAGCTAATAGGGCATGTTAATATGGCATAAATATGGAAACTGAAAGGGTGGGCTGAAAAAAGTAAATTTTTGAGTATCGAGCTCTAATAGGGCGCAAAAGATGTGTATTCTTATGGAGATGAAGGGAAAAATAATATCTTATATCCAAAAATCTTTAGTTTGTACATCAGGATTAATGTTTTTGAAAAAGTAAATTTTTTGCTATTTTGGACAAATATTTTTTACTGTATAAGCCATACAGTACATAATGAGTAAGTCCATACAGTACATATTTTTACAAAGGGAAAAACATTTATAATAAATTTTTTTATTGTACTACCACATATTTATTGCGTTCATTAGTCCACAGGCTTAGTTAATAGATCAATTTTTGTAGCATATAACTTAACCTCTTACGGTGTAGTAAACAAGTCATTACATGAAACCTCTTAGGCGTCTTAAGCAAGTCGGGACTTGAAGCCGAATGCCAGTCTGGACCTGACCGACACATTCCCCATTTGTATTTTGGTTAGCTATGTGATAACACCACACGCCTGTGTTTCTGCTTTAACTGAAGTAAGTGTATGCCTTTTTGTACTGTGCTATTGGTTTATTATCATTTATATATTGGTTTTTTTGTTTTGTGTTGTGTGTAGTTACGGTGAAATGGTTTCAAACATTTTAATAACAAGACAAGTTCAGTGTCCAATTTTCAGTTTATCTAAAAAAGGCCTTAGTGAGACAAGTCTTCCAGCTATTCGCGTCAAAGCCTCTATTCCAATTGTATCGCACACACAAGCTATCCAAATGATACAGTCTTATCATGACTCATATTACAGCTTGAGAAAATCATACATTAGTGATCATAAATAAGACTTGTTTCAGAGGAAAATACAGGAATTTCTTACAGAATCCAAATTAAAACTTTTTTATATTGCTATTTGTAAATGTCAAATGGTTTATAAATGGTGTGGGAAAAAGACAAGTTCCTGTGAAGTGTGAAGATCCTGCCTAGTAATAATGGAGTGCAATTGTGATAAACAGAAAAAGATTCCTATAATAGAGAGAAAATTCTTGTATGATCAGCAATAATGAAGCAATAATAGGAAGTTGTGCATTGGGGGTGTAGATAAGGTAATGATAAATAAACTAGTCAAGAAAGAAGAAAGGAAACACCCAGAAAGCCTACAGGAAAACTTAAATGATGGTATTGAAATGGAAGCCAAGGAAATAGGAGAATCTTCGCAAGAAAATCCGATTGAATCTATTTCACCAACGACTCTCTCAAAAACGTCTCAAATGAGACTCAGTCTTAAATCAACTGCATTAGTTAGTGACAGATTTGGTGTATGACAGAGCAATGGCGGCCATAGCATATATCATTGAGTGTGCTATTCAATCTTGGAATAATATCAGAGTCAGATACTTCCCTAGTAATTGACAAACATAAAGTACGAAGAGAAAAGCAAAAGGCAAGACAGGCTGTTAAACAAAAAGACCTCGAAGGTGGAGACTTAAAGGGAATCTACTTTGATGGGAGGAAAGACGATTCTTTGTTTCAGGATAAAATCGGAAGTAAAATGTATCAATGAGTTATGAAAGAAGAACACAGAAATATTGTTCAAGAACTAGAGAAATTGATGTTATACTCCTTTAAGAACAATCGTTTGTTTTCATGTAATTTACAAATTATCACGATATTTTTTGCAAACTTTTAACCCTGTTTTAAACTACAAAAATTGATTTTTTAAGCTTATGGACTTATGAACGCATTAAATATGTAGTACTACAATAAAAACAATAATAATAATATGGAACAAATATTTATCTAAAATAGTAAATAATTGACTTTTTTTAAACTTTAAGCCTGATGTGCGAACTAAAGATTTTAATTCAGATTTTTTATATTATTTTAATCTCATCTCCGTAAGATACGCAGCTTTTGAGCCCTATTAGAACTTGATACTCAAAAATTTACTTTTTTTGGCTCACCCTATTAAAAAAAATTAAAACAGATAAAAATAATAATAAAACACTTGGTCCACCCTCAAGGCAAAGAGGAACTATTAACAAAGAACTATTTCACTTTGCCGACACCTATCTTTGAAACTACTAAGTTTCCATTTGAAACTAATTTTTTACTAATAACAATTTCAACCTTCTTATCATAAAATTTTATTTTTAAAACAACTATTCCAACCACATAATATATGAACATTATTCTATAACAATCAAAAACAATATTCACAACAGATTTACACTTTACAAAATAAATAAATAAATGTAGGCTTAATTGTGTTAGAACGGAACCCTGTCTTGTTAACAAGTCTTTTTAGTCAAGGCAAACTGAAAAATAAGTGGAAAGTTTTTAGAAGCATAGTGTTGGTTTTTGTACACACACATATCTTTAAGACAACAAATCTTACCTCAAAACTTTAAACAATTCAATCTCTAGAGATAGTAGTTTAGTAGAAACTCTACAAACTTAATGAAGAAAAATCTTTCAAAAATATATATAAACAGTTAAAGCTGTTTTGTTATGATAGCGGTACCTATAGCCTAAAATGCTCAAAATAACGATAGAAAATAGGGATCGGTAGATATTTTTCTGCGGTCAAAATTACAAACTTATTCTCAAACTTAATTTTAGTTTTAATGGTTAACATGACAACTCAAGTATGGTAACTTTTCTTCAATATTTCTAATACATAAAACTAGATAATGTATTTTGGTCATCAAATTATATTAGGATTACAACAGTAGTTTTAAATGAATATAATCATACACTCAATCCTCATTCATACTTAGCTGAAAATACCTGCCTTGTGGTATGGTTGCCATTTTAATAATCTAATCTTATCTAATATGAAGACTTTATTTCACACAAAGGTGGGTTAGGACTTAAAAAAATTAAAAAAAATAAATAGATATCTAAGCTTCTAAAAACTTTCCGTTTCATTCACGTTTCCAATTGCCTGAACTAATAAAGCGTACAAGTATTTATGTAAAACACACAAAAGTAGTTTGGTCGGTAGAGGCTAACTGGGCGTGATGTTATAGGTGGTTCCTCGTCGAGCGTTCAGTCTGCAACGAAAAAACAATCACAGCTGAACAGCCAGCAATCTACTGGATCGCTTTGAGACCACTGAAAGGGTTTACTGACCAGAAATCCTAAAAGTAAATAGGGGTGGGCAAATACTGGATTTTTGAAAGTATTTAAAAGTAGAGAGAGAATCACTTAAGTTGGTTCAGAAATTTACATATTTAGGCACAGTGATGTAGAACAATGGGAGAAAGGCACAAGAGGTAACGAGGTAGAGAGGTAGTCTGGGATGAATAATTATACCAAAGACTGCAAAAGTTACTATGTATAAATGATATTATATATCGATTGTTACTTATGGTGTGAAATTTTGGAATGTAACACAGAGAGAATTGAATAAAACCAGCCTAAAGTAAATCTGCAGAAAAAGGCATAAAAACATAAAGTTGGGCCGAAACATAGAGTGGTTAATGGTATGTAGCTAATTTATATTATGATGTAAAGGAGTTTTTTCCTTATCCCATTTAGGTACTATATTTCTCTTAGATAATTTAGTTTTCCTGACTTTTGTTTAACCTAAACAAAATTGTTTCTCATGATTTTCCCAGAGAAACGTATTATATAATGAACAATGTAAACGTTATTGAAAATCACCATCTTTCCCTTTTAGTGTACAAATACTCGATTAGACAAAATCAAAAAAAAAGTCAAATCCATTTATTTCAATAAAAACCATAGAGTACTTTTACAAATTGAATAAAGAAAACAAAAATCCGCATAGGACACAATGGCCTGTGCGCGGAGTGAGTTCTTATTTAAGTACTTAATAATAGAAATTAAAAAAAAAATACTTGGATTGCCTAGAAGTATAATAATAGAATAAAAAGAAAAATTAATTAATTATTTAACACATATTATAAGTACAAAAAATTATTGATTTATGATAATTATTAATTTAAGACAGCTGACATGAATGGTATAAATTGCAGCTATGGAAACTAAATAACATTAGGAAGTTTGTTAAGATAAACAGAATTGCAGTAAAAAATAGAAAAAAAATTTGCTTTGCATGGGTTGATTACAAAATAAATATAGTGTATTAATAGAGCTTATATTCAGAGAAAATTTGAATTTGGATTTTCACTTATATTCAGATGAAATAGAATTTTATAAAATTCATTTTTTTTTTGTTGAGACTAGGAAAAATTCCACTCTTTGTCCACCCCTAAAAATAACAGTTATAAAATTTTTCATATAGAGTTCAACAATTTTATATGTGGTTTCTTTTCCGACAATTTAATTACACTTAAGGACAATTTTAGAATTATTTAGTGTAATTTAGAGCAATCTTGCAAATTGTACAGTTTGTGGAACAATTATATTTTTGTAACAAACTGTTTTACTTGATGAAAACTCTTGCATTTATAACTCTACCCTATTTTCATATTTTTCAAACTATTTTACTTATTAATTTATCAGCCCCAAGAATATTTCAATCAAACTTTTGCTTGCACATTAAGTCTTACCGGATGTTAAAAAACAAACCACAACCACAAAGAGAAAATACAATAGCCTTAATGTACAGTAAATACACATTTAATAAGGTTTTTTAAATAAAAACGATTATCCAACATAGAACATCGGAAATACTTAGAGTACTAAATACAGTTTTTAACTACAAAGAGATTACACTGCAAAGGAGTTCAAAAACAAACATTCAAGCAGTCAGTTTATAACCATGCAACGGCTGATGCAGAGGTCCTGTTTCTCCAGAGGTTTATATCCATGCCTTCAAATGGTGCAAAGGGTAATAAGTAGCGGGTAACACAAACTTTGGGCAGATCATTCCAAGGCCCTTCCAACCTTCAAAGACAGATTGTAATCCTCAAACTATTAAATTGAGCTTCTATTTCCTTCGATATAATTTTATCACATTGTAGAAAGAATAAGGCCCTTTTTAACCTAAATCGTCTAATTGAAGATTGTATATTTAAGTAGAAAATGCATGGTTCCAATTTCAGGAACAAAAACAAAATGGTGTCAAATTTATTTATATTGATTAAACTAAAGATTTTCAAGAGTTTTTGCAACACTGATTTTGTTTCTGTTCTGAAAAAGTATTCTGTTTTGATTAAAAACGTATTTACAATATTTACATAGTATATCCATTTCATGAACACTTAGGTCATTTCATCTGTACCAAGCAATATTAAATTAGACAAAATATAGATGGAAATTACATTAGAGCCTGAAAAACATGTGGTATTAGTACATAGATGGTTTCTGTAAAATTTTAGAATCAAAGAATAAATTGAAACTTGTGAGTTGAATTGGTAAAAAGTATGGTAAGATTAATTTCAGATTGGCAGACACTAAGAGTATAATAAATCTTGGTTTCGTTTACAAACACTTGGTTTCAACTAAGGGTAAGGATACTAGTGTGTTGACCTTGCAAAGAAACATTAATGTGGAACAAAACAAACAAAAAGCATCTAGTTAAGCGAAAATAGGGCAACTAGTAAAACACTTAGAGACAAATATCACACTCTAGGGAGAGCATTAAAATATTAACATGGGGAACACTAAGAGATAGTAAAAATAATGGTAGGTGAATGTTAGAACAAAATTAAAAACATGTATTTGCCTAGTATATTCATCTACCCCCCCCTAAGACTCGACCACTAACCTAAATTTAATAAAAAATTTTTCAAATCTCAACTACCCCAATTCACCAAGTGAAAACAAAACATAGAGAAAAAATTCAATTCTCATTGGGATTTGGTTCACAACAGAAATCCTTTCAAAATGACTCAAAAATTCACTGTCAAAAATATGAAAGGAAAAACAAATGTATAAGGAATCTACGGTAAGTGCAGTTACCACAGGGATTTAAAAGGGTAGTTTTCAAACCAGAACACTAAATAAAACTCAAGTTGGAGGTGAAATTAAGACATGTTTCCACATGAACGAGGGTCAAATGTCAGTGACGGTCACTCACCGAGAGTGGAGGGTTGGCTGCGAGCGTATGTCCACTCATGACGATGGTGGTGGTCTTGAGGGTCTCCGCAGACAGAGGTCCGCCGGGACTCTTGGGAGTCTCGGGCTGGCCCTGTGCAGCAAGAAGCTCTGCAGCCCGCACCACATCCATCACCTACGCAGCATCAATTAAAATGTGGGGTTATGCCTAAAATTGGATTACGACGGTCAACACCGCTTGTTGAATGATAGCGTCGCAATTTCCAACAGTGATTTTTTTAACGCTAAAGCACTTTACCAGTTGAACGAGCTAGCGGGTCGGGAATGTGAATTTGAATTTTGGTGAAATTTGTGAATCAATTTGCTCGTGAATTGTTCATAATAGATAAGTAGCCTATATTTTGATTTATTTATTGGCAATGGTAATAGAATATCTATAGCTAACAATTTAAATGTAATTATTAGGTAGTCACTTGAAAACGGGCGGAGTTCTTCACCTCCAGAAACATTGTGTAGTTAAAAACACAAGACGCGTTGGAAAAGTCCAAAAACATAATATTAGTAACATTTGTTTGTTACTCGGTTACTTGACTGATAAAATGTCTATGGATAGCAACAAGAAATAAACATAACTAGGGTAAAAAATACTGCCCCCACACAATGAAAAGTAACTTTTAAAGTATAAAAACTGTAAACCTTGAGAAAAATATGATTCGCAATATTATTATTTAAAAAATAGCAGTTTGCCGAATTCCCATACAAAACTGTATTTATTAAAGATTCCCATACATTTCCCATATAATTCCTGTAAAAAAAAATCCCGTACATTTCCCTCTTTTCCCGGGATTCCCAGTCGCTGGACACCCTGTTTACATAGGCTCAACTAGCACTGAAAACAGATCCTTGTATATAATCAGCGTCTATCAGTACCTACTTAAAAATTTGGAGACATCGCTGTTCACAAGATTTCAGCAATGAAAAATTTGGGCTTTACCCACATTTAGGTTTGGTATTAGACCTAAACATGGGATTGAGGGATAAATTTAAATATAAATAATTTATTGCCAATTTTTACAGACACCTCCCAGCATAAATCAGCGAAATGTATGTAAGTTTATATTTTTTTAGAGTATTCAAATACTAACACTCATATAAAATGGGACAAACTTGGACAGAAAATGAATTAAAGAATGAGTAATTAAATTAATCAAAAAAATAAATTAAAAATTAAATAAATGAGTAATTAAAGAAAAGGTGACGAGTAAGTAAAAGAGTTGGTAAACATAATGATTACCTTATCGCCAGTTGTTTTCTCCTTGTCCTTATACTCTGTAACCTCCATGTTTTCTTTCCTTTCTCTTTCTTCTTCTTCCCATTCTACCAATTCCTTTTTCATATCTAGTTCCTAGATAGAACAATTAGATTTTAAAGTATGAACTTAATCGGCATATCAACGGATAAAACAAACTAGTTATGTAATATTTGGAAAATATTTTACAAAATTTGTACAACAAATTTTTTTAATTTATTTTTTTAATACTATTATTAAAATTAGGGGTCTGCGGTGCACCGAAAAAATCGGTACGGTACGGTTCCAGCCTTGTACCGAACCTCGGTACGGTACAAGCATTTTTTCGGTACAAGTTCGGTACGGTACAAATAAGGAAAAATTAAGTCACTATCCAGTCTAGGTTGCTATCAAATATAACTATGGAACACCTCCTGCGAAAACATTAAATAAAACCCGACCGTTAAAGGCTTTATACTCTACAAGTAATATAGAATTACAAAACTGCCTAGATGTACGGCAAATACTGAACGTAAAACTGACTCATAGCGTGTTGGTGAATGATCATTTAAAATAAAACAATTTCACCAGGACCTCAGGAAAATCGGGCAACCAGCCATCTCCCTGCCGGCTCTAAATTATTGTGCATTTCCGGCTTATTATCGTATCCACATATAGCAGCTTACGCCATTAGGGAACCGTTCCTCCTTTTGACTTTTGATAGTCGTACCAGTATGAGGCTCGTATTAGTCGTGTTTCAAATAGTGATGGGAATACTTGTGATTTTTCAATCACAGTTAAAACCTTTTAAACTGTGATTCATGATTCTTTCAATTGATTCCTTCTGTTTTCCTCTAACAGCCTGTTGACAATGTTATAATATAACATCAATGTATATTAATGTAATGTTAAGGATATAATTGAATAAAGGAAATAAATAACTTTTATTTTTTTAACAATATGTTCTGTATTTCCTCATTAGTTGAACCCCTCAAATCCGAACTAATTGGGACTGAAGCCTGTTCTTCCAGGGAAATAAATACTACACACTTATTTCGTCACAGTATTCGCGCGGTAACCGACGGGTTATACAGGCTGTGCGTGAGTCAATAAATTCATAAGGGCAGTGACCTTGGCGGGTCGAGCCTGTGCTAAAAATAAACCATTCTCCCCCTACCCTTACTAACAGGGATGCGTATCGCATCTGTCTGTCTACTGTCTGTGTCTAGTTTAGTGTGCGTTTACGTGCTCATAAGTGCGTATCTATAACAACCGACGTGGCTTGGAATTACGGTCGTGTTAAGACTTTCTTCATTTCAACAGTTAAAGCATTGATATTATAATTACGAAGTATGTAAATTCAATGGTTAAAGATAACAGACTAAGCGAAAACCCCTGACTTTGTTAAACCTTGAAATATAAGTTTATGTGATTAAACTTTTTTTTAATTTCCAGGTATTTCTTTTTTTTTATTTCCCAAGAATATGTTCAGATTTGAGGGGTTCCACTGTAATATTAAAATATTAACCACTTTATTATTATTAAGAGGCATTTTATGAAAGTGTTTGATTTAATTTGAATAATTATTGTGATTGGTTGAATTAAAAATAATAAACAAAGACAATATAAAACATAGGTCTTGGCTAGGGGGTATTGACTCAGTTTTCTGTGTATTTTGTTCTGCAATATAAATATAATAAAATACATTATAGTTTTTTATTTTGTTTGTTCATCTTTAGTTTCATTTAGACTTGATAAGATTATTTCCTTTATTAATTAGTTACAACATAAATTATAATGTTTAAATAATTTTTAATATGTTTAATGTGATATGTTTTTTAAAGAATGGATTTAAAAATCATATTACAGTTTGAAAATTAGTAAAGTAAAATATTTCTTCTGACATTCCCGTGTACCGTACCGTACCGAATTTGTACCGAGAACCGAGGTACAACAATTTGTACCGTACTGTACCGACCTCATCATTTCCTGTACCGCAGACCCCTAATTAAAATGTTTCAACTTTATAGTTTAGGACCTATCATTAGGGGTGTGCGAGCCTGGACTATTAAGTTCGAGCCGAGCCGAGCTTTTTCAAATCTTCAACTGATCTGAATAGGAGTGCGATGAAGCAAAAAAATTTTGATTTGATACAACGATGTGATTCAAAAATTAGACCTATTATTTATTTAGCACTGAATAAAAGTGAAAGCGGTTTACACTCTGCTATTATTGACACCTGTATCTCTGTAGCTGAGAGTTATTCGTTTGCTAAACATCACTCCGTGATTTCTTTAGTTACTTTGATTGAAGATTTGAAAATTGATAAATTGATTGAAAAAAGTTCTAAAATATTTATTCAAGGGCATTTTGAACCTAAAACACATTTCTAACTATATTTACTCCATGTTGGAATGTATTTTAGTGAAAATTAAAAAAACCTTTTTTATTCTTTTGAGGTGTGTTTTGAGTTTTTACCCTTACTCCTTAACAGCTCTCAAATAATAACGTTTTAAAACGTCGTTACTCCTTAAAGGGTTAATCTAAGTTTCTGACACTCCAAAATCTGTCTCAAAGTTAATGGTTAGTAAAGTCGAAATGCTAAAAAAATAGTAGAATAAACATTATAGGATGAAACCAGGCGTTGTGGATAGTTACCTCACAAACAATTTTACTGCCAACCACGCAAACGGAAATAGTAAGAACTATTGCATAATTTTTTTTCTATGGCTAAATTAGACTTAAAATTGTCAGTAGTGATCAGTATTATTTTTTATGCAACAACCGATCATTTTCATTTAGAATTTTTTTTAACTAAGCTGAAGAGGTTAAAAAAAAATCACATATCTGGAAAAAACCCCTACTATTATATTTGGCACCCTAGTAAATAGGGGTAATCTTTTAAGAAACAGGCGTGGCAGTTAATGTGAATATAAGTAAGGCATTAACACTTGGGAGCCGAAGCCCGACCCTAGGTCTGGCTAGCTTGTTTGTCCCATTGGTCGACACCCGCTCCTAAATCGGACTCCCTTATTTAAATCCATAGCGATAAATTTTTGGCATATATTCAGGTTTTGGTACTTATAACATATTCTTTAGTCATTAATCTTAACAAGTCTTTGGTTTTCTTTTAGTCTGTCGTGTATTTACAAAAAATATATATTTTTCAAACGATGTTTCACTCGCTCGCTCAGAGCAGACAGCTGTTGCTACTGGCCGTGTTGTGTTTGAGTTGTTTTTGTTTAAGATACAAGGCAAGCTATTTTATTTTTATTGTTGTATTGCTGCAACACTGTTATATGGTTTTGTTTTATAGTTAGTTATTTTAGTTTTTTGTCCTTAGTGATTTTTTCAATATGGGTGACGATCCATTGAAAAGTGATACGATTCGAGACGTATTGCTTGATGAGTGTATCAATAGTGATGACGACGAAACCTACAAATTACTTACACTAATAACAAGTATTTCATGTTTCTTTCAGGTCAAGGGTAGCTGTACCCATACACTGAAATTTAAAAAAATCCATAATGAAAGGAATGGATCTGATTATAAATTTTCTATCTGAATAACAATTGTTTTTATCTACGATAGTACCTGCTTAAAAGTATCGGAATAATCATCATCCCTGTCCAAGCTTGAGACACTGTGTGACAAGGACAATCGCTTCTCCTTGGAAATCTTGCCTTCCGCCAACAATCTGTCCACTTCGGCCTTGTCATAGCCTAAAAAAAACAAAACTATTTTTTCAAGACTGAATGTGATCACTAGCTCAAGTGTAAATATGATCCATTTGTACTTTGGTTTATCAGAAATTTAATAAACTCTGTTAAATTAAATTACTCCTTTGGCCTACTCAACTCGTCAACATTTGGGACATTAGGCAGACACAGTAGTACATTAGACCCCTAACTATCCACAAGCAGATTAACTGTGTTGAGCTTATCTGCGATCAGCATCAACTGCGACAAGTTTAAGGCATACACGTCCATCCTCGTGCCTGCAAATTATAGCTATTGCCCACAAAACACTTTGGACTTCTTGGAAAGGGAACATAGCACTTTGCTGTGCGATCTTACGGTACAGAAAAAAATTTTGTCAACCATTTTTATAAATGAAGCAGATGCCTACAAACCAAAATCAATAATGGACCTATTCCCTCAAAGCGATTAGAGACAGCAACTTCCAACATTAAGCTCGTAACACAGTGCATTTGTCTCACATGTTGGACTGTTTTTTACCTATATGAAAATAATGTTTATGAAATTGTGTGTTTATTAAAAGGTAACCTTTTATTTGAAGTCTTTCACATTATTAATCCTAACATTCAGTGAAGGTTCTAAGGACCTATTTCACTTCTACAGTCGTTTTGACCTATTTTCAGTATATTTTAGGTTAGGTTTACTTTATCCGCGATTTCGATTATAAGAGATCGCTTAACCCCATTACCACGGATAATCGGGAGTCTTCTATACTTTATTAGGCTATCCAGCGTTCAGCGTTACTGTCTGCCTAATCTTATCTTGTTGGTTCATCTTGCCAATATGACAAATGATTTTTACTCACATTCAAATTAGTTTCACTTGTTCAAAATAATGTGTAAATAAATGTTTCTTTTATTTAGTGGTCAAGAATTTCTCTATTGTATTCTTTTAAGGTGTAAAATGGTCAGTGTCTAAGCCAATTGCTGTTCATTTTCCAACAGCCTTTATCTGTTCATTTCCATTCTTACCTCTCCAATATGTAGGTAGCTTGATGCGGTCCCATTAAATATATGATAAGTTATTAAATTTAAAATTATATTAAATACTAAAATTAAATAGGGCATTGCATTTTTGGTAAAAAGAGAAAGAGCAAATGGCTACCTTTGCAGACAACGAGGTATATTGCTTTTCCTGAGTTCCTTAATGCGTTGACTGCTTCCTGGTGAGAAGCACCAAGCAAAGAGACTCCGTTGACTTCCAGCAGCCTCATCCCGACCTGCAATAGTTAACATTGTCACGTCCATTGTACCACACTTGAAGTTATGAAGTTTATACTTAACTTCCTAAAGGTTTAAAATCCCAATATCCGTTCTAATTGGAAGGAACAGTATTGTATTACATTCAAACTACACAATGAAACAACCAATACATTTATTGGGCGTTCAGCATCTTTATGTTAGTTGCAATACCCATCATCAATGTTAAGAAAGAACCAAAATACATAAGGTGGCAAAATATTTCTCAAGGTTTGGTCCAATTATCTATACTCATTGTGTTTGCAAATTAAAGCATTGTGTCCATTCTGTCACATGTCAAAAAGGATAGTAAATATATTATTATTATACAATTTACCACGGTAAGGCTGCCTGTTGAAACATATAATGGCTTATAACGGAGTGACTTCTTCGTCTAAATCTGTTTCTAACAGAAAACCATTAACCTGCACAAGTATTTTCTGCATATGATGTAAGTTCTGTAACTCCAGAGTGGTGTACAAACCTTGAGTCTGTTGTCCCGTTTGGCCGCACCTCCGGAATTGATCTTGGAGATGAAGACTCCCTCGTCGTTCCTGTCCAGGGGGTTGCCCCGATGGCCCCGCAGGCCTCCCTTGATGTGCATTCCCAGCTTCTCCCCTTCCTCTCTCACCAAGGTCATCTCCTGGAGGGGTAACATCATGGTAACAATAGTTTCATATAAATGGAGAATATCACTTAACAAGTAAGTTCAAAGCAAATTTCAAACTACAATTATAAAACAGATTAACAGGTTGAACAACTTTTAATTGGATTGTACTCTATTTAACTATGGTAAAACTGATTTTGATCAGGGTATTTCAAAGGCAATGAAAACTGTTATCCATCTCACCCGCTACTGCAGAGTCTAAACAAAATGGGTTGGATAACATCGAAGATAGGATAATCAAAACTTTTTTTATCCCAACAGCCCATCACCAAGGGCCTGTGTAGTGAATTACAAACAGCAAGGTACAAGGACAAGAGTCGCCGGCACTTGAATTCAATCCAGCAACCTTTGACTTACTGGGTCAGAGCGTATCCCTGAGCTACCATCCCGATAACTCAAATTCCAAGTGGCTCAAATGTAAATTTAAAATGTTCAACAATTAATTTTGATTTGATTTTCTGACATTTTTGACAAGATCTTTCTCGAAACTAGACATAGTGATAAAGACAAACCTGGAAGCCCTCGGGTAGTGGGTCGTGCTGTATCTTGAGTGTGATCTCATCCCCAGCCTCCAGCAGAGCCATGACAGCGTCCTGGTGGCAGCAGCCTGTGATGTCCTTCCCGTTGACAGCCAGGATACGGTCCCCCATACGTAGCTTGCCCGAGCTGTGCGCAATGCCTCCTGGAACCACCTGAAAGTAATGTTTGATATTAGGTACTGGAGGATTACATCTTCTTGGGGAGTATTGTAGCGCCATTGGAAATAATGGAAAAGATTGGACATGGAGAGTCTACATAATTCTCGGAGAAGTAAAACGCCTCCAAACCCATCAAGATCCATTCTTGGGTCACAGAAAACCGTGGATGGATTGATTCCTCCTCCAACTCAACCATACGACGGTCAAGGAAAGGGTCTATCTGAGGAACCTACTACTTTCTGTTTAAGGGGACTCGCCCTAGGATAAAATATTCCCCTGCCCATCTAACCCCAAGACTACCCCAAATAAGCATCCTTCCCATATCAGAACAAGAAGAGTCTAATCTGGTACACATACGGCTCTCCCTTGTAGGGAAGGGCAGTGTTCAGTTATGGGGTATTCAGAAACTCCCCTAAAAGCAGGCTTCAAGCCTTTATGAGGCAATTTTGTACCATATTTCAGGCAGAGGTCTGTAGTATTCTAGCAGGTGCCAAATGCTACTATGACCAACATATTGTGATCCTTTCGGACTGTCAAGCTGCTCTGAAAGCACTTGACTCCAATGAGATCAATTCTAAAATTGTGTGGGAGTGCTTTAAAGCGCTCTGCAAAGCTTGCTAACTGTAATACTGTGCTTCTCGGATGGGTTCCAGGCCAGGTAGGCATTAGAGGAAGCGAGAACGCAGACAAGCTCATAAAAGCAGGAGCAAGGATGCCATTCTGTGTTCCGGAACCATTTTGTAGCATCAGCAAAGCAACTGCTCATAAAGTTATTAATGGCTAGGCCAGCAAACAGCAATGTCTTCGATGGCAAAAGTTCCCTGGGCAAGAATTTAGTTAGAAGCTGCTCCTTGAACCATCCTCTTCTTTTACCCACAGGCTGCTGAGGTCAAGCAGAGGGCAGGTCACATGGGTCATTGCTCTTATCACTGGACACGACCATTTCAGGAAACATCTACTCACTCTGAGGATCATTCGTGGTGAACCAGAGTGCAGGCTATATAAAGCTCTTTGGAGACAGCCAAGCATATCATCCTTGATTGTGACAGATTGGGGGCAAGGCAAAGGAACCTTTTCAGTATTAAGTAAAAGCTCCAGAGCCTTACCCATCTAGCGCATGTTGAAAACACAATAAGCCACAAGGTTGATGTGTTAGGACCTGGAGTCCAACCTCCTTAACTCAATCAATTAATTAATCAAGCATTCTTCCTCCATGACATTCCTTTGATGTGAACAGTAAGGACACCACTCCCTAAGAATTCTATTCAGGATGGGTGTCCAGGATCAGCGGGGGTCAAGACCGAAGGAGAGACAGGAAGTACAAGAAAATCCATTGCAGTACGTAGACAGAGGACGAATAGTAATTTGACAGCTTCTTTTAAATAAATCCAATTCTGATCTCTGAACTGGCAAATGCCAGTCAGAGAACCAATTAAGGCTATGTAAAAGATATGGATAAAGGATAGATAAACAGTGGTGACTTTGGCACAAAACACATTTAGTACATAACCTCAAAATAAAAAACATTTATAATAATACATCACTTAATTACTTTAGTAATAACTGAAAAGTATAAACTGTATGTCCTAAGAGGTTGTTTGAAGGAAAAATACACAGAAAATTAAACCTGCAAAAGCTAGAGCGAGTGAACCGATAACTGACACCGCCACACTATAACATGGACACTTCCCGCCACACTGACCGGCGATGGTCCTCCCCTGACAGGAGCTGGGATCACACTGACAGCATTAGTTGCTATGTGACGAGAGGCCAAAATCGACCATGCAACGTCCCTGCCTATCCCATTACTTCACAAGGATCCGCATGACCCACGCTAGATGTGTCAATCTCACTATTTACTTGTAATGGTTTATATTTTAACCATCCCTAAATTTTTACTCATTAAATGCATTCATAAACCAAAAAAGAGGGTTAATCACCCCACAAAAAATAATTTTACTGTCATCCACCTCTATTTCCGGACTTGATAATCCTGCACCACCACTGGGTTAAACCTAGACTATTGTTGAGACATTTGTGTCAATTCTATACTTGTACGGGAAGTTATAAAATAACTCACATGCGAAATAAATATCCCTGAGTTGTTGATGCCAAAGGGAACACAGGAGTGGTCGGTCCCTCCGATTATACTGAAGCCTAACGAGCCGCCGGACTTCTTCAGTGTTACGTCCTGCAAAAAAAAATTATTAACTATGATTTTTTTTTAATAATTATAATTGGATTTCAATAATCTTTATCTTATAAGTTCGGTTCGGCCTTCCTTAAATTTTGTGGGCAAACTATGAATACCAATTGAAAGTCGGCATTTGTTTATTGATAATTAATTACAAATTTGGTTGAATACTGTTTAAAAATTACATATGAAACATAAATTAGCTAAACAAGTTAAATGGTCCTGAGCTCAATTTATTGATTTAAACTAATATTCTGAAATTATGAAAAGATTTCACCAATACCATGAGGAAACAATTAAAATAAAGCAAATAATAGCAATTAAAAGAAATATAATAATAAAATAATAATCCTATGACATCCACATTCCTTAAAAAAAATTTTGGCTGATTTTTGTTGTACTTTTTTAGTACAACGAACGGCATGTGGTCACCATGTATCAGGAGCTAGTTTCTAAACCAGAATGTGCAACTCAAATTGTAGCTTCCCAATAGCCTTGTAGCGCTAGCGCTGGTTGAGACTGCATTTTTCTTATAAACTAACTGCCAAGGTGGGATTTAAACCAACAACCTTAAACTCTGTGAACTGATGATTTAGACCGAAAGGCAATTCAACAGGCCGATCAGGCCCATAAAAGATGTGTTGTAGCTTATAATTCTAAGAATATGTAATTATACATAATATATTCTAAAAGAATCTCTATTATTTTTAGGGGTAAAACTATTTTAAAATTACTACATTAATTTTCATTGTGTAGAGCAGAACGGCTTTATAGTTTCTCACAAACCATTATTTATGGTAAACAAATTTAATTTACCACCCAAACAGAAACATTTTCTATTGCAATCACAAGACCATCAAACACGCCTGAAAATTTAACGATGTATTTACATTGTCTGATGATGCTCAACAATTTTACCATCATGTAATATCCAATCTGCATATCAAGAAACATCAGTACATATGACAGATAAAATAGATAATATAATTTGGAAAAAAATACTTTCACACTATCTAAACCTAAATTGTTAAAGATACTTTATACAAGCATTTTCGAAATGTGGCTCATAAGCTCATAATCAAATTATTTGCTTTTTGCTTTTCTACATTGAACCATTTAAGCTCAATAACTAATGTATTACAGATAAACAGGGTAAAAGATTTTGAGATTACTTTTGAAGGATTACAGAAAAATTTAAAACCTTTAAAACTATTTTATTTTTAAGTAATGTGTGTGTGTATACTGTTTCTTTCTTTAAGTTTTAAGACAACACTGGCCAAACTACTAAACGTGGAAAAATCCAGGGTGAGTTTAAAACCATTCTATTTTCGAATTGTTATTAAATCGACACTAATACGTTCTGCAGTCTTCGATTTTCTGGTGCTTCGTCTTTTCTATAATTTGATAATATGAGGGCGATTCAGAAAGTAAGGAACGTTTCTGTCTAATGCCGCTAGAAGCGCGCGTATCGCATATATCCAGGTGTGAGTGTTTCTGAGGCTTCACTTGACTAGACACTGGGAGCTGTCCGCTTTTTCATTCAAAATGACCACTACTATAAAAATTCCTGTCGGTTGTGAGATGCGATCAGTGATACAGGTTTTGTTGGCTAAAAACTTACAACCGAAAGAGATTTAATCATCAAGTATGAGGAAACAATGTAATGAATTAAAGTTCTGGTCCATAAATGGTGCATTCAGTTTAAAAATAGTTGGACTAACGTTAATGATAAGTAGAAGAGTGGACGCCGAACACTGTCACTGTCAAACTGATCACGTTCACTCTCGAGCTTGTCATGAATGTTAGTTTGGATCACATTTAAGATTAGGGTTTAGGGACAGAACTTTTATTTATTTATAATTTTTTTCTTAAAAAAAACCTCAACTGCCCATCACTATAAGCCGAGGACTTGTATAGTTAATTTAAAACAGCGATGTACCGTTACGCTAATAGTCACATGGGCAAGCCAGAAGTAACAGCTCATGATCTGACAGGAGTCGCCGGCCGCTGGTTTTGATCCAGCAACCTTTGACTTATTGTGCCAGAGTGTAACCCCTGAGTTACATTGCCAATATTCATTACATTGTTTCTAAACATTTTTTACACTTGACAATAAATCTCTATCATAAATCATAAATAAATCATAAATAGGTCATAAATTATTAGCCAAAAAAACCCGTATCATCAATCGCACCTCTCAACTGGCATGATTTTTTATGGTAGCAGCCATTTTGAATTTGAATATTTAATAAATGGGCAGCACACCGATACTCCTAGTGTCACATCTACTTTATTTATGGTACATACACAATAGATATTTACAAAACACTTTAGGCCTACCTCTAAAAATTTGTGGAAAATTTGTGGTTGAAGCATTCCTCCAAAAACATGTACTAGGCCTATCCATTATTACAAATTATTGTAACACATCGATAAATACAAAATAAAATAATCGTTAAAATTACCTAACCTAAACTTTACTAAAAACACTTGAAATAGTAAACACCGTATTACACAAATTATTATGATAAACGAAAATGAAAACCCTCCCAGATCTGATACTTCAGGAAACAGCAATAATTTTGCTAATCATATTTACTAATTTTTACAAATGAAACTGCAATACACACAATTAATTATTACTACCGGTGCCAAACTGTAAACAAAGAAAACAAGGGCAGAATCAAAAATAAGGCTCAGTCTGGCATCTGGTTGAATGGCTGATTACAAGACAGACTTTCAGCATTGATATTTTTAGTCTCCGGAACCCGTAAAAATCGATAATAGCCAAATCAGATTAATCGTTTAACGCACTACACATCGATATATAACTTTGACAGTATCAAACTGCAAATAACCGGCAACTTTGGAATATTCGATCGCAAGTCACAGAACGTACAGCATACGTCGCAATCCATTCTCAGGTCGGTAATGGCGTATGTACAATGTACGTCGCGGACCATTGAAGGGTTAAAAAAATACTTTTGTTTGGGATTTTCATTGGCCAAAGATAAGAATATTTTTCAGAAAATTTTGTATCTATGATGATAAACAAACGTTATTAGTAAGTTGAATCGCAACTGTTTAACAAATTTAAGAGCAAGACAGCCAATTTCAAGTTATTTTTTAGTATTAATTTAAAAGTGTTTTACTGAATCATGTCCTGAACTTTAAAGTAATCCTAAACATAACCACAAATTACAGATTGACTTGTACCAAATATAGCCACAATACATGTTTTCCCCAAAATTGATGCATAAATTCAAGGCTAGACTAGTAGACTAAACTAGATAACGAAATAGAAAATTATGCTACAGACCGGTTGCATTACATCAAAAAAATATATCAGTGCCTCCCTCTTCAATGTTTAGCTTTTTGTGATGTCTGTCTGTTCTTTATTTATTTTAAATTATTTTTGACTTTTAACTGTCCTTTGAAGTTATTCTATGTTCGGCCTTTATGGCATCTTTGTGAGTAGAAACTAATCATCATTGTACCAACATTTGGACAACTACTCGTATAATGCAGTTATTAAAAAATTTTCATCATTTTTAAGTAATTTGAAGGCTAAATGTCTAAAAAATTAGTTTAAAAATTAATCTTTTGCTATAAAAAATTTTATGAACTAGAGAATTCCACTTAATTGAAAAACAGCCACAAGTACGTATCAGTAGCTTACCTTTAAGTTTTCAAACACAAACACCTGTAATTATGCAACTGACAAAGCTAGAACTTAAGCAACACAACTACACATAGGACAAGGGAGAGGAGGGGCCCAAAACTTACTGTGCCTTCTACTTCCAACATTGTTTACTTTTCATTTCATCAGTTTAGTTTTGTTAGTTTTCTATTATAAAATTGTTCATGCCACCCTACTGGACAAACGCCACATTTCATGCACAGTTGATGCTGGTTAGGTCGCAAGCCAAGTTCTGCTCTACACTTTATCAAACTCACCTCGATAATCACAGGAGCCAATAACTGGTTGTTTGTTACTCTCGTCACTACGGTTTCTGTCAATGTACTTTTCGTAATGGTTTCTGTCACTTTACCGAGTGTGGTAGGCGCCTCGGGGAATTCGATGCCATTTGGCAAGTTCTGCTCTGGTTTTTTTATCGTTAACGTGACCAAAGTGGTGGGTTCGGTCGGAGTTTGTTCCTTATTCGGAAGAAATCGAGCAGGTATCATTGCCTGGAATTCCTCATTGGTCACAGGCTTTGGCCGCTGTGAAATTTAAAACTTTATTACAATTTTGATTTATGATTTATGAAAAGTTAATGATATTTTTATTATATAGCTTAAATGACAAAAAAAACGAAGTGAACATTAAAGCTGCGGTCGCCTTTTTGTATAAATATGTCATCGTCAATCGTACATTTCAAACAGCAGATTAGGTTATCAAACTAAGTAAAATTAATTTAAATTGATTTAATCCATCACATAAATATAGAACTTTTGTGATCAGCAGTGTGTTTTTTCCTTAATGTAATTATTTTAATTTTATGCATTTTTACTCAGATTCGACTAATTGAATTGAATATTTTTAATGGGTTTTCATTGTTTTATATATTTAAATCAAATTAAGAGATAAAATAAATAGAAATTCTCGAATTAAAATAAAAATCAATAAAAAAATAAGCTGATTTAACTATGATACATATTGTCCTGTTTGACAAAAATGCCAAATACTGACAATGAAAACATTTTCAACTAGACTAGGAATTTGAAGTTAATTAATGTACAAATTATCCTAAACTCTTTAATGACAACAAATTTTACTTTTTTTAACCTAATGTAATTGGAAGAAATTATTGTTGTCTAAAACAATATTTGTTACATTTATTTTAAAATTATCATTTTACAAACAATAACACATTATGAATACAAGACCAAGATCATAATGCTTTATGATCAATTATTTATTTACAATGTTTATTTACTAAATTTATTTGGTATTTTGTAATGTTCTGACAATTTAACTTCATAGTTATTGGAAGAAAAATTAAATCCTTTCCAAAGGTTTGACCTAGCTTTAAAATGTAAACAAAAGAACATTTTTTATACTACACAATTTGAGGATTGTGATTAGAAATTTTTCAATATTTTAAAAACCAAACATACATTCAAACAAAATGTATTGTATTTATTTACATGATCCTAATGATTTTTGGTCAAAAAATTTAAAAAATCTAGCCTATAATGTTTCAATTTTTTTATGATTTTCAGTAAATGTTTTTAGTACAGTGAACTCCCGATTATCCATGGAATTGATTGGCGCAGCTACCATGGATAGTAAAAACTGTGGCTAATCCACAAAAGTACTGAAAACGGTGAAAAACAGTAACTATAACTGAAAAAACAATTCATTTACTATAAAACGTTAGCTGAAGTCATATTAAATAAAGGTGAATGTTTTAGTGCAATTGACAATTTACTTAACAATTAACCTACAAATTTAATTTTTGTCTTCCCATTTTAGAAATCATTTCCTGTCCAACTGTCGTCAACAAAATCTTTTTTTGCTTTTCAGCCATTTTAAATTGGCAAAAACGCAAACCAAATAACAAAATCACAACCATAAAAGACCGGTCACCAATCACTCAGTAGCAACTGGACAGGTATTATGATTATGATTGGTGAAAATAAAGCAGCAATGTTAGGTGTCATTGGGCGTTAGATCGCTCGCCAGCGTACTGTATGAATTCCGAGAAGGTGCACGGGAGAATTTGCCTCGCGGACTATCCGCCCTCAGATAATCCGGTTTTTTTTAGTTATTTCAGTTTTTTTTTTTTTTTTTTTTTTTTTTTTTTAAAACAAACAACATAACAAACTCTATAAAACAACTTCACAAATACAAATACACCACCCCCCCCCCATGTAGTAAAGTAAAAACCTTTGAATGATGAATGATGAAACACTTATAAAGATCGCAGATAGTATAATTGACATGAAGGAATGTATAAAGTCTGTAGGCCTACCTGTCAGTAACACTTATAAGTAAGATCAAAGTTTGATTGACATTATTGAAACTATAACTCAACACAAAGAGTTTTTGTTATATTTACAGTCAAGTCTGGTTTATAAGGATTAATGTTATGGGGTCCCGATCCGGATAGCTGAAAATACGGATGATCTGAAAATATACCATTACACACATCCACGTCGCATAGACAAGAATCGTGAATAGCGTTTGCAATATTAGTGCTGCAGACTGCATATTACAGACTGTACAAGAATAAAGCTGCGAAATATCTCAGGCATTTAAGAATTTTTTTAAAATCAGTTTTTAATAAGTTATGTTTTAACTTATTTTATTAAAAATTATTTATTAGTTTTAGGTAATAGTCACTAATAAAAAGCTCTTCTGACGTTAAATCAACCTTCTTCCTTTTACATTGACTCATGACCACAGATTCAGTATGCACATTAACCATGAAAATAATTCTGAAACTAACAACCACTGTACATCTAACCTCAAACACTTTACTTTGACAGTTCAGTATTTAAATGTCAAATAGTGACCGTTCCTGCGTGCTTTAAGTGCTTGGATTGGAAACACCCCCAATATACAGAGTGTGCGTTCACCATGTTACGCATTTATTGTTAGTAACACTCGCCATATCTCACTAGATACTCTGGTTGTGTCTGAAGGTTTGAAGAAGCTTGAGATAAAATTCACATCTTCTATTTACTACTGTTATTTATATAATTTTTTTTCGAAATCGATCCAGATTAATCGGATCTGGATAAACCGGACTTTACTGTATTTTAATAATAAATTATTCAAGGCTTTCTTTTTGAGTTACAGCTTATTTAAATTTATAGACATCTCACACAAAAGAACATTTAAAAATAAACAGAGTTAATATATGAATAACCAAACAATTATAATATACAATAACTGATAACTGACAAAAACATATAAGACACCGACGAAGTGTGAAGCACGTTTTGATGTGAGCATAGTAAAGAGTGAGAGTGATGAATTTGACGATATGTAACTTTGTTACTGACAGACATCAACCGATTCATTTGACAGGTTTATTAAAAAATTTTCAGAACTTATAAGAATTATTTTTTTTACAAATAACAATCCAAACCCATATACATTCTGTTTAGAAATACTAATTTCAGTAGTTTTTAAATTATGCCCGTGTACTTTTGAATACACCTCAAAATAATTTGATTACTCAAATTATTAAATTGTAAAGTGTATGACCTCACATGTCAGGATTTTTAGTCTTGATTTCAAACATTTCCACTGTGATTCAGCTTCTCAAACCAAATAACATTTCTGGGCAGCTTAAAAACAGGAAAATATTAAAGAATCCAAATAGAACTGTTTATATTTCTCTCTCAAATCTTAATGACAAAATTTATTAATTCAAAAATAACGGATATTATTAATTAAATAAAATTATTGTCATGAATCTGTAAGTATGATGTGGAACCATTGAAGAATTTTAACAATACGTAAAATCTAAAAAGTTGTAAAATTTGTTTATAATACATTTTTAAAATATTTCCAAGTAAGGTTAAGAATTAGTGATACATTTTACTTAATTTTTTCTGTACAGCAAAGCTTACTTTTATGTAAATTGCTGCTTTAAACCGATGAAAGATTATTCCCACCGAACCGTGCTTGAAATTGATGCAGAGCAGAATTGTTAATAAATTTAGTAACATTTGACATGCGTTTAGGTTAAAAAGAGATTATTTTAAGTTATTTTTTTGAAATAGTCGAGACCCTGATAGACCTGGGAGTAAATTTTGAAAGCACAACTTGATAGAAACACATATAGATCAAATAGAAATATTGGACATGCGGTTATTTCTGAGAATTTTTTAGTTTCAGACGGAAAGACAATGAAATATTGTACAAGTTAGGATCTCATGATTTTCAAATCAATCGAGCAGTTGTAAAAAAATCAAACGTTAATCAAGATTAGTAAACCGGTGGTAAATATTATAATTTATTTTACAAGGATAAGGAGTTAAATACAAATACAGGAATCGACAACACAGATGCAAAAATGCGGAAACAATCAACAGAGTGTTCAGCAATGAATACCCAAGAACTGTATAGAAAAGAACTAAATCCTCAAGCTGTTCTACAATAAAATTTCCATAAACTTATTAACCTCCATATAGACTTTATATTTAAGTAGTGATAGTTTAATGTTTAAAAATATAAATTTTTTAGTAGAGGCTGAAACACATTCAGATATAAGCAAAACGAATTTCTATTAATGATTTTCAATATACAAGGCTTATTTTTAAAGCAACTTCCATTTTGTTGTAGATAGTAGTTTACCCGCATACCACAATGAGAACGTGTGTCATGTACTGGCACTCTTCAAGAACAACTGTGCTCAATTTCATTTCTATAGTTAATCTTTACTACGGCTCTGTTCTACGCAAAATGTTTCACTTTATCAATCCGCCCACTGTGAGTGAGATTCGCTCAACAATATGGGATTTTAAGCAATTAACCTATCTGCTGCAGAAATTTATCCAAATATTTGGAAAGAGTACAGTGAAAATCGTAATAGTGAATATGATGACAACCGGAGCGGTCGCCCTTCATTCATTAAAAACAACTTGGTAGATCAGATGAAGCAAGGATTCATCAGAACAAACGCTTAACAATAACAGGTATCTCAAACCAATTCTTTAACGAGACCAGATCAGTGCTTTACAAAAGTGTTTAACCACCTGTATTGGCTGCACAGTTAGGGAAATATTGCCCCTGTTAAAAACCACAACAGGACACAAAACAAAGATTTGAGCGTACGTCAGACGATTTGATCATCTTACACATGTTGAAAGTACAGCGAAGGATAGCTGCAAAGCTGAAACTAAGCTTAGTTGTTCCAGAAGCATGCCAGTACATGACGCAAGCGCTATATGCGGTATGCTTGAAAACTAATAGGTTTACAACAAAATGGAACTTACTTAAGAAACACACATTGTATTTGACGGATACTAAATAAAATTCTACAACCTGCTTCAACAGTAAATCTGAACACCCTGATACACTAAGGAGTTACTCGACAGCCACAAAAGCTACAGCGTAAGCAACATCGAAGCTCTCCGGCTCGTCACCTACCTGCGGTTCTGATGTATCCGAGGTGACACTTGACGTGGACGTGAGTTTCCTTGGCGCCGGCCTTGGCATGTTGGCGACCGCAGTCACACCGTCCGGCTTGTGTGTCACAGGAGGTTCGGCCCGCATCGGGTAAGGTTTGCCGAAGCTGTTGAGCACAGGGCTTGGCGCAGTTTTGCTGTTGACAGTTGTTGTTGTGGCGGTAGCAGTGGCGCCGCGGGGAACTATTACCTCGCGCTCGCATACCAGCCTCATGTAGCGCTCTAGGCTCGTCAGCATCGACACGGCCTGCTCATGTCTAGCACCCTCCATGTCCACGCCATTAATCTACCAAAAAAATGTTGGTATGACAAAACTTTTGAGTGACACAAATAAAGAATTTTTTCAAGAATTAAGAATATTTTAATGTCATTAAACACATCATGAGTAATTGAAAAAGTAATTGGCCTTAATTAATATTAAATGTAAACGTCAATATAGATAATCAAGAAAACAATAACAATAAAATAATGACAGAAATATAATAAATTAAGGCAAGCAATAAAGGCTGTAAGTAGTACCATAAATTAGTTTTAAAGATAAAAAGTAGGTACTTAAAACACTAACATCACAGTTAAGTTAAAGTATTCATCAAATGAGTGAAAAACAGTTTCTCTAGGTAATTTTGAAATTATCTTTTCAAATCTTTTTAAAGGCACCATGCACTTCATGGCAATTTATTAAATGTTTTCACTTTCATATACAGATGACTACCTTGGTTTAATTAAGCCATATTAAAAATGTTTCTAGTTCCAATCCCCCTTTTAAAACTGAACTGTGAAAACAGTCTTACATTAATGTAAAAAGAGGAATTTAAAATTGTCAACACCAATTATGAATTATTCCCTAACCCAAAATTACGAATCTTAGAGAACTTGATGACACACTACGACAAGAGCAGGTGTCGTAAAATAATAAAATAATAAACTGTTAAATTCAAAGCATACCTTTATAAATTTAAAAAATGTTCAGGAAAAAACTGTATAAAATGATAAATTTATGGAATCATATTTTTTTGTAATTAAGAACTTGAATAGACAACAATGATTCTACTGTAGAAAATAAGAGTGTGACAATTTATAAAAGTATTCAAACTATGCAAAAATTACAAATCAAAACTAATTTAAAAACTATAAGCAGAGTGAGTATTTGCTTTGTAAAGAACCTATTTATATAATTTTACAAGATAAATGTACCTAAAACAAAAAATTGAGGAACTATTTCTATTATGAAATTACAAAAAAAATTATACTAAGTACAACATTTTTTTCAAACTACACAAATTTTGACAATGTAAACCGTCAGCTTTGATTAGCGACCGAGTAAGTTATAATTATTTCATTGAGCCCATTAAATAGATGAAAGTATAAGGTCAACAAGTCATGCGAGAATACTCACTGAAACGATTTTGTCCCCGACTTGCAGCTTGCCGTTTCTGTCAGCCACCCCTCCCTCTGTGATTCTCGATATATACAAAGCCTGTAATAAGGAAAAAATGTATTTACTTTGACAGACCAAACATAATAATGCAAAAACTATAGAATTTCACCTACATCAGGCTCTGAAAACTTCTCCTTCTATAAAAATTCTATTTAATAAAATAATTATATAACGCACAAAACACATGAAGTAAATGATCTGATCTAAAATGGTTATGAAAAAATCATCTTATAGACCTTATGTCCTTTTTTTGCTAAAAAAGACCGGTAGAAGGATATATATACAGGTGGACATAGACGTACAAACAAAATTTTAAAATGAATGAGAGTAAAAATTTATATGAATTTAAAATCTAAATCAATATTCAAAAGTATTGATGCCTGATTTGGTTCATGGAGAATCCTGTGTTAGTTTTTTTATCTTCCCATTGTCATATATGGAATGACATTATTTGTGAACATGGAAAAATAGGTGGTATTTGTGCCCTGTAACTATATAGTGACTTATAGTTACAGGGCAATAACGAATTGTTGAAGATTTATATATGAACTGTGTGATATTATACAGAGTTATAACTAAGACTTGGGGTATAACTTTAAAACAAAAAGAGGTATCACAACGAAATTTTGAGTATTATTACTGGTAATGGTAAGCTAATTTTTTGTGTAGAGAGTGATCGGATGTCACCTGTGAGGGACAGCCCATGGGGAGTAAGTTGAAAATCATAAAGGTAAGCATAGATTGATATGTTTATCAGATTGAGGGTCTTGTTGAACTAAAATCAATGCCACAAACCTGACATAAAAGGTTTATTTAAAACAAAATGGTGTAGTTTGAAAATGCAAAGTAATGAACTTCAAGCCGCCGCCTTTTTGTTTTGGGCCGACCTTATGAGTCCCGGTTTCAGGTGTTGTATAGTTAAAAATTACTACAATTTTATAACAAATTTTATTTATCCTGGCTGTTTTAAAAAATGTCCTGTAATTTATTTTGAGTCTATCTAATAAAAATATGGAGAAAGTTCTTAGTAAGTAGTATGGGTGAAATTTTGTATAAATTGTACATATTTTAAATTGGAATACAATGCCTGGAACTGGATTTCAAAAGGTTGATCTAAAAAATGACAGCAGTTTTAAATTCATAAAATTTAATTTTCAAACTGCCGCCATTTTGTTCTGAATCAACCTTTTGAGATCAGGTTTGCGACATTATTTTCTACTAATTACGACCTTTAATTTGATGGCCATATAACTTGTGCTCACATAAAGATTTCAAACTTACTCAATATGGGCCTATTGGTGCCATCCCATCACCATGTATACAGAAAAAACACAAAATTACTCATTTAAAACCATTTTTACTATGTTGAATTTGATTTTAAATTGAGTAATCATTCAAACTTACTCAATATGGGCCTATTGGTGCCATCCCATCACCATGTATACAGAAAAAACACAAAATTACTCATTTAAAACCATTTTTACTATGTTGAATTTGATTTTAAATTGAGTAATCAGTAATAAGAATCAGTGAATAAGATATTCACCAGTCATTATTATTATTATTAGAGTATTTGCTCGTTTAGAATAATACATGTATTTCAAAAATTAATTAGAAAAATTAAAACACATTTATTACTCAATGAAAACATTTATGTGGTTTAAAAAAAACCGATTTAATACATCATAATTAATATAGCACTGAACAAAAAGTATTGCCCCTGATGGGGTTTGAACACGCGACCTTTGTGTAACAAGGCCAACACACTACCGCTGGACCACGGCGTCTGCCAAATGTGCAACGCCAGTTAAGGTCTTTTAGCCAACCTCAATTGTTTTAGCCGATCATTTACTGTTTAACTATCCATACAGATATTATTAGCCTGTGACCAACTGATTTTGATATAAACGGATTGAAAAGCAAAAGAGAAATTTAATTTACACATATTAATTGGTTTGTTACAGTGGCTTCAAGCAATATAACAAATACGTTTTCTATCAAAACACGGAAGATTTTGGAAATACTCTTTCCTGCTTTTATTTCGCACAGTTATGTTACCCTTAAGTTTTTACAAATTGTTTAGCAACCTGATAATTTTACATTATTACATACATAAAATAAATATTTATGAAAAACCTCTATTCACATATTGTTCTTTGCCGTCTTCAATGAAGAACTGTAAAACGGTTATAAACAGCTGTTTTGGTTTGTTTTGTTTAAGCGTAATGTTAAATTTTTAGATTTTAACTTAATATTACAAGAAAACACGAATTTTCCTGGACATTACATCTATATTAGTGACTTATTTTCTACTCGGAAATTAGTTATTTGAAAATTTAAAGAAATTCCTTAGTGCCGTTTACGATCCGTGTGCAAATATATAATATTTAAAACCTTGCTTGTATTATTATTATTATTAGATGTCAAATTTTTTTGTGATATCTCTTTTTGTTTTAAAGACTTAATTGTCACTCCGTATAGTTTGGATGAAGCTGTACTTTCATTCATATTTTCTTTTAAATTTTACAACCTGACTCTATGATTAAAGGTTATTATCAAAACAATTGATTACTCATGAGTGGTCAATGGACTTCCTGCCCCCGGCTATGCTAAAGCCCAGTCCGTTCTGGTCTCGAATCAGCGTAGTGTGAACCATCTGTTTGATCACGTCGTAGTCTCTGGCTGGCTCTACCACCTTTGCCTAACACAAATTATCTATATTTTACAACAATTCCCATCCTTTGACTGAATACAGTAAAACCTTGTTAATCCGGACTAATTGGGGCTCCAAGTCGTCCGGATTAACGAAAGTCCGGATTAAAACAAATAATCCAGTCAGTGATTTTTGGGTACCCCTTGTATAAAATGAAACACCTTTTGCAGATAAACTTAAATAGTATGTATATTCTGAATATAAAAATACATATTGTACACACAGTACATACAGTAGTTACATTTGAACAAAAATATAGACTTGGTATTTACGTCCATACAAAAAATGAGACAACGAGAATAGACAAAATTACTTTGAACATAAGGGTTGAGGTTCGTCCTCAAGTGACTGAACTGGTTTGAAGAAGGAGTTGAACTTCATTTGCTTTTCTTTTGTGTTAATTTCACAATTAAACAACAAAACTAAAACGTACAGTGCAATTGACCTCTGTGGAGCAACTAACGGCCTGACACCATCAGGACAAACACAATCGTGTGACTGAGCTACTATTGGCTGACAGTAACCATGGTAACGGCACTTACGCCTTGCGCTGTGACCACCCGCACTCGGCACACGCACACTCACATCGCCGGGCGCAGTCGTACAGTAACGATCGCATGCTACTAATCAGCGTTCTGCGCATTAAAACTGCGATCCAATGGCTGTCCGGATTAAGCGAAGTCCGTATTAATGAGGTCCGGATTAACGAGGTTTTACTGAATATATATTTTTACTAAGTATAACAGTGACTATAAATGTTTAAGCATTTAGAGACAATGTAGCGCTTTTAACTTGAAATTGAAAAGATATTAAGGACTGGCAGAAATACTGATCGTGTACACACAAAAAGTAGGAATAAAAAATAAATTAGGAAAAAACTAAGATAATGAAGATGAGTAGTAGGCCTGATAATAATGACTTAGAAGTCCTCAATTTTAATTTCAGCTCAAAGATGTTACTGGAGCCTGTCAAAAGTGTTCTGATAACGAGAAGAACAAAACTTCAGATGTATAAAGTAATAATTAGAGGTCTACGAAAATTAGGGTAATTTCAGGTAATTGTGTGAACCCGAGTGGTCGGGCGAGCTATGCACATGTCAGGTTTCATTCAGGCGGGCTTTTATTAGAGGTCCAGTCAGGTAGGTACCTACTACCTGAAAGGCATCTGGTTGTACAAAATACCCGATATGACATTGAAATTAACCCGAGACCCCCAGGTAATAACATTTCGTCCAAAACTTCTGACTCATGCCATGTTCACACAATATTATCCAATATAGATAGTCTTGATCGAGATGTCAAACTTCAAAGTAATTTTTACTGTCTTAATACATGACAATTCAATTGTGTGGATTAACATCCGCATTATTGAATACTACGTTAATCCGCAAAGAACATCCTCTTAATTAGACCAATTCGTAATTCAGAGGCCGTGGTTCTAAGGAACATATCGGCCTTAGTCAGTAACAAGACTACAAGATCGCGCCACAATCATCTTACACTCAATTCTCATTCATACTTGGCTTAAAATACCTACCTTGTAGTATGGTTGCCATTTCAATAATCTAATCTAATCTAACATTTGATAGCACGACCTCAGTCACCAGAACTTTAGTGAAAATCAGACAACCAGGCGTTTCCCTGCCAGCTCAAAATTATTGTGCATTCGCAGCTTATTATCGTATCCACATATAGCAGCTTGCGCGATCAGGGAACAACTCCTTCTTTTGACGCCGTTTCTAAAAATAGAATAGGTATCTAGCTAAACAATAGCCGCGGCCCTCACTTTGCACCACCGACCGAACTTTCTCTCTTTAACTATACGTTGTCTTCATCTCGGCCCGATTTTCTTGACGTTATATACATGGTTTTTTAATTTACTGACGATACATCTAAGGTTTTACTTATGTAAATACCTATAGTTTGGCAGGACCTAAAAATAAATTACGTTATGTCCGAGTTGACGTTACGGTTGAGGCCGCAATAACCAAGTTGCACTGTATTTGCAAGTGCGGAGGTTAACCTACGCTATCTACCTGATGGAGGGTTAATAGCCCAATAGAGATCTAAAAGACCTTCAGTTTAACCCTGGAATGGAATCACTCTTACTGTGTCAGGTCACACCTATAACACTTCCTATATGGGTTCAATATATCCCATTTATAGATCTGTGTCTCATGGGCAAAAAAGTAAAGATCACCGCCCTTATAAAAATTTAAGATTTTATTTTAAGGAAACATCATAATTTAGTGACTGTATTCGTTAGAGGTGTGCAAATATTCGAACTTCGAATATTCAACTCGAAATATCTGACAAAGTTCAACGTCGGTCAAATATTCGAAGACGATAAATAATATAAAAGTGACGTCTGTCAAAGCAAAGCTATAGTACCCATCTCAAAGTTCAGAATTAGTATACCATTATGCAGCTAATTCAGTTGAAAACTAAATGTAACCAATGCTTTATCATCTGACTACAGACGGATAAAGATATAACCGATTCTCGATCGATGCTGAACTGACAGCTTTCGTTTCCTACCTTGCACAGCATAAAAGTAGTTCCATATTTTCACTAATAATATCTATTCCAAAAAAACCTTGAGAGGATAAAGCAACATTCAAAAGGGTAAATATTACATTGGACGACTATTATACAGTAAAACCTCGTTAATCCGGACCCCATTAATACGGACTTCGCTTAATCCGGACAGCCATTGGATCGCAGTTTTAATGCGCAGAACGCTGATTAGTAGCATACGATCGTCGCTGTACGACTGCGCCCGGCGAATTGGGGGGGGGGGGGGGGGGGGGGGGGGGGGGGGGGGGGGGGGTGGGGGGGGGGGGGGGGGGGGGGGGGGGGGGGGGGGGGGGGGGGGGGGGGGGGGGGGGGGGGGGGGGGGGGGGGGGGGGGGACTATGGAGGTGCGTTGTGTGCCGAGTGCAGGTGGTCACAGCGCAAGGCATACGTACCGTTACCATGGTTACTGTCAGCCAATAGTAGCTCAGTAGCACGATTGTGTTTCTCCTGCTCGTGTCAGGCCATCAGTTGCTCCACAGAAGTCAATTGCACTGCACGTTTTAGTTGCGTTGTTTAATTGTGAAATTAACACTAAAGAAAGGCAAATAAAGTTCAACTCCTTCTTCAAACCAGTTCAGTCACTTGAGGACGAACCTCAACCCTCATGTTCAAAGTAATTTTGTCTTTTTTCGTTGACTAATTTTTTGTATGGACGTAAATACCTAGTGTATATTTTTGTTCAAATGTAACTACTGCATGTACTGTTTGTACAATATGTATTTTTATATTCAGAATATACATACTATTTAAGTTTATCTGCAAAAGGTGTTTCATTATATACAAGGGGTACCCAAAAATCACTGTCTGGATTATTTGTTTTAATCCGGACTTTCGTTAATCCGGACGACTTGGAGCCCCAATTAGTCCGGATTAACGAGGTTTTACTGTATCAAAAGTTTCTTCAAGTTTCTTTGGTATGGCTAGTCAAGATAAAATGTTTTGTATTTTCCTAGGCTTGTTAGTACCACGGCCACAGTGATAAAAAATCTAGGTTGCACTGGTAGAGTGAAACATGAAGCTATTATTGTTGCATAAAACATTGTTTCAATAGGGCATTAAAAGCTTGGAGGAAACAATTTTTTACAAACAGTAAAATTAATTGTGACTCATAGTAAAAGGGATGTATTTGGGAACAGCAACAGACAATAGAGGCAGACAGGTGGCCTTTTGGCAAAAGCAACAGACAATAGAGGCAGACAGATGGCCAGGTCAATGTTACAAAAACTATGACCTTGAGATTTGGATAAGCAGAAGGGGGTGGGGTTTGTTTATATTTGAACCAGGTTGTTCCAATTCATTTCTCAGTCAAATATTTTCATCCTATTACCATCTGGTTAAACAAGTTATTTATTACATCCTTACTAAAATATATACTTTTAGCACACTCATTAAAGGGTTAAAAAAACAACTGTAAAAATAACTACATGAATAATTTTATAATGTTGTATCTTAATTAATTTTATAAATGTGAACTTGATAAGAAACTACTAGAATTATAAGAATTCTTAAACCATTCATAATTTAGCTTCATAAATTAAAAGTAATTATGCTGTGCAACTGTTGTAAATTGTAGATTATTATTAAATTAATGTTATTTATGATATGATACAAAATTTTAATTTTAAAATTATTTTTACCTCAGTATTTATATTCCAATTTATTATATTTATAGTTTGTGCATAATAACAAATCGTCCATAATTAATATGTCAAATTTTTACTTATTTTTCAAAATGTATTATTTTTTTAAGAGATTGATTTGTTTAATTGTAACAATGGTTAAATCAGTTTTAGTATTTTTAATTGAGAGGATTGAATAGCAAATCCAATGCCCTACATAATTAAAAAGCCATGCAATTACTACATTTTTTAATTAGGCTATTCGCACATCCAAGTTTTGAAGATCATCTAAATGGATGAAAATAAACCCTTACGGTAATATTCGATTCCAAAATATTCGATATTCGGAATAGTAAATAAATATTCGATTCAGTTCGATTCGAACCCAAATATCACTATTTGCACATCCCTAGTATTTGTATATAAAGCAATATTTATTTTTGTAAGGAGCTTCATTAGGCATACAAAAAAGGTACAATGTATATTTATGGTTTAGACCAATTAAGTTAATTTATAATAGATACATAAAAAATTAAAATAAAAGCTAACATGCATAAAGTTTAGGGAATGATATTTTTATGGGGTACAAAAAAAACAAATTTTGAAGATTTATACACAACATAAAATTTCTGGAAATTTCACCTTGCAGTATAAACCCCAAATTCTTTTTTGAGAAGTCAAGCATTTCAAGTAATATAAATTTGGGACTGCAGTGTAGATCTACTGGTTTGTGTATTTGTATTTTGAGGATGAAAGGTCCATGAACACTTTGAGAAAAGTGAGAAATAAAAGTATATGTATAAAAAACCGGGAATCTTCAAACAAAACCAGTCCTGTTATCGATTATTTTAAGCAGTTATCTATAGAAGAAGCAGTAAAATCTTACACTCTTTGGCTCCAGAGGTCCGTTGAGACCGGAGGCACTCTCGAACCCAGAAGTGACGATGGAGTTGTGAGAGGCGGCACTTGGCGCTCTGCTGGTGCTCAGGCTGGAACACGCCGAGTCACCTGCGCCAGCCTGCAGACAGCCGCAAGACCAAGTTGTGAAACAATCCTCAACTGCTCTATGTATAACTATTTATTAAATACGTTTTACTCAGTTTTTGTTTATTTTAAAGTTTTTAATTTCAAAAATAAGATTCGAGAACAAAACTTACACCACTGTGATTTAGTGTAGCCAACATTTTAAACTGCAAATTACGTGAAGTAATTTAGTGAATTTTCTAGGTCAACTTAACCACAATAAAATATGAGACAGAAACATTTCACTTCACACTGTCATGTGGTTGCGTCTGAGTTTTTCAAAACTACATGTTATATACTTCAAATGCTAGTTTAGGCATGTTTCATGTTTCAATTTCATAATGTTATTCCAAGATAACAAAGGTTAACTTGAAGGTTAATAGCTTTAAGGTTTGCTAAAAATTATGAATTCCAATCTTAATTGAAATTAACTAATTTTAGAAAAAATATTACTTTACAAATTTCCTCATTGTTATAGTTTTTTGCTATAAATGTTAGCTAGCAATGTGCAAGTTTGTTTCTCAATAATCTGTTAAAACATGTTCCCCACAGACACAACCACCGGCAGCTATACACTCTACCAACGCAACCACTAAATAAGCTCAAACACAAGTGACAGCAACTCATCCTGGCGAAAAAAACAACAAAGATGAAGCAGCGATAACGGAAAACAACTACTCTGCAAAAAGATGAAAAATAAAAAAGAACCTTAGGATGGGTAAGGGGCACAAGACGAGTGACTTCTCGTGATATGAGTAGGGTGAGGGCGTGTCCAGCTGATCTCAGCACCTCGACCGCCCGGTAGTGGTCGGCTCCCACCAGCGAGTGTTCGTTGACAGACAGCAGCTTGTCGCCCACCTTGCAACACAGAGACATGTAGGGCGTAGGGCGGATCATGCGGGTTACATGAAATGTTAGGGATATGCGTTATGTTATTATGTTAAGGTAAAAATAAATAAAAAATGCTTAAGATGTCCAGCCATAATTAACAAGTAAGTAATACTTCAGTAATTAACAGTACAGTGGAAACTCAAAAACTCAACACAATTAAGCCTAAAAGATCAATTTAACCCTCCGTCCATGACAAAATTGTGTTTGTCTCCAGGCACTTTTATTTTTGTAAATTAACCCTTCAAGCCAGAAGTTTTTTAAAAGTCGATTAATAACTGTTAAAAAACTGTCTTGTTTGTGTGGGGGTTTGTATATACCCCTGCTGCGGCAGGACTTTTTTCACAGATCCTAAGCTAAAATGTCGTATTTTGTAAAATCTTTCATAACCTTGTTAAAGAAAGACATATTTTAATATTTTGTATATTATTATATACTGTATTGTATTATAAATATACTGTAATATTTAACAGTATATTAATAATAGGCTTAATGTCTATCCATTAGTCTATTTTAATCTCACGGGCTGATTTTGATTTTGGAAGACGGGTAGTTTCCGTCTTCGACGTAACTTATGATTTATTCTTGTATTTAGCAGTCTTTGACTGTTACATTACGGTATTTGAATCTCAATTGTTTTTATATTGTTCTTTGTTTTAGAGTTTACCATTTGTTTACATCGTTGTGTAGTATGCAGTTTGATAATAACATGTTCGTTTCGCAGCAACACATTCCTTGTTTCTGAGGATTGTTCTGATTTTGTTAGACGGATTTTATATGAAAGTGGTGATTCGGTAAGTGAGGATGAGATGAGTTGAGTGTTTCTCAACTCAGCTGTGAAGATGAAGAATAACCTAAAAGTAGGCCTAACCTTCAACAGTCTGGACATCGAGTGATAACAGTTACAGAACAAAAAAGATTTTAGGCCTATATAGTGTAAATAGGTAGTAAAAAAAATTCAGCAAGATATATGGGGATTAAATATTCATTTTCTGTGTGTTTATTGAGTATTAAACTTAAACCCTAAAAAATGCTTGTATAATTCAGTACCGGCATGCTTAAAAAAAGTACATTTTTCAGTGGCAAATGGGTTAAAGATTGTACCGTGTTTAATTGCATACAAATAATACACAAAGATCACTTCAATTGGGATATAAAAGTTAAAAATTTTTAATTCCAGATCGCCTTAAGTTTAATATTATATAAAACACTTTTAGGCGTTTGCAAGCAGTTCACAGCATCCTCTTACTCAATCCACCTAGTTGTGTAATTCTCCAGAGATAAGAATTCACATGTGTAAGAGGTCAAAGTAAGTGTCAAATGACTTGTGTGGATGACGAATGACACCAATTAAGATAGCAGTGGAACTCCAGCATTACTTCTGACTCTGCCAGCTGAGCTCGAATGCTAACAACTGGACTTGTTTGCTAACAGCTGGACTCGTCTGCTAACAGCTGAGCTTGTGTACTTGTGGTGATGTGGCTTAAACTACAGTATGACTCATTTTAACTTATCATAGATAAATAAAAATAAGTCATATTGTAATGATATAAAATAATAGTAATTGATAAGTTGTATTGTCAAGTTGGATTTTTCTGTTTGGACTAATTCAGAACGAGGTATACATCACTAAAATTATTGCTTTATTAAATACAGTATACTTAAAAACCTAATATAAGTAAGTATAATTTTTAATTTTATATAATACTCTTGAGTAATTACTCAATTAATTACTTTGACATTAAAACTAAGATTTATAGTGAACATTTTTGGTTTTTGAAGGAAAACTAATGAGGTGTTAATTTGGTTTTTTAAGGATAAAAATTGTTTCTTAAAATTTAAAGGGGTTGTTTTTTTTGTAAATATAAATTGGATTGTTAAAATATTTACTAACATCCACTTTTTTGAAGGGAACAAATGGTGATACATTGAAGAATTACCAGAGATAGGAAAATTAATAGTAATTTGGTCAATTTGAGGAAAGTATATTACATGATTTAAAAAAATATTTTATAAAACTTAGCAAAAACAATATTCAAGGCTAAAATGTCATGAACAAAATTTCCAAAGGCACATTGGTGAGACTCATAAGGTAGTTTGATGGTGAAGTACTAATGTACCAAGACTCTAGTACATAGTACTAAAGTACTAATTTGTTATATTGGTGAGGGGTGATTTTAAACTGTATTATCAAATCATCTTCAAGCTGTATTGATTAAACAATATAATTTTACCAAACATTAATGATAAAACACTTCCATCCTAAAATTATATATTTTCCTAAATATACATATGCTAAAATTATATATTGTTTGACAGCGGACAGCAATCCGGTTTTGCTTTCAAAATGTTCAATAAGATGCCTCCCAGTCAATTAGTTTAAATTACGAGTGGAGACTTGGCTTAAGATAGAAATAGTTTGAACACTATTGACGAGTAATTTGCCAAGATATGCACAAATAGGCGATAGTCCCTTGCGACCAACAGATTTTAATTCCTAAGTAATAATTTTCATGTTGCTAAGTTTGTCATTTTTATCTGTACCGATACAATGAACCAGACGACTGGGCCATGATCGAGGATTTGGTAATAGTAATTATTAAAAGTTTTTAAACAAATAATTAACTAATAAAAAATGAAAAATTAATTTAAATTTACAAAAATGCCGCTAACCCATTCCTGTCTCACAAACCGTCCAACGCCTGAGGCCCTCCGGTCTGAACTAAAATCAAATTATTCCTTTATTTCACTTGGCACATCTACTTCTAATTACCCGCAGTAATGAATAGTTAATGATAAATCTTTAAAAAAAGAATCATTATTACTGTATTCTCATAAGTACAATCACTAAATGAATTATGCGAACGAGACAATAATTATCTACCGTCAACATGGAACATTGGACACTAAATAAGATGATTTAAAAGAGGACCCCAACACTATCTATCAGATGAGAAATGAACTAGCACACCTAATGGCAGAAAAAAGAACTACGTTGAAATATAAGCAGGCAACGCATATTGTTTGCTCATAACCACTCTGCACGCACAGTGCACGTCCTTAGTCAACTGTCTAGCAAAATACATGGACGTTCTTAGACGGAAATTGGTTAATTTGTGGATTGAAATTAGCTTAGTTAAAACATTTTCAACTTAAACAAATATGAACAAAATTAATTATTATTAAACATATAAAATTACACAAAATGAAAATATTAAACAATTTCTCGAGATTAACCACAGGAAAAATGTTTATTTACTAATATAGATGAAATATATTAAGGCATTTTTTCTGAAGCCGTAAATTTGAGAATAAAACCCGAGATATTCTTTGTTGAAATATTGTCACTTCCTCATTAACCTCCCCCTTATATTTCCTATTCTTAATTGTATCCTGATTAAATCCAGAAAATGTAGAGGTACTAAATCCAGGACGCAGTAGTCATCTCTTAATTAATGATGTTTACCACAAGTAGAGAAAGGCACGAACCGAATGTTTCAAAATATGTTGTAATCTACTAATTTGATGGACATAAGTTAACAATTAAACATATGAAGTAACCAAAGGTTCCTGCATCAGATTTGTAATAAACTATTTAGAAATTCAGGGATCTTTAGGTTTTAAGACCACACAATTAAAAAATCAAAAATGAAAATGTCTTTCTAAAAATCCTCATAATACGATTTGCGTTACAACCACACAGTCATCTTCAGAATTCTGGACTTTTGTCTTTTTTAATATTAAACATAAATATAATAATTTAATAAGAATAAACATATTTGTAATGTTGATGTAGTAAGTGTGAAAATGAGTGATCATTTAGACAAACATGCACTTCATATTATTCAAGCAGAATTGTCAAACAATTAAAAATTCTTCACACTTAAAATTGGTATTTTTTTAAAGTCTACTTAGTGTTGTACATATATAAAAAATTTTAACATTTATCTGCAAAAATAAAGTTTTTATGATTAGTTTAGAAAATATTGTGAGTTTTAACGTTTGCATAAGTTACTGATAAGATTAGTCACACTCAAAAATATGTACATTAGACATCGAATTTGAATTGTGCATATAACTCTGTAAATGAATATAATGATTCAGAGTACAGAAACCTGAAGAAGACCCTGTGTGGTTAAAATGTGTGTAGTAATAAATGAGACATCAGAATTGCCAAAAGAGAACTTTAATTTTTGTTTATTAATTATATAAGACAATCCAGAAGCAGAGAATTATTTAAAATCATAAAACTATTTGCTATAATCAACATGCGTTTACAGATCAAATGCAAATAAGCCCCTACCACTGGTAAACACAGATCTGTTATGCGACACAGTCTGGTGGCACTGTGACCTTGATCTCTGAATGGCAAATAACAAACAGTATCTCATCAACACATCCTTCCATTCAATCACAGGGACTCACGTACGAGTCAAGTGAGACAGGAATTTATCGCTGTGACACCGCTGTGAAATAAAAAGGCTGAGTGTGTAAAATTAAAATAGATTTTTATATTTACCAGACCTCTGATAGGGCTTAACAGCCATGACTTTATCAAAAACATTTTAATTAGACTCAACATTTTTTATGCAATTATTTACATACTTTATAACCGATGACAAAGAACAAGTGTACCCGGTCAGGCGCACTACGTCACGAATGTGTTAACTGAAAAATTTTTTCAAGAGAAAAAAATTATATAGGAATATGATTGTTCCTACATAATTTATTTTTTAATAATTCTCTTTGATATATTAATATTAAAGATATAATAAAGATAATAAAATGTAAAAAAATGACAAATTTATATGACTCTTACCCTGAGGTCAGCCAGGTCCGCAGGACCGCCTTCTGTCACCCTGGAAATGAAGATGCCCTCGTCATCACCCTTGAACGGCGTGGAGCCCAGCCCGCCGGCGATGCTGAGGCCCAGTCCTCCGGCACTGCGCTCTAGGCGGATCTCCAACGTCTCCTCTGCCACCTCTACCCCCGTACTGTCCAGCTCTGCCGAGATACATCACATTGAGACATAGTTCATCCGATGATTTATTCATACAAAATAAGAAAGTGAAGAACATTTTGAGGATTTAAAGGTCTTTAAAGATTAGTTTTACAGTCACACCTTGATGTAACGGACCTCAATATAACAAATTCCTTGATCTAACAAATATTTTAAAATCCCCTTTATTTGTGTATAACGTACAATGTATTTACCTCTATATTAAGAATCAACTATGTCCAAAACCTTGATATTAGGAATATCTAATAGTACTGGCAAACCTAAAAGTACCTCTATGTGATGAATAGTGTCAAAAGTAATGCATAAACTAATGCCTTGTAAAATTCGGTGTTGTGCCACTATAGTATGCTTTTTGTAGCCAAATAAACACTTTCTCAGATGGTGGTCTTTTGGTGCCGTGGTCTAAACCGTTGCACGTCAGTACAACGCATGAAGCCAATCAGAAGGACGAGGGTTCGAATCCCGACCATGAGCAATTTGTGGTACAGTGGTGGGAGGGCTCACCTAAAATAAACGATGACCGGCTTGGGTGGAAGTTGACAGCATTTGTAAGCTTAATTGGGATTGCAGTGGACACATATTTTACTTTTTTTACAACTGTATGGTTAGAAGGGGGGCATGTTTTGGGTTTTTTGTTTATACTAAGTATTTTAAGAAGAGCTGCAAAGTCAAAGGAAAAAATATATAAATTAAGTTCACAAGCTCTGCCACACACAGGGTTAAAGTTCTTTAAAGATTAGTTCTAATTTTAACTTTAGTTATAAAGACAATGCCTTATAATGGGCAGATAATGCCTTTTTGGCTTCACAAGTCGTAGAAAGATTGTTGCTTTCTGTTAAATCAAAATAATAGTGGTTTTACAGGAAATTTGATAATTATTTTTTTTAATATTATCACCACAAAATTATACCTGATAATTAATTGTTAAGTAATTATCTTGTGTTATAATAAGACATAATAAATGTAATTTTTATTTCCTAGATAATTTTGTTTTATTTTCTGAAGGACGTATAATTACTACAAAACTAAACCTGATATAAAATTGGCCTGTAAGTACCTTAGTAAAGAAATAAAAAACAATAAATGCAACTATTTTATTATCTAGATAATCGCTTTAACTTTATTGTAACACCTATCAGCCATCTTTTTACAACAATCGTTCTAAAATTGTTTTGGGCTGAAAATCAATTCCCCTGATGTAAATTCCAAGATGAATGTAGTGAATTTTATGACCTGAACAAAGAACAGCTGATTCATATTACAAGATCGTTAATAAAATTAATAGTGAAATAAACAAATGTGACTAAATATGAGTGTGGTTTTTGAACTATGTTGAGATTTATGGAATGCTGATGATAACCACGTTGCATTAACCAATTAAAAAGCCACAACATGCTTTTCCCATGCCAAACATATTTTTGGCCAATTAGTACCAATTATCTCTCACCTACAAAGTATGACTAACGTGATTAATAACCTTTTCAATGGATTTCAATCCTGACAAAAACCTTAGTCTTATTGAAATTGATATGTCTTAGCTCTGGGGGGGGGAGGTTAGCAATTTGCGAGACCAAAATTTGAAACAGTGAGGTCATATGGCTATAATGACAGCTGTTTAGAGGAACTAAAAACATTCCCTCTGACATATCCATGATCTAACCTATTTCCTACCGGGGAGTAAATACAATAATTTTTTTACAGTTTTTACGATTGAAAATTTTACTGAAATATTTCTAACCTATACATGAAGACCTTTTGCTTACGAAACTATCAAAATACATACAATTCAGATAGGAAATTTTAAAGAAAATTGTTATCAAGAAGTTGACAAGTAAAACTTTCAAAACAACAAAGATATAATTGTTATGTGACTAATCAGTATGATTATTTGCTGTAAGGAATGTTCAGTATAGAGATAAGATTGAGCATACAATTCAGATCCAGACAATGTATTTATAAAAAATAACAGTTATAGTAAAAATATTTAAATACGGGTGTAATATGAAACGGGAGACAACCAGGCATGTTTAAATACATACTTTGAAGCGTAAACCGTTATAACAAACCATAGGGTATAGCAATTAAATTAAAATTCACCAAAATATTTATATATACTGTATATATTTTATGCAAAATAATAACTTCCAATCACTCATTTCTAGTTAAAACAATAAATAAATTAACAATGAAAAAAGACGTATGCTCAGGTCAAAATCACCTTTATGTAAAAATATATATTTAAATTTACAATTTTAATCTAATTTATACAAAAATATAATTAGAGATGATTGACACTTCTAGGAAAACGAAATGGCTTAAAAGAGAACTTGTTCTTTTTTATAAAATGTTACAAATGTCATGGTTTTATCTTGTGAGATAAACTTATCAGCAAAGCTTTGTTCTGGGCACTTTGTTTTGATCATTACAGGTGTTATTGGTGTTCCTACAAAGAATGAGTGCGAGACTATTCAACTTCAATGAAAATTTGAATAAAACTAATATGTACTTCTGAACATAAAAAAGGTTTTACTATTCCAAAATGTAACTTTAATCATAAGTTAGTTAGAATTATATGTTTTTACAATAAATTGTAGACTAGTTTAGTTAGTATTTAGGGACCCTATTTTCCTTCAAACAGCGAAAATGTTTTGTTTTCTTTTATATTAGTTTAATTTATTTTGTATTTTTAAATGTATTATATTGTACAAGTTATCAAGCTAAGTACTTTGTAAAAACACAGTTTTTTGGAGGAAATAAAGTCGTTATTCATTTATTGTAATATTTTCATTTATTTATAATACTGTTCTTTACATAAAATTATTTCAAATCAAACTAAAGATTAGATCTGTTATTTTTTTTTTTTAAAGTGTACCTATTTTACTTTAAAAACATATTGTAATTACTAGAGATGTGCGGATATATAGAATGGTATAGTTGGTCAGATTTGGATAAAATGACTGGCATTAAAATGTGTTTTTAAGAACAAAAAACTTGAAATGTGGATTCAACAGAAAACCATTCTTTTTCCACAATAATTTCAAATAATAAAATATTCATCATCTGTACTTGTGATTTCACTACTACTTCTTAACAGGCTATGTTTCTGAATTGTATTCACAAACTCACTGAATTCAAAAATCATCCAATCCAAACTCTAACTCACATGGCACAACTCTTAACAATCACACACATTCATGCCAGTAGTAATTAATTAGTTACATATACACTGATATTATTATTTTTCAAACTATGTATTAAAACACACACCTATAGTTTATAAGTTTATAAACACTTTTTCAAAATTGAAATTCAAAATAGTTAATAGTTAATACAAAACAACTTGAGCCTACACACAGACTATTTTAAGTCCATTTAGGCCATTTCCTACTTTTAAAATTTTTTTACTTATTATATTTAAGTTTACTAATAGATTTTTTCCTCAAACTTATTTCTGTTGTAAAAATTGTAAAATGTGTATAATTTATTTTGTAATTTTTTTGCTTTAATAAATTGTATTTGACTATTGACTTTGAAAAGCAAGTGCAGGCTACACATACAAACCAAAAATTAATTACTAGTGTTTGTAAAAAAATTCTTACATTATCACACTCATGAATTAAAACAACTTTAAAGATTCTTAAGTAATGGTAACAATAAACAATGCAGAGTAATTATATAAAAATATTAAAGCTTCAAAAGCAACTAAGTGACACTTTCTCTCACCGTGATAAGTATGCCATATCCTCTCTCTCTTCAATACCTTAGGCACCGCGGTCCTTACATTCACCACAGAACGGAACACTTTACCGCGGTCCAAGCTACCTGCAGCCACCGGTGGCCTAGACCTACCACCGAGCCTGGGCAGGCTACTGTACTGCGACCCGGCTTTGCGCCTACTGCCATACATCGCTTACTGAACTAGTGAGTGGAGTTACCGTGAGTGGAGCCGGGCGGAGTGGGGAACACGGAGGCTGTGGGCTGACTCACTGGCTGCGGCTCTTGCTGCTTGAGTGCCTGCGCAATCAATAGATAACAAGTTACGTTAGGCAATCACTCACTAATCTCTACACAGTCACCTGCTACCAGCCTGTCTGTCTGTTCCATGTGTAAAAGGTTGGTTTTATGCGTTTTTATAACAAATTAAAACTAATAAAAAATATTTGCTGTTACAACCATTAAAAATTCAGTTCAAATGTTTATTTTGTGGAAATTAAAAATATAACAATAATTTACAAAAAGATGAAGTTATGAATATGGACAATTGCAAACATAAATGTTCTTATCTTTGCATTAATTTAAATAACCGTACTCTAGTCTGTAATAACATTATATTTCAATTTTCATTTCTTTTAAATTTGTTTAAAATAGTGTAAACAATAATTAAACTCAAGAAAGCTCTGTAAAAGTTCGTATGAAATAGTTTTAAGTTAGTTTCGTTTTTAAAACGTTAATAAGTAATGTATTATTTTCAAATTAGATTTATTATTTTATGTAAAAATTGAAACTTTAATATCTTTACGGTTACAAAAAACATTGAAAGGGACTGGAAAATACAATAATTTATTTTACCGTGACAAAACCTAATGCTAAATATTAAATTAGCATAGTGAAAAGTAATATTCTGAACACTGCTAATTAAGGAACTAAGTAAAACAGAAATGTTTAATAACTACTTCTTCATATAAACCAAAAAGGCTTCTAAAAAAATATTAATTTTATTCTGTTCAACTAAACTATTAACTTGTTTAAATATTTTGAATAGTATTCAATCAAAAGAGTTTCAAATCAAAAGAATCAAAAGTTTCGGCATAGGTAATACAATGAGCTGATATCGATTTTGTTTTAGTGTAAATTAAAATATTAAAAACTATTTTTCATATTATTTCATTTGTTTGATAACTCCTAACAACCTTGTAACACATTATTTTTTACATTAAAAACTCAATTAACTAATGTATAGCATTAATAAAACAGTACAAACACGATTCATGTAGATTAAAAATGGTAATGAAAAACACACTAATTTAATTAAACCAATTTAGGTTAAGTGACAAGGTTAAATGAATCATTAAGTATTTTGATTCATCGTCAGTACCGTTATCAAATCATGTTCTTTTATGAAAGATAAAAATTTAGTTCTATATCGTGTAAAAACTCATTTAGGGTTTTATTATTATTGAAATATATTTCAAAGCCTAAAATACTGCATACTAAACAATAGTCTAAAATTAGCTTCCAAAATTATCACATATTAAGAAAAAGATAGTTTTGATATGATAAAATGATACTTTTTTTAAAGTATCATTTTTTTGTAACAATGTAAATATAAAAAGTATATTTTATGTAGTCTAAATACATTAATTATGATAGAAACGAAACCCCCCTTGCCCTTTTTTGGGTTCCTAATTTTTGAATAAAAAACAGTTCTGTATCAATATTTATAAATTATAAATAATACATCTCTAATATTTATTAAAAGCATCATTGTATTTTATGTATTATCGAAACAGAGATGTTTTTGTTATGGTAGTTTGAGGACAAAAATCATATTTAATGAAATATAGATTACACAATGTTAGGAGCATTCATACACAAACTTTTATACTTACACAAAATAAAAAAAATTACAAAATGATGTTATAACCAATTGGGTATTTATATATAACACACTACCCCATCTAACGTTTGGATTAAATCAATTACTGCTGCATGAGTTCAGTCTATATACAGTAATATGAGTATGGATTCAAACTATTTATGAATACCTTGTTAAGACTCTAGGATGTTGGGATTGGGAAACATTTTACTTTTCAAACTACACTACCTTTAGTCTGTCCATTAACAAACAACAAAAGTAAAATCAAATAGATCTATTGGGTTCAATTAAAACCAAAAGAATATCAATTAATCATTACATTTCCTCGTAGGAATTACAATACAGAGGAGAACTAAAACAAACTCATATCATCTATTCAAAGATATCGTTATGCTAACACCAAACGGAACTTTAGTTGTATTAATTTTAGCAACAGGAAAGTTAAAATGTTAATTTTTTTATTTTTTCCTTTAATACTCCATACAAATTGAAAAAAACAACACTAATTATATAAAAATAATTTTAACACTTTGGAGCCGGCGTCTGACCCTATCGGGCGGCCTTATTTAATTCCATATCAACAAACTTTCAGAGTAGAATCAGGTTTTGGTCCTTATAACATATTCTTTAGTCATAAATCTTTTCACGTCTTCAGTTTTCTTTTAGTCTGCCGCGTATTTACAAAAAAAAAATAATATTTTTCGAACAATGTTTCACTCGCTCGCTCAGAGCAGACAGCTGTTGCTACTAGCCGTGTTGTGTTCGTGTTGTTTTTGTTTACAAAATGAGCGAACTGTATTGTTATACCACTGTTTTATAGTTTATTTTTATAGTTAGTTATTTTAATTTTTCATCCTTCGTCAATATGGGATCCATTGAAAAGTGATACGATTCGTGACGTATTGCTTGATGAGAGTATTAATAGTGATTACAATGAAATTTGCAAATTTCTTTGACAATAGTTTTACAAATTAACAAGTATTTTATGTTTCTTTCAAGAGGGTTTCTATTCTTTATGTTGCACTATATGTCCTTTCTGTTGCAGTATTTGTCCTTAAATGTTATAAGATCAGACAAAGGCTTATACTGTACATATGAACCTCCGTAGCTATTTTTGTTTTCATAAATTTTTCCCTAATTTATATGATTCAAGATATATATATCTTGATGTTTGTAGAAATGTGTCAAATGACTTAATACAATTAATATTATATATATACAGGGTGTTCATTAATGGACAAACTTTGAGGGGTGATAGTACTCATGAAAATACACAAAAAATTTCCTATAAGCATATGTCAAAAAATCATTTGTTTAACCGCTAGCCACCATTTTGTATTTCATACAAAAAATGTTATATATCAAGAAATATTTAAGATACAGAAACCAAATTTTGCACACGTATTTATTGGCCAAGGAGAAAAATATTCTTAAAGTATCATTAAATTATATTTTATATTTATAATATTTTAGATTTTCAAAATGGTGGTTAAAATTTTTTTAAATTTAAATAACAAAAAACCATTAACTTAATAAAATTTGTACAAGATATAAAAAAGATTGAAATTTTAATTTCAAATCGAACAGTACTTTAGTGAACGAAATCCGTCCACGAATAAGCGAGATGTTAGATGTTAGATTACAGAGCCCACGCGCCACAGCGGCGCGAATAAGCGGAATTCAGCTGGCTCAAAGCGGCTACGTGGCCACGCCACGGTGGCAGTATTAAACCAGTGTTAGAGGCTCCAGGCTCCAAAGTGTTAAAGAGTACTCTAAAATCAAGCCTTCTCAACTCCACATATCTTTTTATAAAAAAATTCATGCCTCTGCATCAGATATACTGTTAAGCAATTCAAAAACCATCAAACTAGAAAGTCAAAACATAGAAGTACCTTCACACACAAGCAAGCACTTCAAATCTATGTAAGCTAAAATTACTGTTACATATATGGAAGAAAACTTATAAGTAATTTATTATTATATTAGTATTTTAACTAGATTAATTTGTATTTATATTGTTATTTTTTATATATATTTATATTATTGTTTAGTCAAGTCAAAAAACAATTTTATTCCAAAAAGTTATAATACAAATAAATTACATTAGTAACATTTTTCATGTTATAAAAATTAAAATAATTTAAACACTTATTGTGCATTGCTAGAATAATTAATGCAGAAAAAAACATAATTCTATACACACTCTGCAACACTTGTTTTCCCTATTGTAACAAAGCATTTTGTAGCGCTAAAACAGCTTTTGCGATGGGGTAGCCTGCTGCCTCAAACTTTTTTTCATCATTCTTCCAGCTCGCCAAAGGTCTGACAGAACGTCTCCAATTACATACCACCAACATACTAACATAACCCTGCAGAGTTAAGTTAGGTTGGTTATTGATAGTTTAAAAATATCACCGAGATACAGCCCACAGAGTTAAGTTAGGTTGGTTATTGATGGTTTAGAGATATTACTCAACAAATCTTATGTTTTGATTGGTTGGATGAAAACTATCGGATACTTAGCAGGTCAGACGATCGTTGGGCATCCCTTTTTTCTCAATAGCCTGAACATAATACCTAACGGCAAAATCGTCAAAAGACTTCAGTACTCTCTAATCTATGTTATTTACATTTTTACTATGGACATTTTCCATCACAATTTTAAGCGAAATTAAGTTCTACAATGTTTCAAGATCTGGAATCTGATCCCATCCTCAAGTGAGCTAAAACGTAAAAATAATATGATTAGTAATCCAAACTAAGTTGGTATAAAACTGAAAGTAGTTAAAAAAAAACTTAAAAACAATACCATAGTCTCACACACACACACAAGAAATGAAATTCCTTAGTCTGAATTATGAACTAATCGTGATATGTTTTAGGTTCTAGCTCACATGAGGATCAGATTCCAGATCCTAAAACGCAGTGAAACATTGTTTTAATTAAAACTTAAAATCTTTATAGAAAATGTCCTTAGTAAACAATCTAATTAACATAAGTCCAACATCACCAATAATGAATTTCAAACAAAGGACCCTGATCTATTTACATTTGCAATGATAGCTGCAACTTTATCCTTGTCCAATGTGGCGGCAGCCTGGTTGATGCGCTTGTTCTTGAGATGGTGTGGCGTGTCGCGCCGATGCAACCGGTTAGGCCGGTTACCTGCCTTGGCCGCGGTTGCATCAAAGCCAACGTGACGCTCCTGCAACCATCACCATGCAGTCACCCGTTAGTGCATGCTGACATGCCGTGTTAGTTCACCCACGGGTGTGCAAGCTGACATCGTTTGGTTTTGGGTTTCCAGAACTTGACTCATTGTGTGTTTTTAGATTGTCAAATTTAGCGACACAAGTGAGTAAAAAATAAAATACACAAGAGAATATACCTAACGACAAATTATAATTTCAGTCAAAATTGTTACATATAATATGGCCATCCCAAAACTGGAGCCTACAGCTGACAAATTTCAGTGTCAATTTGTTCACTGTTTTACTATTTTGTGATTTGTGTTCATCGTCTATATGTCTATGAATGCAAGTCAAATTATTAAATATTTGATAAACAATGACTCTTGAAATGAAATTGAAGAATTCCACACATCCTCGACAAGCTTGATAATGGTTTTATATAGGGAACTGAAACTAGTTACCAACAGTCGTACATTGCTTATACACAGGGTTACGTAAAGCAGGTATTTAAACCAAAATTAGTATTTATCAGTAATCCGGTGGCTAAATATCACTAATATGGGAATTAAAATATTTTTTTAACAACATATACCTATGATTATTATTAACAAAATATTTAACACTATAAATACATAATCAATTAGGTACTTCAAAACAGAACATTTCAATACTATAATTTTACTCATTTCGAAGGTATTCATGGAAAAAGTTTAGTAAAATCATAGAATTATAGAACATTTGATTTTTTTTACAAAGAGGTGTTGAGCCAAAGAATATTAAAAACAGAAATTTTATCGATCGCTGCATGGTTAACGTTCTAGCTAGCGCAAAACGAAATGCACCAAATAAAACCATGGTACCAAACATGACATATTTCTTCTTCTTACAACGATTTAGAAAGTGCGGCAAACTCAAACTCAGCGTACCACCGACGCTGTGCTGCGTCGCTGGGCCGGTAGCTGATACTGGATACTGTACAGTTCGGAACCTCACACAAAGGATAAACAACAACTTCCTTTAACTATCCTACTATTTAAGAGTTATTTGTATTTGAATTTTGATAACCAACAAACTACAGGCTTCATTAAATGGATACAAAACAACAATTGGAACTGGGATACTAATGTAATCAATACTTGTTCGTAACTCGAATCAAGTGATTTAAAAACACTAGACTTCAAAAGATTACGAAATACCCAGACCAAATAATATCTCTACTTGCACACCCAACACTACAACCATCACCTTTTCAAACAGGTACTTACCACAATACAATTAAAAAATCGTAAATATAGGTCATTTTTGTGAAAGGAGGTTCAAGGTAACCTTGCAGTAGCAAAAAATTTTGTTTTGAAAATCAAAAAAGGAATTTGAGAGTTAATCCATAGTTACTTGACAAATATTAATTGTATTAACACAAGAGAAATATTCCAAATAGAGTCAGATTCACTAAAAGCTGTTGAATCCTTTCCTTTCACAAGAAATATCCCTTTAGTTTTTCGGATTTTTAAACAAAAGGCATAAAACTTACCTTTAAAATCACCAGCAAAATTGATATTTTTATAGCTCACTTTATACTTTTTTGACATTTATTTATAATAATAATAAACAGGTTAAAAGTAAGAAAGGGCCATATGGACCTCATCAAATGATCAATTTTAGTTTAAATCAAGAATTTACGAGTTAGTTATTTGTACAAGAGTTAGTCAATATTTAACATAAAATTTATGTGTAACATAACCTTTTTCAATCTACAATAGTAACCCTCATATCCGGCAGCCTCGGGACCAAGCCCTAGGCTGCTTAACGATTTGGCTGGATAAACCAATTTATTTTTAAAACGATAATTTATACCTAATAACATTATGTAGTTGGTAAATTTAGTCATAATGAGGTTTAACTCTTCTATAATTTTTATTGGCAAAAATACACATGTTTATAAAATCAATACAAAGAGCATCATGAACTACCTCATAGGAAGGTTTTCTCAAGTTTCTTTGCGCGGATAAAACTTTTTCACTCTCTATCTCACTGCAAAAGTCAATCAAGGGTTTAGGAATTCGATGCCAGTCATTAACCGTGCTTTTCCCCACCTTTAGTTCATTACATATTTTAGCCATAGATTCACCTTTATCAACATGTTCAATCCCGTTAAAGCATATTTGTAACATGAGAGGTGTGTTATACAGTGCAACTCAGTTATTGCGGCCTCGGCCATAACGTCAACTCGGATATAACGTCATTTATTTTTAGGTCCCGCCAAACTATTTGTATTTACATAGGAAAAAACATCGGATATATCGTCAGTAAATTCTCAAACCTCGTATATAACGTCAAGAAAATCAGGCCGAGATGAAGGCAACATATAGCTAAATAGAGAAAGTTCGGTCGGTGGTGCAACGTGAGGGCTACGGCTATTGTTTAGCTACATTCTATTTTTAGAAACAGCATTTTATTGCTGTCTTACCGCTAACGACCTCATACCCCCTCCCCTACCCTATATCCGCTGTCGCCGTCATCAAGGTCAGTGTCAGTGATTCACGTTCGCATCAAAGCACTCTGATGCCGATCGTACATACCTACAGTTCGTGTAGATATCGTTAGTTCAGTGTATGTCTTTTACAGTTTGTTTTTCGTTATTTTAATTTACGAATACAGTATTGAAAAATAATGGCAAGTGTTAAGAGAAAGGTTTTGCTGAAGAAAAGGTGTGAGTTATAAGAGCGTGTGAGGAGGGACGTAAGATAGCAGACGTGTGTTCGGGCTTGTTTTTTAAAATCGAACCAACAGTTGAATTCACCAAGCCGAACTTCATTGCAATATTTTCAAATTTGATTTTTTATGTAGTAGAGTAGTCAGTCAGTCATAAACATAAACTTACGGTGTATTTCAAATTACAGTACCTTCATTAAATGTCATAATTTCATATAAAAAATGTGTTTCCCTATTTTTCCTCGGTTTTAAATTAAAATTATGTAACCTCTTTTATAGCGTCACTCGGATATAGCGTCATTAATTGTGTGGTCCCTTCAATGACGTTATAACCAAGTTCCACTGTAAAAGCTTTTGTACTGTCAACACATTACGTTTTCGTTTTGACACACTAGTTTTTTTGAACACTACTGTCTTACGTTCAGTAAGTAAAACGACAATGCAGGACTAAATATAAAACTCTAGACAACTTGAGAACTCTTCATCACTGATCACATAACTGAAGACAGGCTAATACTAAAATCTTGTAGGATAACCTCATTAGGTTGTCTCTTTAGGTTAGGTCAGCGGTTGTAGTTGTTGGTGAAATCCGGCCTTTAAATCTCAAAAAGCCGTGGGAGCAGTTGAGTAGCGGAAGCTAGTGTGTTCGTAAGCCCCGGGAAATACAATTTGATATCTCTTCTAGGAAGCAGCCGGATGTTCGGAGGACCGGGAAAACCGAGGCCGGTTATGAGGGGCTCTACTGTATTCATCAAAAGAATTATTTAAAAATAAATAGGATAGGAATTGTTTCCTCAAAAAAAATAAAATATCACTTGTGTCCAAGAATATGAAAACCAGCCAGTGGGTGGATTCCAAAATTATCTGAGGTGGCATTGAAACAAAAATATTCTGTGAAAACCAGGAAAACTTGGAAATAATTTGTTATGAAAATCAAGATTGTTAAATTCGAAAGTCAACAAATGATTTAATAAATTTATAACATAAAATTTATTAATGGCTAGCAGCAGAAAATGTTTATAAGAGTCCTTGTTGTAACAACATTCTGTTTATATTTTCTCTTTTACTCAAACACTGTATATTCTACTATGAATATCCTATAATGTCAAAGGACAATCATGAATTATGTATCAATAAAAAGTCAAAAGTTATTTCAAAAACGTATTCTTCATGAAAGCATTAGCAGGCAATATATACACGCAAGTATCAATTTGAAAAATATCAAAACTGTTGCATTGATACTCCTGTTTAATCTATTAAGGTAGTAAAAATGTTCTAACCCGGAAAATAGAGAAAGGAGCCTTGAGCAGTAAGGACATAATTATCAGTTATTAGAATTTTAATTATGTGATATTTGTTTCCATGTATTCTAGGCAACCTAATGCATTTGATTAAGTGTCATAAGAGAATTCCTTTCATAACCAAAGTAACATAACAAAAGGAAGGAAATTCAATATTTTATTAACTTGAGAATCAACTAATTTTAATGTTTTGCTTTTATAGCGCAATTTCACTACTGTACCAATATTTACTTCATGCTATTCCGCTTGTAACAAGCAATAGTTACTTGCTCCACCATCACTTTTACCGTTTTTAATTTAGAAAAGAACAAAGCACAAACTTGTAAAAAACAATCTACAAACACCCAAGTGTAAGTGTGTGTGCATCAACCCTAGAAGTGGCAAAGTCGTAATTCACAATGTATTTACAAATTAAATAAGAAGTGGCAGAATGATACATGCAGTGAATTTAGTGGACTTGTTGGTCGTTGTTGTCTTCCTCAGATATGCTGCCACCTGTGAGTGGATTAGGGGTGAGCGAGTATTCAAACGTTAAATATTCAAATCTCAAATATCACAATATTTGGTCCGACTCAAGATTTCTGACAAAGTTCGATGTTGGTTGAATATTCGAAGATGACAAATAATTTAAAAGTGACGTCTGTCAAAGCTATCAAGTTTCCATTTCAAAGTTCAGCATTAGCATAATCATAATACTGTATTTAATTTTGGAGTAAAACGTTTTTAACAAACAGTAAATTTGTGATTCACAGCCCGACCGTATGTATTTTAGCAACAGCAAGAGAAAATAGAGGGGTGGGGGTTTGTTTATATTATTGAACCAGGGTGTTCCAATTCATTTCTCAGTCAAATATTTTCACTTCTCTGCCTATTACTATCTGGTTAAAAAAAGAATGCGTAAACTATTCATAATTTAGCGTAATATATTAAAAAAAGTATGCTAAGCAAACTGTTCTAAATTCAATAAATAATTCAAAATTATTATTAAATTAGTTTTATTTCTGATATGATATAAAATTTTAATTTTTATAGATAGATTACTTTTACTTCAGTACCTATTTATATTACGGTATAGTTTTTATTACTTCATCAATTTATTATATTTATAGTTTGAGCATATTAAAAACAATTATCTATAAGTAATAAGTCAAATTTTACTTTTACTCTAATTTTACTAACTTTACAAAGAGATTAATTTTTTATTGTAATAATGAAGAAAACCCGTTTTTGTATTTTTAATTGAGAAGATTGAATGATCCTATAAACAGGCCCAGGTTTAAGCCATGCAATTACTACATATTTTAATTAGGCTGTTTGCACTCCCAAGTTTTAAAAATCATCTAAATGGGTGAAAATAAACTCTTATGCTAATATTCAATTCAAAAAATTTTCAATATTCGGAATACCTTACCTATGTGGCCACTGAAACCTCAGCAGGTTTTTAGCCTCGCCAATAACAATTCTCTATCTTTCCCTGTCTTCCATCCAATCCGCCTCTGCTCTCAGCTTTCCTACATCTCCTCGCACCTGGTCCTGCCATCTTATCCTAGGTCGTCCTACCGGTCGCTTTCCTCGAGGTAGATTCTACGATACCTTTCTCAGCATTGTATTTTATTCTCTTCTTTTTACATGACCAACCCATCTTAGCCTCCTACACTTAATTTGGGATATTATATCCGGATCTGTGTACATTTCCCTCAGTTCTTTATTTGTTTTAATTCTCCACACACCCTTTTCATAGATGGGACCATAGTTCTGAGGATTTTATTTTCAAAAAACTATAATTTTCTTTTCTTGGTAATTTGTTAATGTCCAGGTCATTAACAACTCTCATTCATCCGTAGAGTACTATCAGTTGTATTATAGTCTTGTAAAGTTTTTCTTTGGGTTTTCTTGACAGAAGCCTTCTTTTCAGCAATGTTTTAAGAGCCCAATAACATTTATTTCCAAGTAATATTCTGGTGTTTATCTCTGTTTCTTCGAATAGTAAATAAATATTCAATTCGGTTAGATTTGAACCCAAAAATCACTATTCACACATCCATAGAGTGGATACTTGAACTATCTCAAGGAATGTGCTCTATCACAACTTTATGCCACTTCATGCTTTATGTGCAATTAAGCGCTTTCTGCAATGGTGGTACTGTAGTCAAGTAGAAAAAAACATTTGAAGACGATTTAAGCGTTTAAAGCCCATCGGAAGAACCTGAGTTCAAATCCCCAATATGAGCAATCCCAATTTGGCTTGCAAATAAATGTAAGGTACAGTCGTGGGAGGACCCTCCTAAAAAACCAGTGACCGGCTTGGGTGCAAGTTGGCGGAATTTGTAGACTTCATTGAAAATGCTGTGACACCTGTTATGCTTCTTTTATGATTGTATGGCAAAGAGAGGGCACATTTTAAGTTTATATTACTTTATTTAAGCATAAATGCATGATGATTTTTTTATGTTACAGTTAAGGGTAAAAAACCTGCCACTTCTAGAGTTAACCTGTTATCCAAACGGAAATGTTAGTTTACTTTTGTTATTTGATAAATAATAACCTTCTGTATAATGATGCACCATAGGGTACATGGTGGAAAACAACATTGGAGAGGCCAAATTACCAATAAATCTGAAACATTACATCTTGTTTTATGTGAAAACTAAATGAGTAATTTTCAAGTTTTACTTCAATACCCTAGCTAGATTAAAAGAACTGACAAACGATGAATTTACAAACTTCAAAATTTGAATGCTATCATAGTTTTAGTTAAATCTATTTAAAATATCTTTTTAACGTTTACATCCAAGTAATACATTTGCAGTATTTTTCAGCCACATCCTGAATCCTTTGTCTTTGATAACAATTATTTTCTTCGCTAACTCTATTGTACCCTGTTACCCTTTAGTTCTGTTCTGTCACAGAAAAGTCACTGAAATTAGTGTTGGTGTATTGAACATCTGGACTGAGCACAGTAATCCTACTAGAAGAAATCTATCGTACATATTTTGTATCTCCTTACTCCCTGGGTGCAAACAATATATTCTTCCCGCTGGTGTTACCTGTTCAGATTCATTTTCAGTTTCGTCCTCCTCTTCAATTTGATTGTTCTCTTGTGTTTCCATTTCAACTTGTGGCGGAGCAACACTATTGTTGTTTGGAACAACTTTTTGGACCTGAAAACGAATTTGAAAATTACTATTTTTGAGGTTATGACAGATTTTTAGCAAGATAAAAAGAAATAGTAAATGGTAAGACTTGAATAGGATGAGTGAACATTTTTGAACCAAAGAAGTACTCATAAAGCACACACACAAACACACAAGAGAAATAAAATAAACAATGATTATTTATTCTAATATCATTAAAATAAAAAATTATAACAAATTTATATTATTTTTTTACGGATCATTTTAAAGGTTTTTGTTATGAAACATAACATATGATACGAATTGTCAACACTTAAGTAAAACAATATAAGTTACAGTACAAAATCATAGCAATGACATTATCTTTAAAATATGTCAGTGTAAAATAATGAGCAGTTTTCAAAGCAATGGGTAGGTCACCCTTTAAAGGTGATGTATTCCTCAAGGACCTCTAAAGGAGCTCACCAACAGTTGCAGTCGTACATTAGATTACAGTACACAGAACACAGTTAGAACAGTAGATTAGAATGATGAGAAAGTTTGGGCACTGTGATCTTAAGACTTATTTTCAGAACTTACAAGAAGGACTAAAACTATTCAAGAATAAATAATAGAAGTTCCACTGTACTAGCCCAAGATACCAAGCTTGAAGACTTGTTTGGTCTTCAAGAAGTCTTGGAGCTTGGACTTGTTTGGACTCTTAAGTAACTAGGAGTCTATGTTAAACCAAATCTTCGGTACGGTATGGTTTTGAGCTTATACCAAAGGTCGGGGCAGTATCTACAGTTTTATTTTTGGCACCAGTTCAGGCAATTCTTTACTAAAAGTTTATCCAGATAATTTTAACTTTTAATTTTTAAAGAAACATTTTTTGTTAAATGACAACACTTTTATACATGAAGGTTACGACTCTTGACAAAGACTGGTCTGCTTCTAACGGCAAATTTCAACTATATTTAGAATTTGGTTCATACCAAAAGTATAGTATTTATTGAATTCATAAATATCCTTCTAAAATAAAAGATTTTCATTCACCGGTCTGTTGTTATACGGTTTTGTCACTATTCCAATTACTGATAAACTTGAACTTGATATATAATTTTGAGATAAAAAGCATATTGTCATTGAAACAGACACAGAGTGTTGTAAGATGTGTAGTATGTAAATCAGGAGAAATGCAATTACACACTGTTTTTGGGAGTATCCAGTTAATTTACCTGATAAGAAATTTCATGTATTATCTATTTGTTTGTTTTATCTTGAAGAGAAGAGAACTTAGTTTGAAGAGAACTCATCTCTTATTTGCTTACAAAACCTTTTAAAGTTATGGTTCATTTCACTTAAATTCACTTTGATCCACTATACATCAAAGAAAAGTTGAAATGATTTCTTAAAAAGATGATAACATACTTCTTTTGTTTCCACTTCTTTTGGATATGAATCAGAGTAGGAGCTTTGGTCTGTCAACTGGTCCACTTCGCTCGAGTTCAGTCGTTCGTTCCTAAACAGGCTTTTCATTTCCTCCTGAAAAAATATTATTATGATAAAGCATTAAATGACAACAATTAACCCATTGGCCATGATAGATGAGACTTACTCGTAGCACTGCCATATGTAGAGATATGAGACTATTCTGTATTGAAATACAACCGCTGTGAGACCTGCTCCTAGATCAACGTTGGTCTGTATTTTGCCGACAGATAGCAGGGAAAGTACGTTAAAAATACTTACTGGTCAATAATGACAATTATTACAAAATGATATGTATACAAATTATTTGTTCATGATGCAACCACCCACAGTTCATTAGTTCATTCCACGATGACGAAATTTGTACACCATTGAACCTAATTTTATAAAAATGGCCCATCGGTCTGGTCTCAAGGTCCAAGGTGTGTGTATTAGACAGACAAATTGGCCGACATGCAATCACCAGTCCAAACCAAAAGTATAGTATTTATTGAATTCATAAATATCCTTCTAAAATAAAAGATTTTCATTCACCGGTCTGTTGTTATACGGTTTTGTCACTATTCCAATTACTGATAAACTTGAACTTGATATATAATTTTGAGATAAAAAGCATATTGTCATTGAAACAGACACAGAGTGTTGTAAGATGTGTAGTATGTAAATCAGGAGAAATGCAATTACACACTGTTTTTGGGAGTATCCAGTTAATTTACCTGATAAGAAATTTCATGTATTATCTATTTGTTTGTTTTATCTTGAAGAGAAGAGAACTTAGTTTGAAGAGAACTCATCTCTTATTTGCTTACAAAACCTTTTAAAGTTATGGTTCATTTCACTTAAATTCACTTTGATCCACTATACATCAAAGAAAAGTTGAAATGATTTCTTAAAAAGATGATAACATACTTCTTTTGTTTCCACTTCTTTTGGATATGAATCAGAGTAGGAGCTTTGGTCTGTCAACTGGTCCACTTCGCTCGAGTTCAGTCGTTCGTTCCTAAACAGGCTTTTCATTTCCTCCTGAAAAAATATTATTATGATAAAGCATTAAATGACAACAATTAACCCATTGGCCATGATAGATGAGACTTACTCGTAGCACTGCCATATGTAGAGATATGAGACTATTCTGTATTGAAATACAACCGCAGTGAGACCTGCTCCTAGATCAACGTTGGTCTGTATTTTGCCGACAGATGGCAGGGAAAGTACGTTAAAAATACTTACTGGTCAATAATGACAATTATTACAAAATGATGTGTATACAAATTATTTGTTCATGATGCAACCACCCACAGTTCATTAGTTCATTCCACGATGACGAAATTTGTACACCATTGAACCTAATTTTATAAAAATGGCCCATCGGTCTGGTCTCAAGGTCCAAGGTGTGTGTGTTAGACAGACAAATAGGCCGACATGCAATCACCAGTCCAAAATCCATTTTTACTTAGATTTAGGAAGCTTCAAAATCGCTCTCAACTCAAATTAAAAAATTTAAAAAAACAATAATTTTTCTATATATTATTATGTTCAGTGAGGAAAAATTTAAAATGTTATAACTTTCTTCTTTCTCTTAATAATTTAATCAAAAAGATAAAAAACTTTCCTCAATCTTACAGAAGACCAAATTCTCCATCTACAAAAATATATTTTACAAGATTATGTATACTTACTGCATCCTCCGCCGTGTACTCTCTGCTTTCGTTACTTTTTGATTTACCAAAGAGTTTATGAGCTTTTGCTTTTAAATCTTTAGGGTGTGGTGTGTTTTGCCTTACGAATGGTGTTGACTGCAACAAAAACAACAATACATTCAATTGTCAGTTTTGTTTGGTGACAATGAGTACTCTTTATTACACAACTATCATAGTACACAAAGCTTAATGACAATTGCCAGTGATAAAACCATTCAACTGCATCAGAGTAGAGGTCTGGGGATAGTGATTTTTCTATTTGGGTTGGGTAGCGGATTACCATCAATTTTCAGGTCGGATTCAGGGATGTAAGTTGAAAAAAATTTGGGTCGGGCTCAAGTATAATAGGTTAAAATTTGGGTTGGGTTCGGGTATTACTAGTTAAAATTCAGGTTGGCCTTGGACATTGTTTGTAAGAAAAATGTTAAATTACATTTTGGTCGACCTTCTAAGCAGTAACAAGTCAAATGCTACCATAGCATTTACAAGATTATTTATTACACATTTCTAAAGTCAATAAATAAATATGTGTATTCTATTTGATAATTGAATTACATAATTGAAAGTAACAATTTTATACCATTTATTTGTATTTCATTATATATTTATTATATTATGTTGTTAATAAAAGAAAAAATGTTTTCAACTTTAAATCCAATCTATTAATTTACAATTTGCTACTAAACTATTTAATGTAGGTACTGTACAAAAAAAGTTATATCTTTTAAGGTCTAGGATATTTGTTCTAATAACCTATTTAAACTTGGACTTAAAAAAAAATCACAACATTAAATAATACAAGGTTGTGTATGACAATAACGATGGAGAACTGCAATATATTTCATTGTAGCACAAAAAGACAGAAAATGCACTGAGCCTGTATCGTAAGCCAAGGGTTCATAAGGCCTTTGTAACCTATTGTTCTCGTTTTTGATTTTCATTTCAACCAATTACCACTCATAATCACTATTTAAACTAAATCAAACACATACCATGTTTAAGTATTTTAGAAGCAGATTATATCAAATTATTTCTCCTGTAATTTACTAAACATAATATTTTAGTAGAGGTTAATATTTTGTTTAAAGGACTAAATAAGGTATAGATTATCAATCAATGTTTTACTAGGTGTCTGCACAGTACTGTATGGTTCTGAGCTTGTACTGAAGTAATGTGGTACAGTTTCATGTTCGGTACAAATTCAGTACAGTACAAGCATGTATTCAGTAATATCATCTTCCTAACTGAATATTTACCCCGTTTATTTTGCCTTTCGTTTTTCGAAAAATATTTTTCTTACTGAACGACAAACTTGTAATACCTCAAGGTTATCGCTCTCGACACAGACTGGTCTGCTTATGAAAACTCATGTTTAGTTATATTGTGGAGAATCATTCCTCCATTCTTCTAAAACGAAAGAATGCATTTGCTCATTTGAGGATGTGGTATAGTACTATTATTATTTCAAATATCGTTTAACTTCATCACGATGTAACATTTCAAAATACAAAACATTGCGTCCTTAATCAAACAATGAGTATTGAATTTTGAAATTTTGAATTGAAGCGATTGGATATTATATATCCCCGTGAACTATGTTTTTGGTCATTATAACATACAAAATTTTCAATAACAAAATAATTGACTTCTTACTTGCATTTTCGTACGTTTTGAAAAACGAGCTTAATATTGGTACAACTATTTTGTTAGGTCAAAAGGAGGAACGATCCCCTGGCCCCGTAAAGTACGTTGATATGATAATAAGCTGCGAGTGCACAATAATTTTGATCTGGCAGATAGCTGGTTGCCTGAGTTTCACGAAAGTCTCATCGACTGTGTAGTTGTCAGTGAATATTGCTTTGAAGTTTGACATCGCTATTGTGACTATCCGTATTACACAGGCCGTAAAAATGTGTGAACGGCGAAGATCAGAAGCATTGCCGAAATATTGTTCTAAAACCGGTTGGACATTTTTAATCTTTGAGTTTGATTTCAATATGATGTCGAGTATTTGGAGTACCAGATTTCATTTAAGTAATAGGTGCCTGCTTGACCCGACATCATCAAAAGCCTGCCCAAATAAGACCCGAGACATTTCGAACCTACCCGACCACTCGGGGTCGCACATTACCTGAATTTTTGGGTACCAGCAGACCTCTACATCAGAGTAAAAACTTATTAGTGTTGTGACTTTCAACAAAATACAAGTCGAAAAATATAATATTAATAAAATTATGAAACATCAAAATGTTTAGAGGATAACATTACCCGTAAAAATATTTTAATAATAATAATAATAAATCTTTATTGTCATTAAGTAACACATATTACAATAGACAAAGTCATTACATATTCACAATACAGTTTAAAAACAGAAATCAGAAAACCAAAACTAGAAGAATTAATGCAAGTCAGAGTCGATAATTGAAACACAATTAAAAGAAAAAACAATATAGACCTTATAAAACTAACATGTTATGTAGACTTTACTTTTGGACTAAACTTTATTATTATAAGCACTATGATGACTTTATTTATTTGGATTCCTCAAAATGGTAATTTTTATAAATTTGTTCACCAACTTTGTTCCCAACATTTTGGGAACAACATTTTGTTCCCAAATTACTAAGAGTTTGAATTCCTCTACTTCCCAAGGTAGCGGTGCATTAATACCTCTTTGCCAGCGTCCGACTCTGCGTCATCCTGAGTGCTGAACTTAACAGAGTGCGTTCGCGAAGCCTCCTTCTCCTGCCAGTTGTCGTCGTCATCGCTCTCCTGCGCACCATCTACTGGTGACAAAGTGTAGTCTTGATAGAGGTTCTTGCCTGGCACATAAGAGAGCATGCGGGAGACAGGATAGAGATAGATACAGACATAGACGCTACAGAGTACTACGCTACGGTGGGGTACAGTGCTACCACTACTATATAAATTCAGTTAACCTTTATTAGTTTGACACTTCATAAGTCGACTGCAGGGGTGATGAAGTATAGAAATGTCTACCATCTGGAGTATAACAAATATAACGTTTTGGAGTATCAATTTCATGCTTGGTTTAAAATGCAAACCTTGCCATTTCAATAATCTAATCTAATCTTCCGACAATCCTATCACCGAAGATCGTTTAGTGAAATGAATCACTTTACTTTGTTAAGGATTTTTCATTTCTAACATGTCTTAGCAGAAGGATACTACATGTTGATTATTTCAGCAGAAGTGTATCTTCTGTGGTAATTGCTCGAGCGCTTTTAGTCACTGGCCAGAAAATAATACTAGTTCAAAGTGAAAATAATACCCAGTGAGAGCGGTCACTAACAGTTCACATTTTCAGAAGAAAACATTGGTCACTGCTATTCTAAATGTTGGATAAGACAGTGTCAGAGTAAACTTACTATCAAAATATTTAAAGACAAACAATCAAAAGGTTTACTATATCACCGAATACTTTTCTCTCTGGAATAAAAAGTATCTTCAAAGATTATCATTCATAACAAACTTTTCTCTAAAGATTTCTCACAACACACTATGGGTTGTTTTAAACTTCACAATAAACAAGTAAAATTTGGCAAAGCGATTGAAAAAATATTTTTGACTTTCACAAAATAGTAGAAAAAAAATTCTTGTACATTTTCACAATCCTAAATCCTGACTTCTAACCAGACCAAGAAAACAAAAGCTCAAGTTAAAATAGTAACAGTGGGTGACCAGAAATAATTTTTTGTATGTTTTAAGCAAAATAAATCACAATTAGTGACTGGTATTCTACGAGGGAGTACCCAAAAGTAACCGGAATTTGTCTGCCGAGGGCGGACCTTTGGTAGTACGGGTGAGCGCCACTAGGGCGTGTCTAGCGCAACTCTTTGCCAGTTCAGTCCCGTGCGGGTCGTTGAGCTATCACATTCTGTTCGTCTGTTACGTCATTTTTTGCTGTAGTTGTTTTCACTGTTGCTTCGTTTTTTATGATGGCAAGAACAACGTCCCGCTGTGAAATTTTGTTTTTTACTCAGTAAAACCACTGCTAAAAGTGTTTTAATGTTGAAAACTGCTTACAAAGATGATGCTTTGGGGAAAACTCAAGTGTATGACTGGTTTTCTTGATTTAAAAATGGCGACCTTTCGATTGATGACAAACCTCGTTCCGGACGTCCAGCTACTGCCCGAATTTATGAAAATATCGAAAAAATGCGAGAGCTTATGCTCACAGAACGTCGACAGACAATTGATCAACTGTCAGAAATTAGAGCAATAACTTGGGAGCTCAGTTAAGCGAATTTTAACTGAAGATTTAGGAATGAGACGCATTGCTGCCAAATTTGTTCCTCGGGCTCTGACTGACAATCAAAAATTACGTCGATTCAAAACATGTCATGAACTGAAACAGCTTAGAATCGATCCAGATTTTCTTTCAAAGGTACTGGTGATGAATCATAGAAAAACAAAATTTCACAGGGGCACCATCTGCTCACATAAACTTGCCATCATAAAAAATGAAGCAATATTCACTGTTGCTTCATTTTTTAGTAGCTGTTTCACACAGCTACAGCAAAAAATGACGCTACAGACGAACAGAATGTGCTAGCTCAACGACCCGCGCGGGACTGAACTGGCAAATAGTTGCGCTAAACACGCCCTAGTGGCGCTCACCCGTACTACCAAAGTTCCGCCCTCGGCATACAAATTCCCGTTACTTTTGGGTACCCCCTCGTATATTGTAACTAAGCTTTATAATTTTGACTCTAAACATCAATCTGACAAATAATATTATATACAGTACTTTTTTTATAATGCTATTGAAGTGCAGTTGAGGTGTTGATGGGAAAAAGATATGTGCAATGTGAAATTAGAAAACAGGGTGGACAGTAGAAATACCAAGGACTTGAACAACACTACTCTACCATAGTCTGAATAGTGCTTTATATTTTAAAATCTTAACATTCCTTTAAATATAAAATGTGTGTAGTATATGAAGAGACCTTAACTACTTATAGATGTTATACAAATTAATAAGTGTGAATTAATTTTAATACAGGCTTCATTACAAGTAGCAGATTAGAAAATATGGTATGAAAATAATTATGCAAACCACCTACTAGGAAAAGACCCACAGTAAGAATGTTACTTTTGTTTTTATTCTTTTATTCACGTGCACTCTGAATTTCTAGTTTTCCGTCGATCGCCAATTTTTTTTTAGAATCGGCGATCTGTAATCCCTTCACCAACCAGGTATCTGACGCGCACCTCCTGTTAAATTGCCTTTTCTTTATTTGAAATTGGCGTTTCAGGGTCCTTTGGATTTGCTTATCAAATTACTGATTTGACAAAAATTATCAGCAACCATATTCTATTTCTGGCAATATTAAATTGTTAAATTGTTTTGTGACCCATTATCTTGAAAACTAAGCAAGATACAGATTTGAAATTTTGCACAGTTGTTATATATACCATTATAATGCTACTGATTCTAAGTTTTAATAAAAATTACAATTTTTTACTGAGTGTATAATATACACTCAGGAAAAAATAGATATTATCTATTTTTTCCAATATTATACAAAAAAGCTATATGTACAGAACACCTGCAAATTTGGTGAATATATCATTTTTTTAGATTCTGAGATAACAAAGCTTTTATGTTAAAATTTGTTGTATACAGGTAAATGCGATTAAAGAAGGACAGGCAGCACAACAGCTGTCTGAAAGTTATTTTAAAACTTTGGGCACTTTATCTTCAAAAATAAAAATTACAAAATTTGACTAAAAAGATGTTACTAAAAATATTTCTTTAATTTAATCAACCTTAAAGCAACACCAATGTGATGCCCATGCTAGAAAAAGCTAACATGAAAAATTGTCACTTACCAGGTTTCAATTCAATAACATTATATAACAATATTGATAAGACTTATATTATTATTATAAATAATAATACTTATTATTTATATTGATTTACTTAGACCATGTCTTTAGTTAAAGTTTTATGCGTCATTTCGATAGACCATGTTTTTAGTTAAAGTTTTATGCATTATTTTGATATTTGTACAAAAATTGACTATGTAATAATAAAAATACTAAGTGTGGATGACATCGGCTGTCAGGCTTGCGTCCAAGTGCCAAGCCGATCTGACCGGCTCGCGGGTCTTTTCGTGGCAAATTACAGAGCCGATGACATCGACACTCGGGTCTTTCAGGCCACAATAGCAAAGCGGATGTAATCGGCTCTTGGTATCCAAAGCGTTAAGCCCATCCCTTGATGACATGGACCGGTATTGCAATGACTGAGCTGAGGTTCTGTCACACCACCAACTGACGCAACACCATCTGTTATGTACTTAGTGGTATCAATTACCAGCAGTGGTGTCGGCCTGGTACTCGAGCTGCGGCAGCAGGAAGCACGTGAGCACCTCCTCTCCCGTTGCCTCGTCCACATCCGTCTGGAACTTGAGCATCGGCTGCGCTTGATTCTCCGACAGCCATACCGCCTTTAGGTTCAGCTGTGCCAACGACATGGGCAGAAACTGCAACCTAGTTGTGACAACCCATTGTAAATAAATACGTGTTGCAATATTGTAAGTTTGGTTTACTCTTAATATTATTATTACATTATGAAATGGCGACATAACCTGGTACGTTTATTAACACTTTAAACGCCAAATATTTCATTGGGAGCTTCTCCTTAGTGCAAAATTATGCAACAAAAAATTATTTATTTATTTAAAGCCAATTTTTTTATTACTCTACACTCAAAAACATAGGTTAAAAACATTGGTTATAGGTTATAAACAATCACGTAACACAACCACCGTCTGCATCTATTAGTCAGCTGACGTGCAAGTATACTCGCTGTTGGCACTAAGCCGCTGCGCAGTAAACAAAAATCTGTTTACAACCAATAAATGCTGATTGGACTTTGAAACTATGTCATGAATTGAGTTGGCAAACGGCAAAGAGAATTGCACTACCATCTATCATCGATTTGGATAATTAAATTTGATACTAAATGCCATTACGGGAATTCGTGAGTATAACTGGCTTATGGCGTTGAGTACGTGAGCAAGTTAACGTGCTTATGGCGTTCAAAGAGTTAAGCGAAGTATGAATGAGAAATGAGTGCAAGATGATTGTGGCGCTATCTTGTATTCTTGTTACTGACTAAGGCTAACAAGTTCCTTAGAGAGGACTGTTATTAATAGCCCTGCAGCTAATGGCACCAAAGGACCTACAGTTTAAAGTGGATAACCTCGTTTGATAATTTGTTCTTGCACCCTCGTTCACTCACAGGTAAACTTCACCTCCACCACTCATAACACTCGATACACTTGCTACTGACACTGATTGCTGATGGGTAAATCTTTGTTTAGTCTCTTGTGTTAGCGTTTACTGCTTTTTTACCTGGTTTGGTGTTCTTTGGCCAATTTAAAATGGCTGAAAAGCATAAGAATGTTGTGTTGACGATTGTGCGGACTGGAAATGAATTCTATAATAGAAAACGGAGGAAGACAAAAGTAAAATTTGTAAGTATATTGTTAAGTAAATTATAAATTGAAAAAACATTTGAAACTAAACTTGGCTGTTTAGTTCACGTTTTACAGTAAATAAATTAACTATTTACAGTTGAAATTACTGTTTTGTTTCAGGTTGAACATTTTCAGTAATTTTGCAGATTGTCCACAATTTCCATTATCCGCTGTGACCGTGCCACTTATTTCTAAAAGTAATCATGAGTTCACTGTATCCCGACATTTTCAAAAGTGAACTATTTTAAAGCATTTATGATACTTCCAAGCAGCATCAATAAAACTAACAACTACATTAAGCAGACACCTAAACCTTTTTCTTCTCACCTATTTCCAGACACATCCAGAACATGGAGTTCCTGGCAGTTCCCCACCTCAGCTGGTAAATACGATAGTTTATTGTCTCTCAAAGATAATACTCCTAACTGTGATAGATTTCCTGGAAAACAATTTGCAACTGTTAGGTCTTAAGCAGTATTAGTTTGTTAGGTAAAATTACAGAATCAGTTTAATGTAAATTTTATAAATTAAGAGCAATCTTATGAATGAAAAATAAATAAAAATAACTGTTAGGAGCAAAGACATGGTATATTATTATCCTTTCCTCTAAAAAATTATATGTAATTATAAATTCATTTTTATCAAGCCTATAATGGTAATCCTGTATCTCATTAAAACACATTAGTTCCTTATTGTTTAACTACACTAGATACACCCGCTACACTTGTTAGCCTCATTTCTTGGATAATCCTAAACCTCAATCGGTAGGATAAATTACATTTTTAAAATGTTTTTCATGTCCTCAAAAACATGTTCAAATGATCAAAACTCACAAAAACATCCTTTTATACCAAAAATAGGTTTTATTATCTTTAACTAGAATCTATTAACACACGAGTTCTGTGAATGTTTTGTCAGGTCACCGTCAAATCGCCAAACCAATAGATCTCCGATGTGGCATTTTTAGTATAGCCATCATTACAAATAGATTACAATTTTTTCAAACATCAGCGGTCTGTCGTGTACAGTCCTGTTATATCATCGAAACTTTTTTTTTGTTTTGTCATTACTTTATTTTAACATGATTAAAAATTAGAGAAGTGTTTTGTTATTTCTAATTAACTTACAATCAATTGATAGGTTAATCCGAACCGTCCCCAGTCCAAAATTAGTTTGGATTATCAGGGTTCCATTGTATTTTGATTTAAAAAATTGGTAATAGTAACATTTAACAATCCTATGTTTGTGGTTGTCATAAGTTTTTTGAAAAAAAACTTCACAAGATAAATATGTATTGATCAAATAGTATACAAATATTTTGGAGTACAGGAAAAATAACTATTCATTGAAAACAGGACCAAACTTTCAGGGCTCTAGAGTATAATTATTAAGTACATTAAATGAACGAGAGAAGACCAAGAGAAATATCCAGAAGATGGAAGACAAGATATGGAGGCAAGAATGACAGTATGTGGAAGAAGAGGAATTATGGAAGGGCTAGTGAACACCCGGATCCAGAGATAACTGGAACGGGAGATGATAAGTACGAAGGTGGTCCACAAAGTAACTGCCGATTGGGCGTGGTGCGATAGATAGTGGAGGTAGCACTGCCATCCTTATATCGACGTGCAGGGCTGTTCAGTACCCTTCTACCTGAGGTATAAGCTAAATTAATGAGCGCCGCAATAGAAAATCCAGCCAAGTGTGAAATACGTGGTAACTGGTCCCTTTGAGGACCAAGCGACAGTATATGGAAATTGTGAGATCCACCAACAGGAGTAAAAAAAATTTAAAACTGAAAAGAATTGAGCTATCGATTTTTAAGTTATATTTTACAAACACGCATGGTTTGGGGGTGTCTAGTTTTTGAGAGTATTATAAAAAATAGGAATGCGTTTTTTCAGAACTAAATATTTCAGAACCAACTATATATTTTATAGAAACCCGGACCTAAAAGGGTTAAGAAGTGTGGTTATAAGATTTTTATGGTCAAAAAGCTACACAGCAGCTGAGATTCATCATGAATTGAATGAGCAAAAGTGTAGTCCTTCAATGGGTTTTTTTGTTAAAGGGAGAGTGAACGTGCACAATGAAGACCAGAGTGATGTTGTGTTTGTCCATGACAATGCCCTCCATAACACAGCTCAAAGAACAAACTGAAATTTAAAAAAATCAAATGGAACATTTTTGAGCTTGTCTACAGCCCGGACTTGGCTCCCAGTGATTTTCATTCCTTTCCTGCACATGAAACGGTGACTTGCACTTTAAGAGGTTCGCTATTGATGAAGAGCTTCAAAACGTTGTGACAGATTGACTAAATTCCCAGGTGGCAGATTTTTTTTCAAGACAGAATTTCAAAAACTATTAAGAGATATATATGATAAGTGCTGAAGTTTGGTGAATTTGTAGAAAAGTGGGGAAAAATTGTAGTTTTAAGATGTTTATAATAAAATTTTTGTATCTCAACTGGTTTATTTTTTATTTAAAAATGTAGGTTACTTTGTGGAGAACCCTCATATATATTAAAACTATTATTTTTATAAGAGCATAAATACTCACCTATTTCGATTGGAAGATTATGTAAACTATTGCGATCCACGTTCAGATTTGTTAACCTAACTAAATTTCCCATTGTTGTCGGTAGTTCCACTAAAAAGTTTTCTGTTAAAATGAGTTCCTGTAGATTTTCACACCTGGAAATGAACAAAACCTTTGAGAGCTTAATAGTAATTTTTATTTCTTAAATACATAAACTTCTCCTTGTTACTTCCTCTTGTAATAATTTAAACCAAGCTAGTTTTTGACTTCACCTATATCACCTAAATCTTTCATGGTCTATAATGGAAGTCTCTTACACTTGGTTTAAATATTCGATTCCTCGATGGCCATAACAATTTTAGAGGTTTTGACTACTTTCCTTTGACTCATTGGCTCACAACCTTCCTCTTAGGTCTAAAATAGGAAAGTTTAATAGTTTTTGATTGGATTTTCCTAAAATCTCTACCCTATATGCCTTAAAAGTTCCCATGTTAATCTTATAGGGAAGTAATTTTGTTTAGGATTCCAACATATAGTCTTAAGGTATAAACAGCAGCTGTTTTAATTTGAACCATTGAGAAAACCAAAGAAGCAAGCATAAAATAGTATTTAGTGGTATCTAATTAATGTATAAATATAGTTTTTCTTAGTACAGCTTTTGTGGATTTTGTTTTATGATTAAAAATCAAATGTTTATATGTTGGCCAAATTAAAAATAATTACAATGTTTATACATATTACAAGGTTTATGATAGTAATCAGATGTTTTATATTTTTATAATTTTCTTTTGCCATCTGAAATATACTGAGTGTCAATGAAAAACGTTTCAGGACTTCAGGGAGTGATTAGGTACATTAAAAAGAAGAAAAAAATCCAATGAAGATATGGCCTAAAACGATTATTTTCTCAGATATCCGCCATTTTGTATTTATCACAAAATATTTTCTATTTTAAACATTTTTTAACGGATTCTTTTCAAATTTGGTATGCGTTTTACACTAGTATACTACTATCATTAAAAAGCTCAAATTCCAAAATGGTGGACATTGTATTTTTTACCGTTTTCAAAGTAGTTTAGTTTAAAAATTTTAAAAATTTAAAAATAGAATATGAGATGGAGGGTTAAGCAGGCACTTATTAAACTTTCTTCTTACTGGTTTTTCTCACCTTTTTGATTTAACTCTAGAAGTGGTCAAGTCGTAATTCACGACACATTTACAAATTCAATAAGAAGTAGCAGGTAGAGGCATCTGTCATCAATTTAGTTAACTTGTTAGAAACCACCGCCTTCGCGACCGTGTTGTCCTTAGGGGGCAAGCAACCGAACCTGCTCACACAGTTCACTAAGCTGCCACTAGGGTATGTCTTATAGCAAAGTAAGCGCTTTCTACGACTAGGCACGGTGGCTGGACCAGTTAGAGCTCTACACTGACGAGTGTAAAGTTCTAACCATTGGGAAGTGCTAGGGTTCGAATTCCGACCATGAGCAATCCCAATTTGGCTTGCAAATGTGTGGTATGATGGAGAGGGGGCTCACCTTAAATAAACAGTGGCCGGCTTGGTGGATGTCGACGCCATTTTTAGGCTTAATTGGGATTGCCATGGACATGTTGAGCACATTCAGAGAGACACAGTAAAAAACTTAATGCTATATACATATTAATGATAAAAATAGCAAATAACATACATTGCTAACTAAATGCCGTTTGTTATGATATAATGAACCACAAAAATCCATGGCTAGGCAGCAAAATTCCTTAAAATAATATGAATGCTACAGAATTATTATTATTAATGTTAAAATACTCACTTTCCGATATTAAGATTTAGACTAGCCAGCCTGTTCTGATCCACCTTAAGAATAGTCAGTTTCTCGAGGTCCCCCAGGCCGTCAGGTAGAGTCTCTATCATGTTTTGAGACAGGTGGAGGTCTGTCAAGTTTACTAGACCTCCGATTTCCCCCGGTAAATCTTCTAGCCTGTTTTCTGATACGTCTAAACAGGTCAATTTTCTCAGGTTTCCTATTTCCTGTAAAAATTAAAAAAACCATCTCGATCAGAGTTTTTATTAAAATTGTAAAATAGCTTTAAAAGTAGGTTATGCAAGAAATAAGAATTTTATAAATACAAACACCATTTTACATCCGCGTGGTAGCTCAGATATCATGCGGTCACCTCGTAATGCGAGGGCTGCTGATTTGATTCCCCACCCAGTCAGACTTTTTATTGCATGACTGACCCCTGATGCGGTACTTTTTTCCAAGTCAGGCCCTAATTTTTCAATACTTTGCTAATAACTACCCTAAAATAAACATACAAAACAATGTCACTGTTCATTAACCTAACCTATCTATACCACAGACTAAAACATAAGTCGTTCTTTACCCTAATATTTCTTCAAGCAACCGAAATCTATTATGTTCCACTAATACTAAGTCCTAAAACAAATTTTGCTTCAATAACACAATATAAAACATCGAATTCCACAGTAAAACTGATAAATACTACGAGCTAAACAAGCTAAAAGCAATACGTATTCACGAATCCAACTAACTAACCAAATACAATACTTCTATGGGTTTGTAAACAACATTCTCTATCATTTATTAATTGAAAACATTAGCATACTCATATACAACAATCCCGAGTTCATAAAATCGCCACAAGACTTCACTATGTGACGGACTGTCATCATGCATTGTGACAATGGCAAACCACGCTGAAGGGTTAAAATTGTTAAAAAATGCCCCTGGCATTGAGACACAAAGTATGAATAAATAACTCTGGCATTTAAATTCCTCAGAGAATGGTTAATATTTTGGTTAGTAAGTATTCAAAATTGTAGTTTTAAACAAGAGGAATCAAATATGTACAATGGAACTTGGTTATAACGTCATTGAAGGGACCACACAATTAATGGTGCTATATCAGAGTGACACTATAAAAGAGGTTACATAATTTAAATTTAAAAACCAAGGAAAAGTAGAAAAACACATTTTTTACATGAAATTAAGACTTTAAATGAAGGTAATTTGAAATACTGTACACATAAAAGTTTATTTTTATGACTGACCGAACTACTCTATACTATATAAAAAATTGAATTTAAAAATATCGCCATAAAGTTCGGCATGGTGAATTCAACTGTTGGTTTGATTTTTAAAAAACCAGCCCGAACACACATCTGCTATCTTACGTCCCTCCTCACATGCTCTTATAACTCACACCTTTTCTTTAATCGGCAAAACCTTTCTCTTAACACTTGCCATTATTTTTCAATACTGTATTCGTAAATTAAAATAATGAAAAACAAACTGTAAAAGACGTACACTGAACTAACGATAGCTGCATGAACTGTAGGTACGTGCGTACGGTATCACAGTGCTTTGACGCGACGTGAGTCACTGACAATGACCTTGATGACGGCGACAGCGGATATAGGGTAGGGGGAGGGGGTTGGGGTGGTTAGCAGTAAGACAGCAATAAAATGTCGTTTCTAAAAATAGAATGTAGCTAAACAATAGCCGCGGCCCTCACGTTGCACCACCGACAGTCTCTCTTTAGCCATATGTTGCCTTCATCTCAGCCCGATTTTCTTGACGTTATATACAAGGTTTTAGAATTTACTGACGATATATCTGAGGTTTCACCTATGTAAATACCTATAGTTTGGCGGGACCTAAAAATAAATTACGTCATATCTGAGTTGACGTTAAAGCCGAGGCCGCAATAACCAAGTTGCACTGTATTTTATTTATTTTAACCAAATTTATTAAATTTGTCTTGTTCGAGTGGAAGAAAAAAACGGTTCTTCTATTACGATACATGGAATTGTAGCCTGCCCAGCACTTATTTCAAATTATAAATTTTACTTGTAAACTTTATAGATTGATCAATTTCCATCACAATAGTAATACATTTAAATTTCTGTAACATTAGTCAGAAGATGTCCTTTTAATTTTTAAAGCAATATATCTAAAAAAACTGTAATTATTTATGACATTTCTAAAAAAACTAAAAGATGAAAATTTTAAGCAGAATAACATGTTACTGAAATTATCTGGATGAAATTGTGTAAGTAAAAAAGAATAAATTGTAAATTAATACAGTTTTGTTTAGTGTAGACAGTTAAGAAACAGCCTGTATATGTTGAAACTCACCGGTGGAAGATGTTGAAGCTGGTTATGATCCAGCCACAACTCTTGGAGTGCTGGCAGTTTGCCAATATGGTGCGGCTGTAACAATGAATGATTGTAGGTGTTATTAAATTTAAAAAAAAAATGAAATAATTTTTACTCACTAAGTTGAAGTTGTTGATACCCAAAAAATACATAGTGTTTATTGGTAGAGGAATTTTCAAATTTAAAATTTTGTCAAACAGTAGGCTACCTTTCTAGACTCTTATAAATATATAAATGACATTAAAACAAAATGTGATTAGCGTTTCCAATATCTTTTCCACAAAAACAAAATTCTTTGTCAAAATTCAGCTGTTTGTACAAGATCAGCTTCCAAATAAGCTCAAAATAAATAAAAAAAATAAAAAGTGCTAATTAAATAATAATATATTTACATTATGTATAATTAATGTAAACTTTAAATATTTACAAATAAAAATAAGAAATCAGTTTTAAATTGAAAAAGTATTATAAAAAATTAACAAAATTGTTTATAAATTAATAACTTACCAATTCTTCAATTTCATTGTCACCTAGGTCAAGTCGCTCTAAATTCGTCAACTGAGACAATGATTCAGGAAGAGATTTCAGGAGATTTTCTCGCAGCTCTAAGGACTCCAAACTTGATAAACTGTAAAATAAAACATTAATGTTTATAATCTGAACACTGTACATCTTAAAAACTCATAAATTAAGTTTGATGTTAAAGCACAAAATAGTTTTCAAAGAGAGAATAGAAATATATAATATGATTACAATTTACATTTAGAAAATTGTATACTGTAATCTATATATTTCAATAGATACAAATACACTTCTTTAAGCTTAAAAAACCATGAATATAAACAGCACCAGTTTTAATACAACTAAAAATAATTTAAACAAAAATTATAATTTAGCCTTAAAACCCGGTTCATTGCTAATTAATTAAATATTAAGTAAAAAGGGTGTTTTAAAACAATGTAAAATGTAAACAACAATTATAACAAATTATAATAAAGAGTACCGTTTTAAAAACGACACAAACGGACAGTTTGACAATAGTCTTAAAATCTTTTCAGAGATGACGCGGAGCTGGGTAAACAAAGCAAGACAATGGGCCCCATAAGGAATACCCCCAATTACTATTGTCATCTGTTTTTAAAAAGTAATCCCAGCAATGCAGCAGAGCTTGGGATCTAAAAACTGTTGACATTGTTGCCAAACATTTTTGTAACCAAACAAAGTCAACCGTACAATAAAAACACACTCTGTATATTTACACAACCAAGTAGGCAAAATAAGATTCTAGATTATAAAATAAATTCATACAGAATTAAAAAATAACAATAAATAATATTCTAACCTAGGAGAAATATTGCAGAGTAATTTAAAACAAACTTTTAGAATATGGAAGTGTTTGTGGATAAGTGTTTCTTTTGTTAAAACATGTTGAGACACCATACCTTAATTGACACCTATGGCTGAGCAACCCATAGATGATTTTTGAAAAATAATGAAAAAATAATTTATTGGGAAAATAATGATGAATACTTTAAAAATAATATGCCAGAGGTGTTGTAAAAAATTTAGGAGTACAATACAAATATATTTATTTTCATTCATGTACATTAGTACAAAACCAACACATTAGTAAATAAACAGTCAAAAAAATAGAACAGAAGAATTATGATAATAATGCTATTTAATTCTAAACAAATTTTAATTTTTAAAATAAATTTATGACTAAACTTAATCCCAGCAAATTCCTCTAGGGTGATTTTAATTATTTTTTAAATTTAGTTTTAAATAGTTTCTGATTTAATTCATTCCTTATTGATCAAGGCAATCTTTTACAGAATATTGAGCTAGTATTCAAGAATTTTTCTTGAAAAATTCCAATCTATGAAATGAGGTCATCATGACTTTTTTATGCCTTGTGTTATATTCATGGGACATGAGAGGGTCTATTATATGGCCACTTAATTTTTCCCTGCTAAACACGTGGTTTTGCAATACATATATATATATATATATATATATATATATATATATATATATATTCCATAAATAGTTAAATTTCCTAAATTTTTAGTGTGTGTTTTTACTGTTTGGTCATATTTAAGTAGTAAAAGTTTTATCTAGTAAAAGTAAACATAATTCCTATCTACAAAAACAAGAACTCAATATCTTTGCAGAGTAACCACAATTTTAAAGTTTTTAAAAATTGTCTTAAACTTTCAAACAAAGTTACGTTTAATGGCAACTGGGTACAAAATTTCACATAACATAATATATAAAATTTGCAGTATTCTTTATTATTTGCTTTCAATAAAATGACACAATTTTTTAGTCTAAGTCTACTGTAGTAAAATGTTCATATTACCCTGAACATATGGCCATTTCTGTTAAAAACCTTTTCAAAAGTTATATAAAAGAGGTTAAACATCTAATTGTTTAAAAAGGGGGAAAGCATGTTCAGTCCTATGAACACAAACCATTATTTTAATAGCTTTCTTCTGAGCCACCATCAATGGATCAAATGAATCAAACAATGAAGGAAGTTTGAAAAGTAAATCCCTCCCCAAACACACACATACAAACACAATATTAACTAATACCTGACTAAGTAAACATTCAGAATTAGATTGTTTTATAAATGAAATAAAATAAAACATTGTATTTACCTTCCGAAGTCTGGAGGAAGATTTGTCAAAGACATGTCATTAAGTACTAAAATTGTTAAGTTCCGCAGCTGGACAAATCCTGGTGGTAACCTGCAAATTGTGATTATTAAATAGGAGGTTTTTTAATTACAGTAAAGTCTGGTTTATCCGGACACGAATCATCCAGATTCCGGCTTATCTGGATTAGGCTACAAAAAATTAATAGCAGTTAAAATACAAATTTCTCACAGAACGCAGACACATCTGTAATACTTACTGTTCACGGCAAGTATTGCGTAACAAACGAACATACATTCCCTATGTGCCTCTTTCACAAGCGCTACTGGCAAGAGTACGACAGGTGATATTATTGGGGGATAATATATAAAAAATAGTCGGAAAATAAAATAAATTACCATTACCTAAATACGTTTTTACTGATAGAATTGTTTTGGATTAAAGAGTTGAACATGAAATTAATGTGAAATAAAATAAGTTTTTTTTTTTAGATACGAGTGTTTTATTTCTGATCTAAGACTAATAAAAAGTACTGTTTTTTCCGGATTTTATTATAATCTTTTTTATTTTCAATCAAAGTAAAAACTTTTTTTGATTAAAAACTTTTTAACATGTTAAACGCCTCCTATATTTTTTGGGTATTCCCTGTACTCATGATATATGTGGCACTAATATTGCTGGTACTATTCACAATCATCTGTTCAGCTTCGACGTCTATATCCTGTTATATTTTCAAATCATCCGGATTTTCTGCTATTCGGATTCTGACTCCGCCTCAATAATCCAGATATATCAGAATTTTACTGTATATGAAACGTTTACATACTTAGTAATAAATAATAAGAAAGAATCACAATTTTTACAGTAAAAATAACAGCTTATAGTTAACACATAAAAAAGACGTATAATTACAGCAAACAACTAAAACGACAGAAGACAAGACAAAAGTACATATTATTTCGTGATTTGTGTTTTTGCCTTACATTATTAAGGATATGCGTGTTGGTTATCAAAAACTTGTACTTGGTAACATAAATAACCATTGCAAGTTTTAACTAAAATATTTTGTAACACTGAAAAATAATTATAATAAAGATTTTTATTTTTAAATTTTATAAATTTATAACACTGATAATAAATAATCTAGAGATAAACATGAGAAAAGATATCACTATTTCCATGATTTCAAACAAAAAAAATAATTTTTTCACAAGAGAGACTCAACACAGAAGAGAACAAGCAAAAATATAAAAAATAAAAATATTTTTTCCTATACAATAATTAAATTTAATTATATTTTTGATTTTTTTTATATTACCAAAACTAAAAAAAAAAATTTAAAACTAATTGTTATTTTTTTGTGTATGTGAAATAAATTTTTTTAAAAAAACATTAAAAAGCAAAAAATTTTGGGGTACAAAATCAAATAGTTCTTGATATTCTGGGAATGTTGAGCATTTATGGAATCAGTTTAGTTTTCTATAACATTTAGAGATTATCTGTTAAAAAATAATATATATATACACAAAATAAATAATAGAAATAACATTTTTTACAAAAAAAAATAACAGTTTAATTTCAAACCGACGTATAATTCAAACTAACGACAGAAGACAAGACAAAAGTACATATTATTTCGTGATTTGTGTTTTTGCCTTACATTATTAAGGATATGCGTGTTGGTTATCAAAAACTTGTACTTGGGTGAAAAAGAAACCTAACAGGTAAAACTTAAATAATTTCAATTGCAAGTTTTTAACAAGGTGCATGATGTTTGTAAGAAAAATACTACTGATAATGTAAAATTATGAAATAATTTAAGATAAATTTATTTCAATTTTGTACAACAGCTATAAAACATTTCAATATTATCTGCGAATAAAAATAGAGATAAACTGATGTTGTCTAAATATATCACTATTCACCCTCCATGATTTCAAACAAAAATATTATCTGAGAAACATGTTTTTCACAAGAGAGACAGAGACACAAAGAGAAGTAAGAAAATGCAAAACATAATGGTTACAAAAAGTTGTCCAAAAATATCTACAACAATAATTAAAATGTAATTATTATTTTTGATATTTTTATTTATTTACTACAAAAACAACTACAAAAAAATGAATAGTATCAAACTAATGCAATTGGTTTCATTTTGGTGTTGTATGTGAAAATTCCAATATTTCAGTAAATAACAACATTCACAAAGAGTAAAACTAAGCGAATAAATAAATAACTATAAATACCTTGGGATGGGATTGCTACTGAAATCTGCCACTTGAAGGGATCGAAGGTTCTTGATATTCTCAGGGATGTCTGGAATATCTGTAGAGAAAAATTACTGTATTCAAAAAAATATGAGATTTTGTCCATAAAACACGATTTACCTTTCCATGATTTCAAGCAAAAACATTATCTGAAAAACATGTTTTTTCAACACAAAGAGTTTTATGTACAGTGAACCCCGGTTCATCCAAAGCCGAATCGTCTGGATTTCGGTTTATCCACATCAGGTAAAAAAATAATAATAGTCAGAATGTGAATTTCATTTCGAGAGCCTTCAAAATTTCAGAAGCAACCGCAGTACATACTGTTTGCGGAAATTATGGCGATGATTGTGTAACATTTGAACAAACTCCCCTTAAATTGCATTTTTTGCCAAGCGGAACGCTACTTTTGAGAATACTGCAGCTGATGCTATATTGGGCGAAATTACAAAAAAAGACATCAGAAAAAATAATAATCCAGAGGCCAGCATAGGAAAATTGAAAAAAGAAAAACCTTTTTAAAGACTTTTTGAATAAATAAACTGTTTCTCGATCTAAGATTTGAAAAAGAAATTAGAATAAAATAAAATAATTTTTCTTTTTGAATTGGAGTGCTTCATTCCTTACCTATATAAACTAATGACATTACCGCTTTGTTTTTTTTTAGACTTGATTATAATTTTTTAACCGTTAATCAGTCTATTTAAATACTTTTTTATATCCTTAAACAGCAACAATATTTTTTGGCCATTCACTGTACATTAGTTAAAAACATTTTGCAGCACTAATATAGCGGGCGCCATTCACGACCGTTGTCTAAGCAAAGTGGATATAAATCGGACTGTATATAATAATAATGTCAAAAAATCTGGCATAATACAATGTAAACAATTACAAAGAACCTCAAAACTTAAATAAATTTTCACTAAAATTAAGGTATAAAAATACCCGGTACTGTACTTCCATCTAGTACAAAAGTAAGTACTACAAAAAATCCCTCCTCCTAATGAAGTGAGAAATCAAAACATACTCTAAAATTAAAATCAAATTTAAATTTAAAGAAAATGTAGCTTGTGTTGATAATAAAATGAAAAATGAAATGATAAAAATGAACCCCCTGAGGATTGAAACCCCACATTCTTATTTCTATTTTGTGTTTACCAACGCCAGTGGCATTTTTTAACTTTTCGATGGGAAAAGATCGAAACCCTGGCCTTGTCACAACCTAATGTCATCCTGCTATCAGTTAATAGTAGATTAGTTAACCTAATCACAAATGGCGACTTGGCCTGGAATCAAACCAGCAGGCCTCGTATTACCAGGTGAGCATTTGGAATGACTTGGAACTACCAGGTAATTTTAGACGATTGTTTTGGCAAAAAAAATAGCTTGGTTTAAAAAATTACAAAATAAAAATAACAACTTAAAAACAAACAAACATTAGCTTTAAAATCTGGAAACTTGTTGACAGTTTTGTCCAGAAAGAAAAACCTTAAACAGAATGTTAAAGAGACTTTAAAGTAATTAACCCATTCAGGTCCAAAGACGGACTATGCCTGTCTAGTTACATTACAATGATTAATTAATTTTAAATAAATTTAAAAAACCCCATGATACCTCCCTTCACAACCACTGACCATAAAAGCAAAACAGGTGTCCACTGCAATCCCAACTATTCCTACAAATGGCGTCAACTTCCACCCAAGCGGTAACTGTTTATTTAAGGTGGGGATAGTTCCAAGATTAGATCGTAGAAGGCAGCTAGGAATGTAGTTCAAAAAAATTGCTAATAGATGCCACTACCTGATGTGTTACTCGATTGCATTACTCGTCGAAAAGAGCTGGTTGTTTTCTCAAAACATTAGATTTAAAAAAAAACGACCTTAACGAGTTAAAATACTAAAGACGCAAGGTACAATTAAACTAGAAAGTGTTTTTGTAACACGATTAGGTTCTAAAATATTATCCTACTTGGTATTCAAATTTACTCAAGGATATCACAACTGCATGCGATGAATCCTTTAACCTCACCAACCATTATCAGCTGTTTGTTAATCATTAAAATCAGCTGTTTGTTAATCATTAAAATCAGCTGATTAAAAATATTAAGGTAACACGTTAAAAGTTTTGGCGGCCTGTCTACCAAGAGTAATGGGGTCAAAGCAACGATATTTTAATGCTCATGTTTGAAACCCTTGGATTGTAACTTATGATGATTCCCTACCAAAACGAGAATAAAAAGAAATTATGAAAGTTTATATATGAAACTTTTTACACACATATTTTACAGAAATAAAAATTATCAGTGGGTATTTTCTATTGAGTAGTTTTATTTCTAGTTATAAAGAGCAAAGTTTAATGAGTTTTAAGGAACTTGATCAATACATTATTGTAATTAAACTATTAATTCGTCAATTATAAGGTCAATGTCTGGGACAAGATCAGGGTTTAAACTGTTCCTAATAAGCAAATCATACTATGCTAGGCTAACACTATCTCAAACAGTTAATCTTCATATTCAAGGACAGGTCTATATTGCATACTTCCTCTCTTTATTTCTTATGGTTTATTATTCTGAGTCAGTAAGGGTGTTTAAGATGCAAAGACAAGACTACTTCCTGATTAATACCATAGAAATTTGTGCAGGAAATATTTCAAACCGCTCCTTGTTCTTCCACTTCCATTCTTATTAATTCCTCAAAGCCTTCTTTTTGTTAGATGTAATTGTTTAAATTCTATTTTTAGGAATCATGTTTATCAATATCACAACAGATATACTCTGTTATTGCAGTTTACCCAATTCATCAAACAACTTTTCTGCCAAACCACATCAAAAAGAAACCGTCATTCAAAAAAAAGCTTAAAAACAGGCCACCATTATTTATCTGCAAACCTTTTCATATCCTCTCTGAATACCTAGAAAAAATTAAAACCAAAATAGTTATAAGTATTTAAGTTAGATAGTTGAACCTGGACCAACGCATCTTCATCAAAATTACTCTTATATGCATGTTATTAAAACAAAGTAAACCAGGCCTTATGATTTGATGGACAGTGATGTTTATTTTGGCACATACTGTAATTTTTAAACAAACTACAAATGTAAAGAAGATAAGTTATTATATTTGAAAAAATAAACATAGCCTACTAGAAATGTAATCCTTTTTGGAACCATAACATGTCAGAAAATTAGTAGTTAATGTACAAATATTACTTAGAAATTAGATACAACTATAACAAAATATAATTTGAGCCTAAATGTCCACATGTAGTATCTAGGTCATGTCTAGTATATTATGGTCAGACTCCAAATCAAATACATTTTTGCAGCTAACTTTAATTTAAAAATAGTTTACCGGTTATAAATTATCAATATCGACTCGAGGAAAATGTACAATACCAGTACAATGTAAACTAGGTGTTCGAAAAAGATAAAAAAACTGATGACCCGGAGACTAACTTCCTTGATGCACCCATAGTAGGGTTAATTTTACTAATTTTCACTAGATGTGTTGAGTATTTAAGGTGTTTCACATTAAGTTCAAAATGTTAACTGTTAGAAATATTTTCCCACAACAGTAAACAAATTATTGGAATGATATCTCAATCAAAGCAGATTTACACTAAAAATACCCCTGTCACAGCAGACCTGCGTACTCAGCGAATTTCCAAATCAATAATATAATAATAATAGTACATGACAGGTTTTATCAATATCTATCAATAAATACGAGAGTTATTTGCCTATTCTCTATATGATTAACATGGGAAAAGAGTATGCAGGTTAGCTGCCATGATAAACACATTAATAAACTATTATTTTTAAGCATAAGTGGATGGACCTCAACCACATGAAGCTAAATACTAAGGTTGATTTAAAATTATAGATTAACTAGCTGACCCAGCGAACTCATTAACGCCCTACAGTAAATGTATGTTACGTTGTAATGTCGATAAATATTAACATGGTAAATAAAACAGTTCATTTTGTACAGTATTTATTTACTTGATAGTTTTAAATTGACAATGGATACAGAAGGCAAGTAAACCAACACCTGGAGCTTTAGAAATCAAATATTTAATCGTAGAAATTGTTTTAGAAACAAATGTACTACCCATAAGGTTAACATGGGGACTTTGGCCATTTGTAGGACAGAGCCCTTTGGGATTTTCAAAAATCCTTTCTTAGTACTCATCTAGACCTTAAATAGAATCTGTGTACCAAATTTGAAGCTCCAAAGCCTTGTAGTTTTAGAGAAACTGTGATCAGTCAGTATATATATATACATATATAGAGGTAGATATGGAAAGTATTATTTTTTTCTTATCCTCCATAATATTAACATTGGAGACCCAAAATACAATGTACTATGTTTAGATTTTTTAATATCTCGGAAACTGTAGGGTATAGAGAACAACTTTAAATTAGGCCTACCTAATTGGGTAATTGTTTGAAATGATTCTTATGATAAACGATAAAATCTAAAAATTAAAATGTTATATGGTAAACACAAAAACCCCCCAAACTACTTGTCCAATTGACCGATATATCTGGATTACGAACTCTTCCGAGTAAATGTGGTAAATTAAAAAAGAGTTTAAATTTAAATGAAAATTATCATCCATAAACGAGATTGATAGGTTCCACACAGGAAGTAGTTTGGCAGATATCTAAGCCTAATTATCACATGTGCTCCACCAGACCAACCGCCAGCTTCGATGGGAGGCGTGGCACCTAACCTAATCTCACTACTCCTGATAGGCCTCCTCCTCCACTTCAACCTGTATCTTTTGACACACATTCACTTGTAAGATCAGAACATAAATGGTAATTACAGTCATAAACCGTATTGCAATGATTTCAATTTTTTTACACTACCAGTAAGCCCTGTCTTTGTACGGGTTGATTTAATGTTAAGACGCAACAACAAACAAATATTAAACAAATAAATACAGATAAAAAACAAATTCTCAGCTTAATTAACATTTTTTATTTATAATTAGATAAATTATAAAATGTGTATTATAAGTAAAATTAGTTTTATATTTCATTTCAAATAACATTTTAATATAGAATAATTTTGAAATAGGTTTGGAATCAATGATCAATGTAGGTTTCAAAGTAAGTCAAAATGATCAAATAAACTATATCAGTGGACTGACACACACTTTCTCCCAAAGTAAATTTAAAATGACAATCGATGAAAATTTGTAATAAAGTTCATAATATTTCAAAAAACTAATCATATTCTTCAAAGTTGATCTAAATATCATTAAATAATTTATTGTTTAAAATAATCATTCAATTTCTGAAAATAACAACAAGAGAAAACATTTAACAATAAATTATTAAATTATATTTAAATCAACTTTAGAAAATTTGGTCTTTTTATTACAGATTGTCGTTTTTAAATTTACTTAAGGGAGAAAGTATGTGTCAGTCTACTGATACTGTTTATTTCTATGTCAAATTGTTACTGTGATATACAGACAGTGCTAGTCTCAAGTGATAAGGGTCAAGTTACCCCTTCATAACTGTGAAATGGGTCAAGTGAGATTGACCTTGGTAAATCAGCAAAGAAATGAAAACTGACTTTTTGATGTGTACCCATGTTTTACATCTGGCCCCAAAATGGAAGGTATTTGAGGCCACATTGAATTGAGTGATGCCTACTTTTAAAGAACTTTTTAACAGAAATTTAATTAGAGAAACTATATTTTTATTTTTATATAAAACCAGTAATAAGTAAAATTTTTAAAATTTCACAGAATGATTTAGATGAGGGTTAAAAGATATTCTTTGCGGATGCAGGTCTGCTGTAAAACAGAAATTTACATTTCTAATTAACAAAATAATCGACAAAGTAAAAATTTTAACAACCAATAAATACATTATACAATTTCAGAAGTACTCAAGTTTCAACGATCGAGTTTCGATCAACCGTTTGCCAGTGTTAACCCACACTATTCAATTATCTTATATTAGTTGTTAGCGAGCGTGTGATCGTTCCAACCTTGTTTTACAATGAGACAATTCATTGACAAATCCATGGCTGGTAATTAACATGTTCAGTTTTGTTGCAGGTATAACTAGTTATTGGGTTTATATTTCAAACGTAAAACCGTATGGACAATCCCGCTAGTTGCAATATAATTTTCGGAAGGATATTTTGAACATTCATGTAACGTTAACTGTTAATTTCAGAACTTTAAATATTAAAATCTTAAATCTTATTTAAAAACAACCAAAACTTATATTTAGACTTATAATTAGATGAATAGAATCAATTGAAAAAATGTATTATTAATATAAAAACTTCAATTAATATTGATTTAAACCAAAATAATAACTTCATACTGTAAAGAACTTTTTACGGATTTATTTTACGGTTATTTAAGGATTTATTTTTATAAAAATTGTGCAAAGAAATCTCTGTGGTTGTATATAAAATTAATACAGCTTACTTGGTAAGGTTTTTAAATGCAAGGTTATATTTTCAACCTGTTCCAAAAACTAAATCCTACCAAACTGATACTAACTTATAGTTTTTATTTTTACCTTGAAAGAAATCCATAATGTAAGAGAAAAAATATTGTAACTATTTTATATTTATTTATACATTTTTAAGTAAAAAAACTATTTTGTTGTGAAATTATTTATTCATCCTTCCTCTAAAATAGTCTTCCCTGAGAATTTTAGAGAGTGTATGATGAGTTAAGTTTAAGTAAAAATAATTACAGTAGTTGAAAAAATCCATTTTTTACTTCATACGAAATTAGATGAGACGATTTTTGTGAACAGAAACATAAAGTTAAATTTTAAATCCATATAAAATTAATTTAAAATTTTTACGTATTAAAAGTCGGTAACTATTCTTTGTCATGTTGTGTTTTCTCATAAAACAGCTGTTGTTGAAGGGAAGTGCCCCACAGACGACAGTACAGTGGCTGTGGCAAGCTCACACGTTTCGAGGGGAACAGGCCAAAGCCAACAACCACACAGGTCGTCTATTTGTAAGCCACGAGGGCGGCAAAGGTTAATGGGGTTTCGGGAGCCGATTGTTCCACAATATGACCGGGGATCAATGTCGTCTGCCGAAGGGAGATTCAATTTCATTCCGGCCCGGTGGGCTGGAACCGTATTTTGGTGGTTGGACTGCACTCATTAACACTTGTTTACAGTGCAGCCTTCTCCCACCAGGTGGTGCAGCTCTGCAATGTTCCACTGTCTTCGTGTGTGCCGTATCTTTATGCAGTGGTAATTTATAATGGCACCTATTCATCGGGTTTATACGAGTAGGTTTAAAATAAAAGTTGAAATAATTTTATAATCACTTTCCGGTTTCTAATTTTTAAAACTACTATGTTTAAATTATTTTAAGAAAAGCTATTTATTTTCATGTAAATGAAGTGGTCTGGAAGCATAATTATTGGTCTTAGACAGGAATAAAAAAAATTATAGCTCTAAGCCAAAATAATTTTTATTATACTGTAGGGCGACATCATAACTCCACATACTGTTTTCTAGTATTATTGTTTTTAAAATACAGTATTACAAAGAGTTAAAATTAATCATTAATGTATATACTTATTATATATTTTATATATATATTTATTACATTTCTGTTGAAGCAAATTCTTAAGATTAAGTACGATGAATGATAGATATTGTATTAAGTAACGCCAACATCTCTACTGATGTAGATTATTTTTGGTGCTTTTCATTTAAAAATATAAAAGAAAATTTGAAACTTTTGTTATAAAAACCGTGTAAGTCATTACCTAGAATATTCTTAAGACATTTTAATTTACATCTTATCTTAAAGAGTCAAAATTGTGAAATTTCCATTTTACTTTTTCACCCTATACGATAAGTAAAAAGTATTGTTTTTGTCACAATTTTCAAATTTTAAGTTTTGGAGGATGTATCCATTTTAGTGCCCCCTGAATCGAAAAAGTGGTTTTTTAGAGTAATGTCTATCTGTGTATGTTTGTGTAGTGTGGGGATGTGCAGCATAGTGACGAGACTATTGGTCTGATTTTCATGAAATTTGGTATGTAGGTAACAATCTACAGTATCTCAGAGAATTTTATGAATTTTTTATTTTTAACGGTATTTTACTCCTAAAAACCCCCAAAAAATGCATAAAATAAAATTTCTCAAAAACAGCTCAAATGATTTTAATGAAAATTGGATGATTTTGAGACTTCCCCATTCCCATTTCTCAAAACATTGAGGTTTAAACGTTATTGGGTTTCAATAGGTAAAAATTTAATTTCTGGCCAAACAACAGTTTTATAAAATCATTTAACTATCACTATTTAAACCGGCTTAACAAACTAAACCCATTAAGCTTGTATTTTGAATCATTAGTTAAAGACTAAACGTTTCACAGAAAAGTTAAATAATGCCCATGGTAAACGAGTACACTGTCTAAGAGCACCCAATGTTATCTTACGGAGAATATTAAAAATTATATATCTTCCTAATTTTTTAACTGTTTTCGAGGAAACTTGTTATGCAATGCAAGGTCACATCACCTAACAAACCCTGCAGGAAAAAGTTATATATTACTCTGGGTTGGGGGGGTTAATGGCCCGATGATATTCTAACAATTAATTTAACTTGTTTTCTCTTGTTGGTTTTGAAATTGGATGATTATTGTTGAAACAATTAAGATTAAATCATACTTATTTATACTTTTAAGAATATGAAAGCTTTATTAAAAGAAGATTAGAATTTTTGAATTTATTTCTGAGAGGGTAAACCTCACACAAAGCAAGTTTAATATGTTAGTTTAAAAGTTAGGTTATGGTGCCCAGTATGGTTGCCTCCAGCTTGCCTGCCAGATAGCAGCATCGGAGAGAGGAGTGGGCAGGAATGTATCGTTGATTCAATCTGAACCTCACAGAGTATTTGATTGGGTTAGGTGTCGGGCTTTGCAAACACAAAGTGTTCCCCTGACTTTGTCACTAAATACACTCTGTACACTACAGATTGGCTATTCTGTGATAGGATGATAACAACTGGAATGTTTACAAACACCTAACAAAAGCTACCAACTTTTCCTGTTCAGATACCTGTAGAGATTAAGTTGTCATATTTTTTAGAAGTCTGCATGTTATCTATTTATTATAAATAACTATAAAATAACATAAAAAATATATTTTGAAATTTGAACATTCAAATAATATAAACATGAAAATAAATATTTAAACACAACCGAAATTCAGTCATTCCATTTATTTATGTAAATTAACATGTCAAACATACAAGATAAGCCCACTTATAATTTGACCGTTCAATAAAATATATAATTATTTTGTGTTTATGCACTACCGATGCCAGATAAATAAATATAAATAAACAATTACTGGGCCTCTGGTCGTGTAAAAACTAGATTGAGGTACTTAAAAATCACACAAAAGATCTAAACTTAAATTTGTGTAACAAAACATAATGTATATTCTTTTTAGGGAAAATTGATAATTTTTATTGAAAAATTTGCTTATCTCTATATATAAAATTGAATGTATGTCTGTCTGTATGTCTGTATGTATGTCCTTTATGCGTTTCCAAACTACTCATCCGATCGCCATGAAATTTTAGGAAGTTGCTCTACATGTGTCCGGGAAGGTTTTAGTGAAAAAATATTTTCGAAAACCCCATAAGTTTCCATTTATGGCGTTTTAAATTTCTAACGTTAACCTTATGGAGAGTAAGTTTGTTTACAAATTGTCTACAATGAAAACATTTGATTTCTTAGCTACAGCTGATTGGTTTACTTTCCATTAGCAACATGCTTTACTATTCAATGCCATCTGAATCATTCATTAATGTAAAACTATGAAGTAAATGTGTACTGTAAAAAATGAACAGCTTTATTCACCACGTTAATAGTTTACAGTCTTGGGGGATTATGTATTTATATTTTCATTTCTGTCTGATTAAAATCACGTGTTTATATGTTGGCCAAATAATAAAATAAGTACAATGTTTATACATATTACGTTTATTATAACAATCAGCTGTTGAATATCTTTCCTATAAAATCCGTATTACACTTAAGTTAGGTTTAGTTTGAGTTTGGATTGGATTTGAAAATTGTGAATTAATCCTCAGATTTATTCGTTTTATGGGAATGTTATTCATAATACTTATCGTTTCAGTATTGTTATTCACTTTGCCGCGACCCAGAATATATAACCTTTCACAATAAAGCCGTAATGCTATTCTACTTCAGAACATGGCCACTCTTAAAGTTAACCTATATTTACTGACAGGCGTTACGAAGTTCGCCGGGTCAGCTAGTAAATAATAGTTTTGAACTTAATTTTACTGGTATTAAAAGTATCTAAAACAATTTTATTTAAATAAACACAGTATAATATTTCATTATAAAATCACATCATCCCGACGAGCATTATTTATTGATTCCATAATAGACCAATATATCATACAATTTTTAAAAATGTTTTTCTGTTTGTAAATGTAGGGCTCAGAATGTAATCCCTCCCCCTCAAAAAAAATTATATCAATCATGGAAGTTGAACTGAAACTTAATTGAAATTTACATTCATTCAAAATTTAAAGCCTTACTCCAAGCCTAAATTTTATATTGACATCAAGTTTTGACATAGGCCTACTTTTGTGACCATTGACAAGGAAGAATAAAACAGTAAAGAAAATCCTACACAGTCAAATTAATTTCTCTTTTACCTGATAAAATATACTCATGTTCAGACTTTTAAATTAACATCACAAATTTTAGAAATTAAGTTAAATTATGAAATTGGAATGATTAACTTAAATAAGTTAATGTTTAACTTTTTTGTGACTCATAATGGTAATATAATATTTTCTATTTTAGAATAAGCTTAGTGTAATGTGTAAACAAAAAAAGGATAATCTTTACTTTAAAAACAGATAGTTATTATGAGAAACACAAAACAATTTTGTTATTATTGAATCTATCCATAGCTTAAACAAGAAAAAATTAGGTCAATGTCTTACATAAGTAAGAATGTATGCCATCAAATCCACAAAGAGACAGAGAATAACGATAAGACAAGAAGAAGAGAAGCCAAAGAAGTAAAGAGTTGAGAAGGAATGTTGTCATACCAATATTTTGAGTCACCACGACACAGTCACAGTCAACGCCATAGCAAAGACGTATTATTTTTACGTCTTATTGTGCAGTTTACAAGTATTTTTGCACGGTGAGCTATAATGAGCTCATATAAATTACTCCAATGTCATTCATACTTAGAAATCACGAAAAGTTTATTCATTTGAGTTAATCATTTATTGGCAATAGTTTCAATTAAAAATTTTAAACTACAAAGAATTTTTATAGATTATTAATTTGTACAGTATTTTCTACACAATCAAATCATCACAAACTAAATATATCAGGTGTTACTATTTTATTTATTTAAGTACACTTTACTTTTATATTTATAACTAGCAGTGAGCCTGTCCTTTTTATGGTTTGTAGGATTTAGTTTAAAGAAGAACGATTATCATACCAAAATGTGATCCTGAAATCCTAAACAAATCAGTAAAAAGAAAATAAATCAATACCCAGCTTTATTATTTAGCATTACTTTACAATTCAATGGATTACAACATTTATACCATTATTATTATTAGTTATATGTTAAAAAAACTTTTTAATATAGTATGATTTCAAAATCGGTTTAAAATCAATGACCAATATAAACTAACTGCTATTGATTTCACAGCTGTTTGTTTTTCTTTTTATTAAATCTTTAAACTACAAAGACAGCTGATTATTACCAGTAAGTGGTTTATTGATAGTTGAAAGCAAAATGTGACTAATATCGCGTAAAAAGTGGGGTTTTAAATGCCCATGATTTATTTTTTAAGGGTCGGCGGACAATTTTAAGCAATTAAAAATCTTCTCTGGAATGTAGAGAATGTATGAAATAAGTTTTATTGTTATCTAAAAAATAACTAAAAAATTAATAACTCTGAGCAATGTACAGACAAAACTCTAATTTTATTTATATAGATTTAGCATACACTTACATCTTAAACAATAATTAATTTATTATAAAAGACAAATTCATTTGTTAGGTCATTTTATCTCTTATTGTTAAACAAATTACATTGGAAATCTAATGTTATGATTAATAATTTACATACAGCTCCAACCATAAAACGATAAATTTCGTGCAACTTAGAAAATTTTTGAAAAATAACTCTTGTATCGATTACTTAATTTATCATCAAATACATTGTGAACAATTGGATCAACAGAAGGTAATATTTACCATACCTATTATAGATATTAATAGCATCACGGCGAAGGACACATGCAAGTTAGGTTGTGGAAGCTGTTTTGTGTGACAACCATGTCAAGGATACACATTGTAATGGGGAATAAACTGACAAACTGGTGATGTTTGTGCATATAGATGAGCACCTTAATGATGGGTCTCGAGCTGGCAATATCTTTACCGGTCAATGGTACAAAAATAACCTATGAGGAGGTTTAAACAGAGGTTCTGGGTGCTATATAGGCCTAGATCTTTTATTTACAGCATTGAAGATTTTTATGTTTAAATATATTATTCATAAAAATTGATAAATTTATTCTCAAGAATGTTTCATATATTGTTTGTCTCTTATCTTTTAAAAGTTTCCCAATTTTGTACATAGGAAATAAACAACATTCATGAAAGAAAAACTTCTTTATATTTATATTTCAAAAAAATTATTATAAAAATAATTATGAGAGAAGTATACAAAACCATCTGACCATCTAAAATGTTAAGCCAAAAGCTCATTTTGGGCTTAATTTTTCATTTTAAAATTACATTATAGATAATGTTATGAATTACACTAATAATTTTTAATTTACTCACCATTCCTTGAGACATCAAGCTCGACCAGGTTCTCAAAGTTTTGGATGTCTGGGGGCAGCCTTTGTATTTCATTGTCGCTAAGTCCTAATTTTCTTAAACGGTGAAGTCGAAAAAAATTCTGGAAAAAATTATAAGAATTAATTATGTTTTAAATAATTCAGAGTAAGTTAAATGTAAAAAGAAGAATGAAAAATCTCTCTTAATATGCATGCAGCGATTTAATGTTTGCCTTGTCATTGAGCACAATATTGAGTTGTTGAGCGAGTGTACTCAAGCGGGATAAAATGCAAGATGAATCTTCAAAATCTGTTTCTTTCTCAATAAATGTTACAATGGCTAGTGCTTTGAAACCAAACATAGCCGAATACAGCCTAAATAATATAACTACTGATGTAGAATCAGTAGAAATGGTCCCTAACCTATACAAAAATAAAAAACTTCTTAATTGTTTACTCACAATTATGCCTACTTAACATCAGAGCTAATTTCAACTTAAAAATATTTATCACCAAAGAGCAAGAAAACCGCTTTATTATCATATTATAAATCATAGTCAAACGAACATCAATTGCGTAACTATTTAAGTTTCTACCTTTAAAAGCCTGTTTGTCTTTTATTCAAAAATAATTATTTCCTAGGTATTTGTCTTTTACATTATTTTAATGATAATGGATTCCTGTAAAAGGTCATATTATTTAAAGAATGCAAACTGTTACTAAAGATAAAAATGTTCAAATACTACCCTTAATGACATAACCTTCATGAGCTAATTATTTTAGTATAGGGGAAAGATTTTTTATTTTAAATGGATTATGTTCAGAAATGGTATAGTTGCACTTTGAATCCCCACCTTTTCGTTCAAATATTGTCACTAGGATAGGCCCTATTTATCTACGTTAAGTAAAAAATATTACAATCATTCCGACAAACATTATTAGACTCTATGAGTTAGGTAAGACTAGTGATTCAATGATTTAAACTGCTGATTAGGCTCATGAAGGGACTAAGTGATTCTATTCCAGTCTCTTAAAGGACCTGATAAAAATCATACGTGCAATTTAAAAATTCAGAACTTGTGACACCTTTGCCATTCAGTAACCTTAATCAATGTAGACAATCTTAGAAACTAGTCACCTAGGAACATAAACAAACTACAGTAATATGAAGCCGAACATCAGTATCTCACTTTATATAAAGTTGACCAAAATTTTTTTCAGAACAGCGCCATTTTTGTCACAGCAATGCCAAACTTTAACTTAACTTTAGACAATTTTCTCACAAAGAAATCCCACAATGCAGTTGTTTAATGAATATAGTTTCAAATAGGTGTTGTAGACCATCAAGAAACATTTTGACACATTTTTCATTAAATCTAGATTGTAAAAACTCCTAGGCCTATATTCTAAATATCTGACAGATGAAGTAAAGATCTGAATACAATACTAAAATGTTACGTTTTAGATTTCCTTCTTGATTTATTTTTTTAGTCCTGTATTGTTTCCATGAAGTTCACCAAATATGTATTCACAAAATGAAAAGCAATGAAATCAGCAATATTCCTACTTAATAATACTTAAATATAAAGTTTAAATATGGATAACTTAAATAGAAAATAGACCATTGGACTACAGTTGCCTCAGAAAATTTATAAGATATAAAAACTATAAAAAACATACCAGTAGCTAAAAGTTAGGTTATAAAAAATAAATTACCGTACTTTTGAGTTTTCTAACACGGTCATGAAACTGTAGTTAATTTTTAAAACAGCAATAACCTATAGAACAGGGTTCCTCACTAGGATTTCTTAGAGATTGATTGATTTTTCAGATTGACTGGGACGGTGACGACGTCCTGTAATTCAGCTACTTGGAGATCGCGAATTTTGGATAGTTGTGAGCGACGGTCAGTGTGTGTAGTGTTCTCTTGTGTGGATTAACATCCACACTACTGAATACTATGTTAATCCGCAAAGACCATCCTCATAAATAGACCAATTCGTAATTCAGAGGCTGTGGTTCAGATTCCATGTTAAACTGAAGGTTCCTTAGCTGCCTTTGGCTGTTGGGCTATTAATTAACAGCCCTGTCTAAGGAACATGTCAGCCTTAGTCAGTAACAAGACTACAAGATCATGACACAATCATCTGACACTCAATCCTCATTCATACTTAGATTAAAATACCTACTTTGTAGTATGGTTGCCATTTCAGTAATCTAATCTAATTGGTTTGTATACAATTTTTCAAGCCGTGGACAAATCGTGATTCTTTTTGGGGAGTAAGTAAAAGAGGGGATATGGAGGCTCACTCAAGGAAATTTTTCAAAATATAATCCTAAAAACATGTTTTTAAGCTAGCTGAAACATATTTTTTCTTCAATCATGACAAAGAAGCCCCCAAAAACAAGTTACGTTAAATAACTTGATATGATAACATTGATTTGATATGAATTTATTAGGGCCTACCTAATTAAGAAATATCAATGTACGGTACCGTATATTAGGTAATTTATAAAAATATTTTTCATAACTCTAAATTTAATTTTAATTCCTATAAGTCCCAAGGCCGCGAAAAAATTCCCGAGGGCTGCATGCGGCCCACGTAGTGAGGATCCCTGCTTTAGAACCTCAGGATCGCTAGCATGAACATACGTGTCAAAGCAACTCCCGAATAAATTCTGATTCTGATTTATTTAGGATGGACGTTTTACTTTCTTTATCATGCATACGTCATAACATCAACAATCAAATCAATATGGGAGTTCAGTTTAGTATATTATCAAACTCACCTCCCATTCGCTTTGTGTTGGCAATTTATTTTCTATTTAAGTTTTGAATGGGTCGAAGAGTTAGGTTTGATAAATGAATAACACTCTTGAAATGCTAAAAACTAATATAAATATAACTTAACATAACTCTTTGTTGCACTAAATGAAAGGAAAACCAAATAACGGTAGCTGATAAACACTGCATAAAATTTTAATCAAAAATACTAACCAGCCTGCATAGAACCTAAGTCTAAAAATTTTTGATACAACTTTGCTAAAATAACCCTGACACAGGAGACCTGCATACTCAGCAAATTTCCAAATAATGACAGGTCTTATCAGTATATGTCGATAAATACGAGAGTTATCTGCCTATTCTCCATAAGATTAACAGGGGAAGAGTATGCAGATTTGCTGATGTGAGAAACACTGAAAGTATGTCCGCCCCACTTTCAGCATAAAGAATTTTTTCTTAGCATTTATAGCCTACCAAGTTACATCAACATCTGTCCATAAATAAAGGAGTTTTCCTATTCTCTATGATTAACATAGGAAAAGAGTGTGCATGTTAGCTGCCTATATAAACTATGATTTTTAAGCACGAATCGATGGATAACAACCAAATGAAGCTAAATTTTATGTTTCATCCAAAAGTATAGATTAATAAGTGTAATACTAATTTTTCTTTATTCCCCATAAGATTAACATGTAAGTCTCCATAAAATACAACATCGGTACTGTGTTTAGACTTTTAAAATCTCAGAAACCGTTGGAGATAGGGCAAAACTTTTAAGTAATAAATAATGTTATTTTTTGAGTGGGTTCTAATAGTAAAATAAAAAATTCAAATTTTTTAAAATTACAGAATTAAAAAGAAATTTTTTAAGAATTAAAATGTTTTCAAAGGGTACTCGGTTTACTTGTTTAAATATAATTATATTAATACCTTTATTTGATGAACCCAACAGAGAATATAACAATTATTGTATTTGGCCTTTAGGCACCTCAAAACAATAAACTAACATAGATCCGCGCTTAAGTCTTGCAAGGAGACCTACGGTAATAGCTTCTTCCCTATCAGAAATTCCCTATTGAATATTTACTAAAGAAAATACAACAAAATTGAACAAAACTTAATTCAAAAGTTAATGATTAATTAACTTAATAATAATAAATTCTTTTAACTGTATTGTAATGATGAACACAATATAAATTTTAGTAATTAGAGTAACCTGATGTTTCTTGAATTAGGCTAATTTTTAGTATAACTGTACATCATTTAATAAATTAAAATACCATAGGTTGATAACATACTACAGATAATAATTTAATGCAATTAGTATAACATACATTAGGCCTTAATAGCCTTAACAAATAAAAAATATTTTGTGGTCATTAACTACTTAATGGTATTCATAACACTTTTGGATAAAGGTTCCAACTACGGTATCCACTATTTTTTCCGAATCGATCTCAAACTTTTTCCACTTTCTAACTACCTAGATTAGATTTTTACTTAGATTTTACTTTTTTTACTTAGATTTTTTCCCCACCCATAACCCCTATTCATCCCAATCCCCTAGTTGAGATGTTATTAGAGTGTAATATTTGGCCTAAGCTTAAAATCTGCACTTTCGTATTAGGCCTTTAGTATTCTGCAGAAATGCAGAATGAAGGAATATACATTGTCGACGTATGTCGGGTTTCTTTAGTAAAATAATATAAATGAGATAAAAAATATCAATAACCCACCTAACTTAACTCCGCAGAGCGCTGGAAGTCGGAATATAGCTTACAATACAAAGTTTGAATATGGGCAGTAAAATACGAATGTACCCTAAAATATCGCCTAAAATCATATTTAAGCCTAAATAAACTAAAACATCAAAATTTGTTTCTTCCGCAGAGCGGATCTTCTTCATCTGGTTGTTAGAAAGTGAAAAAAATCAATTTCAGATTGATTTGAAAAAAAATAGAGTTGCACACCGTAGTCATATCCTACCTCATATCTGTAGTCATATACTGGGTGGCGCAAAAAGAATGGTCACATTTTAAATTAATATAACTTTATTGATTTTCAACATAATTATTACCTAGTTTACATGTTTGACTTTGTTTACTTCTACAATTTCAGAAAATAAGTACTTTACTGTGTTTCTAACCCAAGTTAATGTACAGAAAATAACTTCCGTAAGATGTTGTGCATCTTCAAAGAAATAAGGTCCAATAACCCCTAATTTTGATATCCCGCACCAAACTGACACTTTGGCGCTGTGTAGAGGCTTCTGGTGTAACTGTCTGGGATTATCAGCCGCCCAATATCTACCTACAGTTTTGTTTGTTGACATAGCTGTCTAAATGAAAATGAGCCTCATCTGAAATCATTAGCACGATATTGTCCCCCGAGTACAAAACGTCCAGCATTTGTTCACAGAAACGTTTGCGGTCCTCAAAATCTCGTTCTTGAAGTTTTCTGGAGTAACTGCTGTGCGAGGATGCCCATTTGATTTGCTACTCATTACGGACCCTGTAGCCCAAAAGGCAGTGTGACCCATCGCAATATTGATCTTCGATCAGGAATTGGTCCAAAACGTGCTACATTAAAATGTTGCCGAAACAGCCGCTGCACTGTGATGGATGGATGAGTCGTTGTTTCTAAAAAACTGCTCCACAGCGAAAACACGATGCTTAACCGTCCACTGCGCCATTTCACGGCAAACTGAATGCTATGGCCGACGTACTGACGGCCGTTGAAGGTCACTCTCCCACTCCCCCTTCTACAACTACGCAGTTCAAATCCGACTATTCTTTTTGCGCCACTCTGTACATTTACCTTACCCTTTTTTAATAGGGAGGAGTGCAAACTCCAGTCTTAAATATCACCTAATTTTGTACTACCTGTTGTTGGATAGGTAATTAGTTAATACTATACCTAATTACAAAAGGCGACAGTCAGGTATTGAACCAATGTCCCCGGGTTACAATTAAAGAGCATCTTATACCTAGTATATTTGTTATAATCTTTATAATAGTATAATTATAATTATTAGCCCTATGTATGTTTGAAGATAGTATCAAAATCATTGCTCTTTGCATGTAGGCCTATACCTTTAACGGCCAAATAAATTCATTATTTTTCATCAAATCTTTGAAAAAACCACTTGGCAACATATTAATCGTTATGTTTATTCAAGTAAGTTTATAGAATGTAAAAGGTTTTTAAGAAAGGCTATTGCAAAATCGAAGAATAGATGCTTATTCTGGTAGTTTCTAACCTTGCTGAAATTATATTATTTTAAGCAGCCCATTGGAATCAACCGAAATGAGTATTATTGATCAAATTTAGCAACAGACTTAGATAGAAATCAGAGAGAGAGAGTAACTGCATTCTATCAAGAACACATCATATCTAGACTACCTCAATTGTTTAATTTGGCTTTTAAACTTAATTAAGTTTACACAATACCGTACCATAGTCTTTTCCATGTAGTAAAAATTATAACATAAAAAAGGCTAATTACACCCAAACTCTCTATTAATATTTTAAATAAGTCACAGTTAACAAAGCATTTGAAGCCTTAACCTATTTATAGGTAGGTAGAGGCTATTGACTTCAATGTTAGTTAGCCTATACATTTAACATAACTTAGTACATATCGCCAACAGTAATTAATTAAATGAACTGATATGACTAAACATTATTGTTTAAAGATGCTGTTTTCACGAAGATAAACAAAATTGTAACTTCAATCTGTGATGGGTTATCTAGGTTTGGCATAGCCTCATCAAAAGAGCAATCGTATACTCCAGCATCATGCGAGAGTTGGTACTTTAAAATAAGTACACATAGGCAGTTGATCCTACCTTAGGTAATTCCCTAATATGATTGGCATCCAATAATAGTTCTTCTAAACTTCGCGAATATCTTAAAATGTCTTCAGGGACAGCCTGGAGTGAGCAATGACGCTTGTCAACAAATTCAACTTGCCGATTACATCCCTTAAAAATAGGAATACAACGAAACATTTCTCCTCACGTATAAGTAACGTCAAACTTCATAATTATACACACAACACTAAGGAACAAATCCTCATTTGAATACTAATAGTAATGTAGTAAATCAGATTTTGACAGCCAACACACCCATAATCATATCACTATACTAAACAACTAAGTGTACACACTGACGATGACGTCAACACTCACACCTCAAAGTTTAAAATCTTTTTGTTGTTCAGCGCATTCTATCAGAAAACTCGTGAAACGAATCCACTGTTTACTGTATATCACAGTATTATTGTGGCTAAATATTTTTAGTATATATGATTGTGCTATTGGCTAATTGTGACGTAAGGAAATAAATTCTAAATGTAATAGCAAGTTTTTTCATAAATTATGATAATAAAATCGTGCTTTTTCCCTATACCAAACTGACTAAACTTATGAGCATTGTTTATATATATATATATTGCTCTATATAAGGAATTTTCAAGAACATCTATAAAGGTTATTAGTAAAATTCAGTTTAAACTCAGCTACCAAGTAGACTAATTAATTTCTACTGCTTAATTATTAGCTAAATGTGCCCATCAGTAGGTCCGCTTTTATGTAACGGTTATTGAGTGGCTGGTGATATAAAGGCTTTCGGTAGTATAATTTTTTTGCGGTTGTCTATTCTTCATAAGATTAACGTGAGAAAGAGTATGCAGTTTTGCTGCTGTGAGGAACACTGAAAGTAGGTATTTTTATTTTGACCATCTGGCCATAAATTAGATTAGATTATTGAAATAGCAACCGTACCACAAGATAGGTATTTTAATCCAAGTATGAATGAGGATTGAGTGTCAGATGATTGTGGCACTTGTAGTCTTGTTACTGACTAAGGCTGACATTTTCCTTAGACAAAACTGTTAATTATTAACCCATCAGCCGATGGCAACCAAGGGACCTACAGTTTAAAGTGGAATCCGAACAATGGCCTCTGAATTTTACGAATTGGTCCAATTATGAGGATGGTCTTAGCGGATTAACGTAGTATTCGATAGTCCAGACGTTAATCCACACAAGAGAACACCACAACCGCCGACCATCGCTCACAACTATCCACAATTCGCGACCTCCAAGTAGCTGGATTACAGGACGTCGCCACCTAAAGGAGTTTGCCAACTCCTATATGATTAACATAGGTAAAAAGTACGCAGGTAGCTGCCATGATTTCCACATAAACTATGATTTTTAACCATAAATGTATGGAACCCAACCACATGAAGCCTAATACCAAGTTTCGTCCTTATAAAATATAGGTTAATAATTGAAATATTAATTGCTTCTTATCCTCTCTAAGATTAACGTTGGAGCCTCAAAATACAACGTACTTTTGGATACAAACCCCCCCCCCAAGCTACACGTTCCGATTGACCTATATGTCTGGATTACGAACTCGTCAGAAACAATTTAGGAATACAAGTCTACCAAATTTGGCATTTTTCGGACCTTTTTCACGAGAGGTAGGTCTCATGTTCACGGGCTTACACACACACTATAACATTACTTATAATTAATTATTTTAATTATTATTATTAATTAATTATTTTAATTATTTATTATTTAATTTATTATATTTATTATTTATAATATAACTTTTCTATAATATTATGAAGAAGAGGTGGTTTCTGTATGTTTAATTTCATGTTGTATTGGAAACTATATACGCGAAAAATACTGAACCGACCGGTTTCATATTTTACACAAAGGATCTTAAACTCATGCAAATCATAAGCATATTCATTTCCTTGAAATAATCCCCTCGGGCTACGCCCGGTAATCGTCATATGTTTAAATTGTTAGTCAAAGATTAAAAAAAGATTTATCCTCTCCCACTTTTTGACATGGATATGTCAAATAAACGGTACCAGTGGACTGACACATACTTTCTCCCTTAAGTAAATTTAAAAAAGACAATCTGTAATAAAACTATCATGTTCTACAAAGTAATTCTAAATATCATTTAATAATTTATTGTTCAAATTGTATGGGGGGAACCCCTCCCCGGTAATACCAAGCTTTTTTGAGCTGGTTTTGTTCGGTGATTTGACCTTACACTTCATACCAAGTTTCATGGAAAACGGGTGGAAAGTAAGGAAGAAATTGATTTTTTTATATTTTCCATAAGAATAACATTGGGCGCTTTCAGACAACGTACTGCGTTTATCGTGGACAGTAAATTTAACTTTTCTCTGGAACCATTAGTCGTAGACAAATAATTCAAAATACTAATTTGTTTAGTTTTTAAGCTGGTTTCAATGGTACCAGTCAAGTTATACTTTACTTTTATTGTTTTCGCTGAAAATTTAAAAATTAGATTTTTTTGACATTTAAAAGCCCATAACTTTTGAACCGTCATTTTTACAGACATGCGGGTGGTGTCAAATTATTTAGTGCTCTGTGCACTATAAACTATTAAATTTTAATCAAAATCATTAGAGCCGTTTTTGAGAAAATTGGATTTTTCACGTTTTTTAAGGGTTTTTAGGGGTGAACTACCCTTAAAAATCAAAAATTCAAAAAATGAAAAAAATGCCTGGAGATACGGTGACTATATATATACATGCCAAATTTCAAATCGGACAAACGGGGTAGTTGTATTATAATTAATACCAAGCTTTTTTGAGCTGGTTTTGTTCGGTGATTTAATTTCATTTTACCAAGTGTATGGAAACTGGAAATAAGGAAGAAATTAATTTTTTTCATATTTTCCAAAGGATCTTAAACTCTCATGCGTTTATCATACAGTAAATTTCTTTTCTTGAAATTAGTCGTGGACAATTTCATACTAATTGTTTAGTTTTTTAATGGTTTCATGGTAAGAATATACTTTACTTTTATTGTTTACATGGATATGTCAAATAAACGGTACCAGTGGACTGACACTTACTTTCTCCCTTAAGTAAATTTAAAAAAAGACAATCTGTAATAAAACTATCATGTTCTACAAAGTAATTCTAAATATCATTTAATAATTTATTGTTCAAATTGTATGGGGGGACCCCCCCAACGGTAATACCAAGCTTTTTTGAGCTGGTTTTGTTCGGTGATTTGACCTTACACTTCATACCAAGTTTCATGGAAAACGGTTGGGAAAGTAAGGAAGAAATTGATTTTTAATATTTTCCGTAAGAATAACATTGCGCATGTTCTCAGACAACATACTGCGTTTAACATTGATAGCAAATTTAACTTTTCTCTGGAACCATTAGTCGTAGACCAATAATTCACAATACGAATTTGTTTTTATCTTTAAATTTTAAGTCAATTTACTTTTTTGAGAAATTTAAAAATTAGATTTTTTTTTTAAAAAGCCCAAAACTTTTTACAGACATGCGGGTGGTGTCAAATTATTTATTAATCAAAATTTAAATTTTTCGTAGTTTGAGATTATTTTCACGTTTTTTAAATTTTTTAGGGGTGAACTACCCTTAAAAACAAAATTCAAAAAAAAATGGAGATGACTAATATAAGACAAATTTCAATCGGACAAATATTATTGTACATTACACACACACACAGACAGACACATGGACGGACAGACATCACGCCAAAACCCACTTTTTTGGATTCAGGGGACCCCAAAACGGATATATCCACCCTCAACTCAAATTCGAAAATTTTGACGAAAACAATACTTTCTCCATATACTATGTATAAGGGGAGAAAGTAAAAGTGGGAGAGGAGGCTCTGGGGTGTTTTTAGCACGCGAAAATTGTGACAGGAGCTACGTCATACAGCTGTTCAGGACAGCTGTTTAGAGTAACTGAAAACATTTCCTTTAGATATATCCATGATCTAAGCTATTTGCCAAATGGAAGGAAATACATTTTTTCGTCAAAATTTTCGAATTTGAGTTGAGGGTGGATATATCCGTTTTGGGGTCCCCTGAATCCAAAAAAGTGGGTTTTGACGTGATGTCTGTCCGTCCGTGTGTGTGTGTGTGTGTGTGTGTGTGTGTGTGTGTGTGTGTGTGTGTGTGTGTGTGTGTGTGTGTGTGTGTGTGTGTCTGGATGTGTACAGTGCCACAGCCTACCCCGTTGGTCCGATTTAGATGAAATTTGGCATGTATATATATAGTCACCGTATCTCCAGGCGTTTTTTTCATTTTTTTGAATTTTTGATTTTTAAGGGTAGTTCACCCCTAAAAACCCTTAAAAAACGTGAAAAATCCAATTTTCTCAAAAACGGCTCTAACGATTTTGATTAAAATTTGACAGTTTATAGTGTACAAAGTACTAAATAATTTGACACCACCCGCATATCTGTAAAAATGACGGTTCAAAAGTTATGGGCTTTTAAATGTCAAAAAAATCAAATTTTTAAATTTTCAGCGAAAACAATAAAAGTAAAGTATAACTTGACTGGCACCATTAAAACCAGCTTAAAAAACTAAACAAATTAGTAATTTGAATTATTTGTCTACGACTAACGGTTCCAGAGAAAAGTTAAATTTACTGTCCACGATAAACGCAGTACGTTGTCTGAAAGCGCCCAATGTTATTCTTATGGAGAATATAAAAAAAATCAATTTCTTCCTTACTTTCCAACCGTTTTCCATGAAACTTGGTATGAAGCGTAAGGTCAAATCACCGAACAAAACCAGCTCAAAAAAGCTTGGTGTTACGGGGGGGGGGGGTTGTCCCCCCCATACAATTTGAACAATTAATTTAACTTTGTCTCTCGTGTTTTTATTTTTAGAAATTGGATGGTTATTTTTGAAACAATAAATTATTAAATGATATTTAGATTAACTTTGTAGAACATGATAGTTTTATTACAGATTGTCTTTTTTTAATTTACTTAAGGGAGAAAGTATGTGTCAGTCCACTGGTACCGTTTATTTTACATATATTTGTTCCTTTTATTGTTTTGCAAAAGTACCATATATTTTACAAAATTACCCAATCGATCGAGTCTGTAATAAAATTACCTGGAATTGAAGAAAGTTCAATTCTCCCTACCAGATTGAAGAGTCCGTTGAAGTTCCAATTATCTCTACAATTATCCAGTGTAAGGGTTCTCAAGTCAGGCTTATGGGTTTCTTATTTACGTCTTTGTGTGTTATTGAATATCAAATAATCCTATTTATTTATGCTTTATTTCAAATTGGTTTTCTTCTCGGGGGTTTATTTTTAGATATTCTCTGCTATACTTCACTTTCCATGTTTGGCAGCCGTAAACGACTGTGTTGATAAGTCTATTTTAAACGATATCGCACGCAGCATAATGCAGTGAGAAGGGCGAATTTCATAGAACTTATTATTATTCCCATAATACTTATCGAATAGTATTGGGTATATGTAGGTTTGCTGCAATAAGGATTGTTTTACATGGTGTATCAAAGGGTTAATGAAAAACACATACCAAATATTTTAAAATTATGTTGATAATTAAAGCGAGTTATATATTCTCCATTAGAATTACATATAGGCAATGAATACGTTGATTTTCTACCGAAATAAACATTAAATTTGGGGGTTTTATCAATTAAATAATAAAAACTTTCTAGTTGGACTTGCATACCAAATTTTGGAAGAATATTTAACTTAAAAGTGAATTATTGATTTTCAGTTATTTTTCATAAGATTAACATGAGACAAAGATTACATTAATCCGGAGAGATCATCCTCATAATAATTAGACCAGTTCGTAATTCAGAGACAGTGGTTCGGATTCCACGTTAAACTGTAGGTCCCTTAGATTTATCATTGATTGTTGGACTATTAAATAACAGTCCTGTCTAAGGAACATGTCAGCCTTAGTCAGTAATAAGACTACAAGATCGCGCCAATCATCATCCTTTACTCGTTTCTAATACATAGCCTACATGGTACCTACCTTGTGGTACGGTCGCCATTTCAATAATCGAATCTACTGTGTTTACCATTTTTAATATCTCAGGAACCAATTGACCTAGAACCATGATTCAAATTACTAAACTGTGGTTTTTTGAGGTGAATCCAATAGCAAAATTAAAAGATAGATTACATATAAAACTATGTTATGTTGAATGGCACCCCTCCCAAACGTGTTTAGGGGGTTGAGTTATGAACTTCTATCATGTCCAGGGCTTAACTGTCACCATGCATGTCATGGTGACATAGCTTGGAGATCACAATTCGTGATCTCCAAGTAGCTGGATTACAGGACGACGCCACCGTCCCAGTCATAGAATAATAATAATGAGTTTCATCATATGTAGTGGGGTGCTCCCGTTTTTACAAAGAAGTGTTACAAAATACCTTTCACCGTGCTATAGAAAGAAATAAGATCCATTTTGGCTTTTCTGGGATGTAAAACGAAACAAATCCAAAATATTATAATTTAATAAATATAGTTCACAGACAAAACTCTAATAATTTTATTTAAATATATACTAATATCATTTACAACACAAATAACTATGTAGCTGACGTGCCTACTCTTGGACAGCTGAAGTTACCGCGGTTTCTTTACCGCGCAAAACGCAGCGCAGTGTAGTGCCTTGACCTTCGTCTCGCTCCATTTTCCTACACCAACAATACTACTTTACGAGGCCCACCATAAACCCAATATAGCATCACGGCTATTTTCTCCGAGCGTCGGTCAGAATGATGATGGCGCCTGGAACTTACCTGGGTCTACCTGCAGTAGGAAATCATAAACCTACCTGCCTACCTACATAGTGACTACGATGATGGTGGTTTTGAACCGGTGCGGTAGCTCAGGTCCAGTGAGACAAGGCTGTTGGACTCGTTCAGATTATGAGCGGGAGTCTCAGGCAAGCCTATGTGACTCCGCTGTTACGCTACTTCGCTGTTGTTAATCCACAACACAGGCATGTCCTACCCAAAATACCCGCAGCCAACACCTCACTCAAACCTGCAACCCAAAACCACAAAACCTGTCCTTGGCTGAAGAGGACATAGTCCTATAACATCCGCAGTAGGCCCCCAGCCAACTGAGCTCATAATTAGACCAATTCGTAATTCAGAGGCCGTGGTTCGGATTCCACGTTAAACTGTAGGTCCTTTAGTTGCAATCGGCTGTTGGGCTATTAATTAACAGTCCTGTCTAAGGAACATGTCAGCCTTAGTCAATAACAAGACTACAAGATCGCTCCATAATCATCCTACACTTAATCCTCATTCATACTTGGCTTAAAATACCTATATTGTAGTATGGTTGCCGTTTCAATGATCTAATCTAATCTTCCAGAAACTAGGGAGTCTACAATCGCCTCTTCCTCGGTAAATTAGCTACATGATTAAGCACGCAGAAGCTAAAATCCCAAACACTGGGTTCCTAGTGTAGACGCATGCATGCACACTGCACTGAACAGTCTGCACGTGTGTCGTGTGTGACGAGTAGTTGCCAGGTTTGCCGCTAGTGACGCTGTTATCCGCCGTGTAGCACGTAGGAGTTGTGACTCATATCAGCCTCGTTGCCTTGAAGGTCGTTGATCGCACCACCCACGTTATCACTTTCTCCTTTATTCATCGTCCCGAACTAACACTGTCAGTACCATATACATAGTGCGATGTAGGGTTTCGTCTAAATGAGTATCGTATTGACATCATTCTCATGCAAAATGTTGACACTATTAATGTAAGATATATTTTTATGATTGAATGAAGAATTATGTGAATACAAATCAAATAGGTGTGGTAGTCTAATTTATAGAATGGCTATAAAATAAAGGTACAAGGGAACTGCACCCTTATATAAAATTTCGTGAAGATCAGGTCATCACTGTGTTCTCGGGGTTGGTAGATAGACTTTGAAAGATATCAATCCGAAAACAATTTTTTGATTTAGACTCAAAACTGTTATTTCCACTACAGTATCAACTGAAATTCAAAAATTGACAAAAATAATACTTCTCCCATAGTTATCTATATAAATAAAATTGGAGTTTTGTATTTACATTGCTCGGAGTTATTAATTTTTTAGTTATTTTTGCGTTTCGTGCGTTAGAGAAGCCGAAACAAGTCTTATCTCTATTTGTCTCTGTCTGTCTGTCTGTCTGTGACGCTCCAGGAGGCATTTTACGCCATCTTTTCCGAAAAAACAGGAGAACTTATTTCACGCATTCTCTACATTCTAGAGAAGGATCTTTAATGCTTGAAATTGTCCGCCATCCCTTGAGAAAAGTAAATAAAGAGCATTCACAAACTTACTTTTTCGCGATATTATTTGCATTTTGCTTTCAGTTTTAAATTAATTACCTACTGGTCATCAGCTGTTTTTGTAGTAGGCCTAATGATTTAATAGAAAGAAAAAAACAAACAGCTGTCAAAATAAAATCAATATCAGTTACTTTATATTGGTCATTGATTTTAAACCGATTTCGAAATTATACAATTTAAGAAGGTATTTTTAACGTACTGTATAACTAACTTGAATAGTGGTATGAATGTGGATTGTCATTTTATTTTGTTAGTTAGTGTAAGAACTGGTCCAATTATGAGGATGGTCTTTGCGAAATAACGTAATATTCAATAGTGCGAACCCACTGACTGCTCGCAGCTATCCACAAGTCATCATGACCTACATGTAGCTGCCTACATAGGACACGCCACGGACCCAGTCCAGATTTGTTTACGGTCGGCTAGGATCTTCATAAAAGCACGACTAATAAGCTTCTTTATTTCCTATGATAGATTATTCTATGGTTGTCACCTATTGAACCAAAATGATAATAGGTTGTTAAGCTTTCAGACCATAAAACGATATAGTTTCACAGCATTATATGCTTGGCAAATCATAATAGGCATAGGTGCCAAATTTCTCCAACAAACTATAAATTACAATAGTTTTATTCGAATTAAGAAACATTATAATATATTGATTATTTCCAGGCAGCCAACAATAACAACTCGTTTCACAATCGTATTAATTTGATGTGAACAAAAGGGATTACTTGTGCAACTGTGTTGTTCGCAAATCTCGCTAGGAACGATGTTAATGCTCTGCAGACATCTGACATGCCAGATGACAAATTAGGGAGAGAAAGATTGTAATGGTACAGTAGTCGGAGTTTGGATATATTTTGTTTATATTCGACATTAAATATTGAACATACTATAAAACGATCGTTTTCATATCTGTATGACGAAAAATTGATATGTCAACCTTCAAAATTAATGATACCTATACTTGTGCCCTATTTATGCCCTATTTTTATTTATATTAATTTTCAATATACTTTCATGCATTATGCTTTATTGGAAATTGTGCTATCCCGTAGGATCATTGTTATTATTGTTGTTGTTGTTATATTATTATTATTATTATTGTTATTATTATTATTAGTTTCTGTTATTATCAATATTAATATTTATTTTTTGGTTTGTTAGGAACTAAATTGATAATTGACCAATAAATATAATGCAATAGTTTAGAGCTTTCCTCTCAAATAGCTTTTAGCTAGAGAGGTAAAAAAATGGCTACTGTGTAAATTGTATGTTTGTATTAATGAAATAAATAAATTGAAACTGAAAAAATTGTAGATTGTTGTTTAGCCCAGTTTAGCAGCGATGGGGAGTCCGACGTCCAAAATCATAATTTTTGGTCATGTTAATTTTTTTGCTTGTCGTAAAATTTAGACTTTTCTGAACGTTTTGATACCAAAAATATTTTTATAATTTGTTCATAAAATATTTTTTGTAACGCAGGTTTACATAACTTGTAAATACAGATATTTTACATTACAGACATTTTGATGAAATTTTTGTCACATAATATTTAATGTGTAATGCAGCTTTGGTACTAAAATTATTATATTTGGTACACAATTGTGGTCTAAATGTAGGAAAATCCGTTAAAAACTAAGAAAAAATATGCAATTTAACATGGAGCCTTATGGAGCGTCGGAGTCCCCTTAAGTGAATATAATATTTAATAAGTTTTTAAAAAGGTATACGAAATAATACGCTTTTTTCAATATTTTTTTATTTCCTCACTTCATCCTTCATGGTATGATTATACGACAAAAATCGTATTTTTCGCTTTTTCATAATCAAGCTTTCCTTATCGTATCCTCTCGTAAAAAAATGGAAGGAAGAAAATTGAAACAGTCATGTAATAAAAATCAATTGTTGTAAGCTCGAGGGCGAACTTGTGGGGCTTCGCCGTCGAGGCGCAGGAACAGAAGCGCCGCGAGTAGTACGCTCAGTGGCTCACCATGGACCTCAAGCCGTACATGGATATGGAAGGGCTCCGCCAGCCCGGGTACTCCATCCAGGGCCTCCTGGGCGGCACCGGGAGTCACGGCGATCCGCTGGTCTCCGGGCTTCCATCCCTCATCTCCCCCTTCGCCCACCAGTCCGCCGTCACACCCCACAAGTACAGTAAGTCTAGGTAACCGGGTCTTCGCCCTGTGGACATTTTGAACATTAAAAGTATTGGAAATCGTAAAATGCCACTGGTGTCGATAATAGTGATTTCATTTGTTTTGTTTATTTACATGTTAAAATACGAATTTTTGAAATACTTACTAATCTGTGTAAAATTTTAGCGTCAATAATTTATTGAATGAAACCCCCTTTATTTATTCCAGAAAAATTAAAGCTAGGTGCCCTTTTTCATACCTTAACTTAAAATATTAGTAAAATTGTTGTATTTACTTCCCTGTGGGAAATAGGTTAGATCATGGATACGTCTAAATGGAATGTTTTTAATTAATCTAAACAGATGTTCTTATTATTTCATATTAAAAATTCAATACGATAGTCCTGGTAATTTATATGGAAACCTGTTACATATTTTCCATCTTAAAAATCACTAACACCCCCCCCCCGGATCTAAGACATATCCATGTCAAAATATAGTTGTTTTAAAAATATAGAATTATAAATTTACAGTTGAAAATTTCGTGCATAAATATTTGAGATATGAAATCTTTAAGTTTTTGTATTTACTTCCCTGTGGTAAATAGGCTAGATCATGGATAAAGGTAATGTTTTCAATTCATCTAAACAGATGTTCTTCTAACCAAATATAATATTCAAATTCAAATACAAAACAATAGCTCTGATAACTCTATGGAAACGGGATGTAAACAGTTCCGGTGCACTTTTTGCGTTATAAACTTTTGGCGTTAACACAAATCTGCTAAAACCCCCAGAGCTTAGACATATCCATGTTAAAATATGTTTTATTAAAATAATTGTAAACATTTTATTAGAGGAGAATAATGTTTAACGTAAAAATCAAGGTGAACCTAATATAAATCAGAGACAAGAACGAATGTTGGAAAACTTGCCTACGTATTTCTTTGGTCAAGTTTTGGTTCGCATTCACAAATAATATATAAACTGGTGGCTTCTGTTTCTATAAGCATCGATAAACAAATAAATTCAATTGTAGTTCAATTAATAACTTTCACCTTATGCCAAAAATGTAATATACTATGTTGAAAATTATTGATAAATAAGAGAAATTTGAATGAAATTATAAAATAATCTATTCTGTTGAATTTTAAAATAACCAGTAATTTTTAAATATAAAACCCAAGATACGTTTTGTATTGGAACATATGAACATGATAACTATTTTAGACAAGTTATCAGTTTCAAGATTGATACATTTCAACATTTTGTTCTAAACATCCAACAGCAGTCTTAACTTTAAACTGGCGTAATTACTGTAATATGTGAATATTTAAGAGTACATTAACTGGAAGTTGTTGCTGGTGGAGAGATGCTGAAAAGAGAATTACAAAAACCGATCTGAGTTAAAAACTACATTTGAGGTGAACAAGTTACTAATTTATGAAAAATAAAAATGCAACTTAACCTGATGTTACTAGATTATTGTAATAAATAAAATTTAAATTTAAAAAATATATTACTCATAAAACATATTTTGTTATAGCAAATAATTATAATAAAATAAATTTAACTAATACAGTTAAATTTATTTTCAGATAAAAGTTATTATTGAAGCGCGCACACAGTTAAAATAGCTTGATAAAACAACATCCGTTATAACAAACCGGAATGAATTCTTTATAGCTCTATGAACTATTTATTTCTATCCGAAAGGATAGACTAATTTATTGAATGGCGAACCTGTTTTTATATGGTGACGTATGTTAATGTGTTTCCTATCTATGAGTTGCTACCTTGACACAAAATTAGTTATTGTCAAATACTATAAAACAGCTTTTCAATATAAAAACAGTAAATTTTAGAGTAAGAAAAATAATTAAAATAAGGTTTGTATTATAGGTGCAAATCTTGTCCACTGATTGTAAAAACTTATTTTTACCATGAAAAGAATTTTAATCTATGGGTATTATTTCGTATTTGTTGTGAAATGTTTTATCAGATTTGTAAATTATTTCTGAGGTACGGTAATCTAATTTTAAAATTAAATTTCAACTTGAATACGGTACTATTGAAGAAATTTGCGTTTCTATTATTAAAATGATGAATATAATTAATAATTAAATCTCTAGGAATTTACCAAAAAAGGTAGGAAACGTTAAACATAACAAAAATCTTGCAATAAGTTAATCATTTAGTAAATAAATAAACCTTTAACTTAAAATTGCACATAATTGTTCAAATTGGTTAATATTATTTATATATTTTAGGATAGTATCTACGAACATAGATAGGCCTACTTCATTAATGTTATCTAGATAATTTTTCATTTCCGTTGTAACTCTTTGGAAACCAGAATGAAAAACGATTAACTCTACAAAAATGCTTTACCTGATCTCATGATATCCGGTTCCGGCCACTAAGACGCGGGAGAATACACAAACAAACAATAGTGACGGTCCATGATGGCGTGTGACACCTACGGGAGTATCAGGGCACACTGTCCGATTATCAGCTCAAATATGCTCTATTGAGTTACTCTAAATGAATTATAGCCCCACATTATAAACTTAGTTAGGCCAACCTAATAAAGACATCTAAGCTGTAACAATTGAAGGGTTGCTTCACGTACGCGCGTGCGTATGTTGGCGACACTGCTCCTGCCAAAACTACGGGATGGTAAACATTACGACAATAAATATATAGTTTACTATATTAGTTAAAGTTTTAATAAGGGCGTTTTAGACGAACGGTTCTGAAATTCTGTATATTGTTTCGGTAATAAAAAATAATATCTGAAGAAATAAAAAGGTGCAATTAAATATAATTTTACTGCCTTCAATCAACCTCTAACCTCACTTTTCGTACAATCCTGAGCCAACTTTGATTTAACTTAGTGATGGTTTGACACTGAATTTAGTTGTATTTTCCATTTTAGACGAACGACTCTGAAATTCTGTATATTGTTTCGGTAATAAAAAATAACATCTGAAGAAATAAAAAGGTGCAATTAAATATAATTTTACTGCCTTCAATTTTTACTCTAACCTCACTACTCGTACAATCCTGAGCCAGCTTAACTTTGTGATGGTTTGACACTGAATTTAGTTGCATTTTCCTTTGTGCTATTAATAATTAATGATCCAAATAAAACAGCTGGTTTTACCAGTAACAAAACTACATCATAAAAATCACCAATTCACCCTTCATCATTACAAACCACCTTCGAAGTTTATAACTAAAATTTATTACATGTTTCATTTCACTATTGGTTATTTCTTGTAATTTATTCTGTGGAGTGTAGCAAATCTCCCACTTGTAACAATCAAAGTCATATATCTCCTTGTACAATTATCACATATCCTCTGAATGGGTACAAGGTAGGCCTAAATATTGTATCTCATCCGTCAAAAATAAAAATAAACGATACCAGGGAATTGACACATTCTGTCTCCCTTTAAAGTGAAATAAATAATAGACTTTTTGATGTTGTACTATTTAACGGTAAAAATGTTTGTAAACAAGTTGAAATTAAATCAAAATCATTAGAACGAATTTTGAAAATTGTCCAAAAAATGACCGAAGAGTAGCCCCACCCGTGCACGTAAAAAGTCCAAAAACCATTTTTTGAATTCAGGGAGCCTCAAAACTGATATATCCACTTTCAACTCAAATTCAAAAATGTTGACGCAAACAATGCATACTCCACATACAAAGTACTATAAGGGGAGAAAGTAATGTTTATATTTACTTCCCTGTGGGGAAGAACTTAATTAGATCATGGATATGTCTAAAGGTAATGTTTTCACTTCATCTAAATAGTTTTTCTTAATCTTTTATATTAAAAATTCAATACAATATCTCTGGTGGATTCTATGGAAACCTGTTACATATTTTCCATCTTACAAATCGCCAACACCCCCCCTCCCCAGAGCTAAGACATATCCATGTCAGAGTCCGAACGGAAATTGAGTATAATTGATTTAAGTTTTTTTATTTTACTAATACGCCTCTATTTGTGTATACTATAGCATTTGTTTAAGAAATTATGCAACTCAATTTTGAATTTCAAAACCTTGAGTTTTTCGAGGAAAGTGGTACAACAACAAAATTGATTCTAAACGCAAAGCGACTTGCTACGAAAAACCAGCTGTAATGTAAGGATTAAATATGCGAAGCAGACAGCCTCGTGTCCTCAATGCTAATCATGTGAGCAGTGGCCGCTTGCTCTGACGTCACTGGAATACCACGAAGCCTTTATGCGGTTTGAAGGGAACGTGAATCACCTCGAGACTGGGTAATCTTTTCAGGATGTGGAATCTATAAGTGAATAATTCTAAATAGTCAGTGAAGTCGTAAAATTGATTGAAAATTCTGTATGAGTTTTAGAAACGATTTTAATTCTAAGTAAAACATGACATAATGCCCTATTTGAAGTATACCACGCCATTTTAGGACACAAAAATTGTATTTACTTCCATTTGGAAAATAGTTTAGATTATTATCGATATGTCTGATGGGCATGTTTTCAGTTCCTTTAAGCAGCTGCTCTCATAACCTAACCGTGTGACGTCACTTCCGTTAGAGCTTAGTCATGTTCATTTCAAAAACAAAAATATTCATGGTGAAAATGGTATTATTTGAAAAATAGTTTAAATTACTTTATTAAAATTGACTGTAAACTGATTTTTTAAACTACAAACTAATTAAATTATTGATTGAAACAACTCATATGAATCAGCTAGTCTTTGTCAGTAACAATGCTACATGTAATACAATTTAATACATTCATCTCAACATTCCTTCACTTATGTTCAATTTAAAATATCCCGTAGTTAGGGTCAGTACTATATGAATAAATATGAATCAATATGAATATATATTTGATTTTATCTCTCAAATTAGGTGTTCTGCGTGTTGATATCTTGATGCGTTCAAACACAAGAATTTTGTGAATCGTATTCCGAATGTTGTCACGCTCATTACTTTTTTGAATAATTCCTAGCCCGCCCCCCAGGTTACGAGGAGGTGCCGCCTGAGACGCCCGCCCTCACACCTTCACCGCCGCCCACCTACGCCGCCGCCACCGCCGCCGCCGCCCAGGGTTCCGGGAAACGGAAACAGCGGCGTTACAGGTCTGCCACTCCTCCCTCTTGACTCAGTGGTACAATATTTCGAATTTGTCAAATTAAATTTTTAAATAATTAGGTAGTATTTAAAATTAAATTTAAGAAGTAGATCGATCGAATAGGATAGTTTATCTTGTATTTTCATGTTAAACTGTCAAGTTTGGTGCCTGGATTGGATTTAGCAATAACACTATTGTAGACGTCGACTCCCCGTGTTATTGTAACGAATGATGACAGGTTGTGTACTTTATAATTTTTACTGAAATGACAACCTACCCAGGCACGTATTTTAAGCCAAGTATGAATGAGAAGTGACTGTAGGATGATTATGGTACAATCTTGTAGTCTTGTATCTGACTAAGGCTGACACAAGTCAGCCTTAGACGGTAAAATCAGCTGAAAAGTTAACAGAGAGATATATTTTATTTTTAATACAATTTGGCACAGAGGTATAACATGACATGGAGAAGCTAAAATGCATTCTATCCAAGGGCTATAGGCCCTTATTGTACCTATCTCCTCAATTATAGTACACTATGATCGTTTATGTAATTTCATTTTCACCAACCTAGTCGAGGTACAAAAATCGTAGGCCTACTGAGTTCTTTCAATGACGTGTACGTACTTTGGTTTGGCCATATAACAAAATAAAAGTTGTGGACGCAGCTGCCTATATCAAAAGGACAATATGATATGATATGATACAACAAAGAAAGACAGAATTGTACCTATATCGTCAGAAGATGTCCTACTAATTTGCACTAGCAAGCACCTGCCAGAGTAAAAGAATTACAAAAAATATCTTGTACTCGTATTTACTTTCCTGCGGGAAATAGGTTAGATTATGGATGTGTTTCAAGGGAATATTTTCAGTTCCTCTAAACAGCTGTTCTCATAACCATAAGACGTCACATCCGTAAAACTTTTGCGTCCCACAAATTGCTAACATCCTTCCCCAGAGTTTTTGGCATATCCATGTCAAAAGAAGATGTAAACAAATGAGAGTATATACAACATATATGTTGTTAGCTTCAAATGTTCTCAAAACCCAATTTTATATTGAATTTCAATTTTAAAATATTACTATACCTTTAAACAATTATCCTGGCACAAAAAATTAAGCAATTCCGTTTCTTGTTTGCAGAACGACGTTCAGCAATTTCCAGCTAGAAGAGCTGGAAAGAGCGTTCCACAAGACTCATTATCCGGACGTGTTCTTCCGGGAGGAACTGGCGATGAGGATAGACTTGACAGAGGCTAGGGTGCAGGTCAGTGCGACAGATTTGGGTAGGCTACGCTTTCTTAGGGATATAATCAAAAAATTATGAAGTAAATTATGGAGCCACCGCTAGAAAGTGCTGACAAAAACATAGTTCTAAAAATGTCTACATATCATTTTGTATATTCCCTACCTAAGTATACATAGCTGTAATCATAATATCCATAGCTCAGAGCTGCTGGAATTATTATGGATATTGTGATCGAGGTGAATTGAATTAACATTTGAAGGAAAATGTAAGTCAATCTGGAGAGCGATTCTTTAAAATACTTATTGCGGAGCCAAAAATGCTATTCACCTTGATCGTAGAACTGTTCAAAAACAATGTTGCGCACTTAATTACAATCAATGCCTATGTAAACTTCTTCTTCTTCCAGGTATGGTTCCAAAACCGACGCGCCAAGTGGCGGAAGCAAGAGAAACTAATGGCCAAACAGCAGATGAGTATTTCGTCTGCCCACCACCAGAGCGCGGTGCCACAGCATCCGCCGCTGCCTATCATTACTGTTCCAGGTTAGGACATTGATTTTTTAGAAACAATTTGAACTAATTATTTATTCAATCTGAAGAACCGTAAATAGAGTAGTGTGCTTTAATTACTGTATTAATTATGTGAGTTTAGTCATCGTAATTTTTAAGGGCATGCAGTTACTTCGCATTTTAATACATTTCCTTTGAGGAAAATTTTAAATTAAAAAAATGTGACGTTATTAGTTGTACTAGAATATCTTGTATTTAATGTCATTTGAAAGGGTGTTATACAGTCTAACAATCTATCTGATTGGAATTCAAATTTTAAATTTACTCAGTGAATACACAATAAATTATTGATCACATACTGGAACGGTGGCGTCGCCCTGTAATCCTATTTGTTGGTCACGTATTGTGGATAGGTTGTGAGCGATGGTCGGTGTCGGAATAAATACTATCAAACAGCGATGCTGGAATACAATGTCTTAGTTTGTATGGCATCATGTCAAACAAGCAAGCTTATAGAAGGCCATGGAGACAGAGTAGGTGTTGTTGCTAACACGGTAACTTAATATATTGTTACTTCTCTCTACATTCGACAGTAAAAAATTACATTGAAATTACGTCCAACCAACCTCACTGAGAAACAATATTTTGTGTGTAGTTTTTCGTAGTCATATTTATAAAAATATCGATGCTATCGACATAATACAGTAGTATATTAGACTATTTTTATACAGACTATTAAACAGTGAAATTAAGGTAATCAAAATCTTAAGCTTGAAAAAAATTAAGTTTTCACATCTGCAGGTATATGCTGCAACAGAATTTATTACTGTATGATGAAATATTAATTAGTCATACCTAAGATCAACCAAATATTTGGTTGATCTTAGGTTATACTCAATACTCTGAACAAACTATACTTTAAACAAGGACAGTTATAATGATCCATTTTTTACAGTTTGCTCAAGTCCAAACTTACTGTCAGATTCGACATCACAAATGGGTAAGTCACTGTCACTAGCTGATATAAATTTATCATCCTTCAGAAAATGTGACATTATTTGGGATAACGCACTTTTAAGAATATGTTAAAATATTTTTTCAAAAGCTTTGTATTTACGATTTCCCACAAAAATTAGAAGAAAGAGTTTTATTTTTTTCATGCCCGAGTTCGGGCGCCATTTAAAAATTACGTCTTCAAATTATTCTATAAGACTACTTTATTTGTTATATTTTCATTCAAATATTTTGGTTTACAATATTTATATTATTTTCAGATATACTACGATACCTTTACATAGTTCATTAACCCTCACTGTGTTTTGGCATAACCCACGCAATGATAAGAGTACATGATAATCAGTAACAAGTCATTATTTTCTTTTATGATAAAAATGTGATTCTCTATATAAATTAGCATAGATTTAACTTCATAACTCAACCTTTTTACGGCTATCGTGTGGCATAATTGTGTCAAAAGTGTAACAATATATTTATGGGACTTAAAAGCAATTTCCTGACAATGATGTAGAGTCTTAAGGACTTTGCTTACAACTGTGTTAACGATCCGTCATTTTTAAGCTTTTTAAAATAATTTGTTACATACGACATTTTACATATTTTTTATGTACCTTTTTAGTACCTTTATTTAGGAGGGTATTGGTGGTTAAAAAATACACCCCTTACCTATGTATTTTTATGTGTAACTTTTGAATTTTGTTGGCGGTTTTTGATACTATTTAAGGGTTTGAATAATTTGTTTATGTGACCACCAATTTTTTAAACGATGTTTGCATTATTCTGTTCCTTACAATGTATAGAAAAGTTCTGGGTAGTTGGCTAGCCTTGCTTGCCAAACTTGGTGGCTTGTCTGGGAAACAGTTACTGTATATGGTACAGTAATATATATCATACACATTTAAAAAATCCTGAAATCTAAAAAGAATTTTAGTTATTTTTTAAGCTAGAGTATTATCAACGCCCAAACTTCTTGGTAATATAATAAAGAATGACTGGTAAAAATATCAAAAGCCTACATCTAATAGTTTAGATTTTATTCAAACATACGTTTCAATAAACATGTAAAATCCTAACTTGAGAGAAACACTTTAGTCAAAGTTAGTACTTGTAGTACGTCGTAAATCAAAACAACTACTAATATCTTTATTTATACATGAAAAATAATCAGAACGTCCTGAAAATCTTCTAAGAAAAATTATAAGAGTAAAAAAATAACATTTTCGGAAAATGTGAATAGAATTAAAATTTCACCATTTAATGGTGGCAGTACATTACAATTAAATACACGGATACGGATACATTACATTTGAATTAAAATGTATCTTGTCGATGTTTCAGGCTCGTTCAGCCCTGGACCGTCCACCGGGCTGTTCCTGGGCATGGAGTGGGGTGGCTTCGCCCCCTACCACATATCCTCACCCTCTTGCAAGGCACAAACTGAGATAGACCCGGACCTGCTGCGGCTCAAGCCCTCTCGCGACAATACGTCCGACCCCTCCACCGACCTCTTACTTTCAACCCCTTAGGCCTAATCACACCCTTCTACAAATCCTCTACCCTCTCTTCTAATTTCTCTTTTACGTCCTCGTCCGACTCCTCCGCCAACCGATTGCTTCCAACCCCTTAATCACACCCTTCTACAATTCCTGTATCCTCTCTCTTTTCTCTGCCTCTTATATTTCTTTTACATCAACCCCTACACCTCTTGCTTTCAACCCCTTAATCACACTCTTTTACAATTTCTCCACCCTATCTCTCTCCTCTCTCTTATTTCTCTTTTACGTCCACGTCTGACCCCTCCACCAACCTATTGCTTTTAACTCTTAATCACGCCCTGACAAAACTCCTGATCTCTCTCCCCTACTTCTTAATTCTCTAATACATACTCGTCCATCCCCTCTATCGACCTCTTTCTTTCAACCTCATAATTACAACCTCCTAAAACTCCTCCTCTGATCCCTTTCCTTTGTCTCTCATTTTTCTTTTACGTCCTTGGTAAACTGTCATCATTTTCTGCATCATCTCGAATGTTCAGTATGGTTACCTGTGAATAAAGTTTGTTAAGTTTCTGTTATTAAAAAAATCATTTACCACATCTTCCAATTTGCAATAATTTTAATGATAAAATTTGTATCAAAAAGGACTCTGGGATTTCTAAATAGGTTTTAATACTTTAATTTTGATAAAAAAAAGTAATAAACAAAGGAGAAATGTTTTTACAAAACTATGAAAAAAGCTATAAAAACATATCTTTCTATGACGAATAGTGTGTGCAATGATATTTTACTATTTTAAAATTCATTCTAATCTAAATGTTTACACTTCCCCTAAACGTCAACAATAAGTTGGTATGAATAATAAAAAGAATATTTATTGATCAAATTCCCAACCTATATGCGGCTGCGGTCAAGATAGTCACATGATATTGTATTCATTAGCCAGAATAGAACTAAAAATATAATATTGTGATCAACAGATCCCATATTATATTTAAAAGCGGTATAGTGCAATTTTTTATGACAATAGTATATTAGTGAGAGATTATATTTTATTAGAGTGAAATAATTAAAAAACGTAATTGTTTGTCAATACAGTAGTGCATGAGACAGTTTAAAGTAAACAAAACCCTTCCCTAAAAGGTATGGAATAATGTAAATAAGTTTCATCAAAGTGAGTGTTTTCACAGCAGAGCGTTACAAAACCCCTTTAGAATTACAGAAAGACAGACATAAATTAATTTAGATAAGGCCCTTTTCGGCTTACTGGAGTATAACACGTGATAATTATAAACATCATAATTCCAAGTAATGTAGAGAGAAAAGTCAAATTTGATTTATATAGATGTGAATGTACGCCTACCGATGTACGACTGTTGTGGGACGAGTGTGTATCGATCGACGAGTGAGCGACGGAATGTCAGATTAGGAAGCCTCTTAGTGACACCGGTCACATGTGCGACAGCCGTAGATCAGCTGGGATCACAAGGGAGAGGTGAACGAAGGGCGATGAAACACAACAAAAACCTCATGAGGGAGGGACACATTTGCTAAGAAGTCTACGGGAAAACCTGTGAGAGACAATCACAATAAGGGATAGATTCATTCAATGGTGATATAGAATCAGGAAAACAAATGAAATGAGAGACTATCACAATAAGTGAGAGACTTTCAATAGACTGGGGCCGTGGCGTGTCCTGTAATCCAGCTACAGGTCACGAAATAATTGTGGATAATTGTGAGCGATGTGCGGTGGGTGTAGTGTTCTCTTGTGTGGATTAATGTCCGCACTATTGAATACTGCGGCAGTGGTTCGGACTACACGTTAAACTGTTGGTCACTTGGGTATGTCATTGACTGTTGGACTATTAATTAATAGTTCTGTCTAATGAACATGCCAGCCTTTGTCAGTAACAAGACTACAAGATCGCCACAATTATCTTCCACTTATTTCTCATTCATAATTGGCTTAAAATACCTACCTGGGTAGGTCATCGTTTCCCTAACTATATAGGGATATACAATTGTGGAAATCAATAGGAGACAATCGAAATAAGGGACAGACTCTTTCATTGGGGAGATATCGTTAGGAAAATAAATATTAGGTTATTATTGAAGATTAGGGAATTTACAGAGGATGCAGGTCAGCTGCAACGGGTATATTTATTTTATGTTATCCTCTGCTATTTCCTTGTCTAGAATTTTACGGAATACCTACTGACGAATTAACTGGCTGGGTGGTGTAGCGGTTATAATACCCGCCTTCAAAACTGAAGGTCGCCGGATCGAATCCCGCAAGGGTCGAATCTGGACCCAGTCGCCATTTGTCATTGGGCTACTAATTAATGATGCTTCCTAACAACAGGTCGACGTTAGGTAGTAACAAGACCGGGGTTTGGACCGTTCCCCATCAAAACGTTAAAAATGCCACTGGCGTAGAAATACACAAAATAAAAATAAAAATAGCTAGGCTGTGGGCGAATAGAGCGATGGTCGGTGAATGTGCTATTCCTTGGTACATATTAACGTCCGCACTATTGAATACAGACTCATAGACCATCCTCATAACTAAAACCAGTTCGGAATTCAGAGAAAAAAATGTGGCTCAGTTCCCAGTTAAACTGTAGGATGTTGAGCTATTAATTAACCGTGCTGTCTAAGGAACATGACAGCCTTAGTAACACAACTCAAGATCGCAACACACTAATCTCAAATCCATTCTTAGGCTTAAAATACATACCTGGGTAGGTCGTCATTTCAGGAAGGTAGTAGGCCTAATAATAATAACTGCACAGAGGTTTCGTACCCACATTTCCTTCTTATTTTATGAACGTTTCTCTCACTAGAGGCCAACCGGTGGCGTGAAGCGTTGGAAACTGAAATTGGAGCTGTAATGGGTCCCGGCGAAACCTGATTTGCATGAACTCGATTGTTCTAATCCCACGAGACTGAGACATGGGAAACGCTAAGTCCGTCGGCCGCGTGAGGCTTGAGGCCACCAAGCGTTTTTGTACTGTACATTGATTTGAATTATGACATTTATTTCTCCCCTATAGAATATACTCGTATAGTCTATGGAGAAATTATTGTTTTCGTCAAAATTTATAATTTTGTTGAAATAGTGGAATTATCCATTTTCAAGTTCCCTGAATCAAAAAAATTGGTTTTCAAACTTACACACGTTATTCATATATACATATGAACTTTTATCATGGTCCCGGGCTTAACTGTCACCATGCGAGTTGCTCTCTTTCCATAAAATTTTATGATAAATACAATAAATTTGCTATAAAGCTAACATTACTGCCATAAACATGTATGATCCCTATGGAAATTATTGTTTGGACCAGCGGTTTTCTTGCGACGCGGAAAGCACAAATACTTGTTTATATCGCTAATTATTCTGTATTTAATATCAACTTACAGTACTTTTATTTATGGTTTAAATTATCACTCTCACAGAGAGTTGAAAGCTACAAAGCTATCTACTGTTATCTACCTACAGTAGCTGGTAGGACATATTAAGAGATAAGTACTAATTAAAAATAATAAACATTTTAGCGTATAAGCGTAGGCCTATTCATGGGGCACAAGTTGTAATGGTAAAGAACATATCTTAATTACTTTCAAAATTTAAACAATAATTATATTTTTCCACTTTTGAACAATTATGTCCACATTGAGCTGACAATCAGTCTTAAAAGGTCTTACAAATACGGCTTCGTGTATTTTAAAGATGCCGAAACAATTGATTATATATACTACATAACCTTACGTAGTACAGTACACTATTTAAATTCAAAGGCGAAACGAACTGATTTTTTTTGTCTCAAAGTACATTCAAGCACTAGTTTTGAAATGTTTTGTACCATCGAATTGGTTTACAATGTTACTTATGGCTACAAATTACGTAATAACACAGACATAATTACATCCTGATAAAATTTAATGAAATCTTCACAGTTTCTTCTTTAAAGGTACGTTCTTTTGGATGTTATTTTTAACTGATAGGAAAAAATCGTTTGTGAACTTAAAAGATATATAATTAGTATAAATACAGTAAGAGTTTCGTCTTTGAATTTATAATCACTTGTTCAAGTCAATTGTCAAAATGAATATGGAGGAGAAATACAGGTTTTTAAGATCCAAACCCGTAACTTCGACGACCATGGCCGACAGAGAGAATCGGAAGCCAAGGTTTCGCCAAGGGAAGCGAGTTCACTGCCTTAAATATGCAACACTTCCGCCCCTGCCATCCAGATAACATCTACAATGGTGAGCTTACAAGTGATATTTGTGGCAGTGGCTGTATCTGTATCCGGCGTTACTGTGGCTCGACCGACAGAGGGTAAGGTGTTTTGTTACTTCACTGTGGGACAATAAATTCTCAATTTCTCAATTTGCGAAACCTAACCTAAAAATAACTACTAAAATTAAATAATGTCAACAATCCATGTAGGAAGCAATAATTATTGCTATACATATGATAACTTTTCTAATTTTAGAAGCACATATCACATATTTAAATATATTTTAAATTAAATTCCACTATTATGGAATTGATCCGTTAAATTAATAAAAGTAAAAAATACTAGTAATCAATTAAACTTGAATTGTTGATATGTATAAAATATGTTGCAATTAACCTATTAATTTTTATAATTGAATATCTCATGTGAACAAATTTGGAAAGAAAGGTTTAGTAATTAGGCTTTGACGATGGGGTTTACAATCAGGAAAAAAGTTGATACACGTTATAGTTCAATTTAGTTTCATATTTATAATAATCAAACTATTATTTCAAATCCAACATATTATTAATTATTTATAATAATTATTTTGACATGGTAAAAATGAAGGTTCAGACATGCAACAAACTTACAAACAATTTTAAACCCGATTTAGGTAATCAAACTTCTAATTAATAAACCTGGCAACTCACTTGACCAGTCTTTGCAGTACCACTCATAAGTTTTTTAAATCTCACTTTTATCTGATTTAAATTCCAAGTACAAACAAGGGTGCGTCAGTTAATAAATGAATCGGTAACCTCTCATGTAATAATAACCAACACGTTTCATACTGAGTATACTTTATTTTCCAGAAGTAAAACTAATAAGTTGCAACACATATTACGCTTGCTATATTTAAAAAGTTGCGTTGGCAATTACTTAGTGAAGGCTTCAACTGGACCGGAAACCGGAAGTCGTGCTGTTATGCTGCGAACAGTACCAGTGGGTGCTGCCACCAACGCTCCGGGTGGTGTTGGACTGAATTAACGCTGCATTTCCGTGAGCGCCGTTATGTTGTTCCAGGAGCAATTAAATTGATTAAATTAATAACTACATAGTCAAAGATAGTACATAGCCCATCTATTTGAACTGGAACTTAATGTATAAGGCTACACAGTAGAATAGGGGTTTTATCTAACCATTTAAATTACATCTTAGTACATCTTATTAGACAAATTTTCTGTAACATACACTGATTACTTTGGAAGTATCATTCATTTGCCGTATTAATAGTTACTTATAATTACTGTAGGTACAGCTATTAATAACATATAGAATACTTGCAGTTAAGAAAGATATGGCAAATAACAAAAATTAAAACATTATAAAAATACCTCACTCCCAATTCAGATAACGTTCACTACTACCAAATAAATAAATACTTTTATTTTCATATAAAAAAACTTAACAACTTTAAAGTTTGACTGTAATATTTTGAGTGGCTGTAAGGAATTAATATTTGATAAATAAAATAATTATTATAAACAGAGTCTGACTCAAGAAATAAAATACATTATATTGTTATAATTTAATTTACAGAAAACAACAAATAGGCCCTAGACCCTACTGTTTACATATAAATATTAAAATTTTTGGGAAAAGTAAAACAAAAGTTTATTTAGGGGGTTTTGTTAGAATTCAGATTATAAAAATAGGATAATCCTACCTAGTTTCAATATAAATGGAAACAATAAACTGATTATCAGATTTCGCATGGCCAGGCTTTAAGTTATTCAGTGTTTGGAGCCTGTAGGAATGGTTAAAGCTGCTACCCGCTTTCTTAATTTATAGAGCAAGGAAAACAAGAACGATTCAACAAGCAATACTTCATAGTCCATGTATGCAGCTAATGATTTGTACATTTGTAAATCATTAACTGATATTGGTCAAACCTTTCAAAAGCTTGCAAATCTCTTCTAAAATTAAGGTATTGATCATAATGTACAAGGTCAATCCATTAAAGAGGATTTATTTAAATGCAGTATAACAATTTTATTAAAGCTACTTGTTTAATTATTTTACAGAACATCATGGCTGCAAAACCAAAGAAAACTCTTTCAAAGAATGCTTTATAGAGTCAGGGAATCACATTTTTAAAATGCTTCACAAAGGTAAGAAATTTAATTTAATTATTCTTTAACTTATATATGGTAATTAAATAAGGTTGTATGGTTATGAAGTTAAAATATTTTGACAATAAATACTCTTAAGTATCAGTATCAATGCACTTGCACATAAAAACGGGTTTTGTTGGGTGATGTGACCTTACCAAGAGGTGATGCATACCAAGTTTCATGGAAAACGGATGGGAAATAAGGAAGAAATTGATTTTTTAATATTCTTCATAAGAATAACATCACACGCTCTCAAAGGATGTTAATCGTGGACAGTAAACTTCACTTTTCTCTGGAACCGTTAATCATAGACGAATAATTCAAAGTAATAATTTGTTTATTCTTCTAAGCTGGTTTCAATGGTGGAAGTCAAACTATACTTTACCTTTATTAGTTTTGCAGGAAACTTAAAAAAAATATTTTTTGACAGTTACAAGTCCATAAATTTTGAAGCGTAATTTTTACAGACGTTGGTGTCATATTATTTAGTACTCTATGCACTATAAACTATCAAATTTTAATTATAATCGTTTTTGAGAAATTTGGATTTTTCACATTTTTAAGGGGCTTTTTAGGGGTGAACTACTCTTTAAAATAAAAAAATTCAAAAAATAAAAAAAACACCTGGAGTACAGTGATTATATGAAAACATACCAAATTTCATATAAATCGGACCAACAGAGTAGGCTGCAGCTCTGCAAACATCCAAACACACACACACACACACACACACACACACACACACACACACACACACACACACACACACACACACACACACACATACGGTTAGGCATACATCACGTCAAAACCACTTTCTTGGATTCAGGGGATCCCAAAATGTATATATACACTCTTAACTCAAGTACTTTCTCCATATACTATCGTATAAGTGGGAGAAAGTAAGAACAACTTCCCTTTCATCTCTGTGATGTTGGTACTTGTGCTCAGGTGACAAGAGCCTCAACCTGCCCGTATTGGACCCCTTGGAGGTCAAGAAAATGACTGTGTTCAACCTCGGGGAGCGCATGAGGTTGGAGTTGACAGACGCTACTCACACTGGGTTGGGAGATTCAGTCATAAAAAGTGCTGAGTAAGACAAATATATTTTACACTACTCTTTAATTAAAGGTAGTTTGTTTCTTTTTTTGGGATCTAAGAAAATCATAGATTTCCTTACACCAAAACAAATAATGATCATCTGGTCCAAACAATACTTTTGTATTGACCAAAACAGAGCCTTGCATTCACAGCAACTGTACTTGGAGTACTACTATTATATTATAATAAATAAGATAATTGTTGGCAGGTACAATTTTAGTCAACAAGTTTTATTAACAAACAATAATATCCATAAAAAATCAGAATCATACCTTAAAATCATACTTGGAAGCAACAGAACTTATTACTTCAAATTTATATTGATAGAACAATTTTGATTACTTATAACATTTATTTCCTAGTTTAGTTTCTTTTGGAATCCTTCTAATACTACTGTTGATGTATATTGATGAAAACTATTGGATTAAACATTTTCTGATAATGTTTTAAAGAGTTTATTTGTTTTAGCGAATTTCCCATAGGGAAGAAGCTATTACGGTAGGTCTCATGGTAAGACTTAAGCCCAGGACCATGTTATTTTTTCGTCTTTAGGTGCCCAGAGTCCAAAAACAATAGTCGTTAAAATTTATATATATATGTGTCTGTGAACACGATAACTCTCGTAAAAATGGTCCGATCGAGACCAAATTTGGTAGAGACGTGTATTCCTACAAATGCTCGGACAAGTTCGTAGACCAGACATATCGGTCAATGGGAACAGATAGTTTAGGGGGGGTTTGTACCCCAAAATGGGGTTTTTTGCGTTTTTAACATGTAATTTTTAAAAATTTCTAATTTTATATTTTACCATTGGAATAAGCTTAACAAACTACACAATTAAATTCCTTAAAGTTTTTTTCTATCTCCAACGGTTACCGAGATATTAAAAAATCTAAACACAGTACGTTGTATTGTGGGGCTCCAATGTTAATCTTATGGAGGATAGGAAAAAATTAATATTTCCCATATTAATCAATATTTTTCGATAAAACTTGATATTTAGCTTCATGTGGTTGAGATCTATCCATTTATGCTTAAAAATCATAGTTTATGTGTTTATCATGGCAGCAAACCTGCATACTCTTTTCCCATATTAATCATATAGGGAATAGGCAAACTCCTTTATTTATGGACAGATGTTGATTAAAGTTGGTATAAATGTTAAGATAAAAATTATTAATGATAGAAATGACTTCTTTCAGTGTTCCTCACAGCAGCTAACCTGCACACTCTTTCCCATGTTAATCTTATGGAGAATAGGCAAATAATACTCATGTTTATGGACATATTTTTATAAAACTTGTCATATATTAAATTATTGATTTGGAAATTCGCTGAGTATGCAGGTCTGCTGCGACAGGGGTATTTTGTATTGTAATGAAATATATCGTCCACTAGACATCATGAAAGCTCCGTTTTAGAGCTCCATAAAGTTTTCCACGCGAGGCTTTCTCAACCTGGAATGGAAGGCTTTTAATTAGTAGTGAAATAAACTATTATATTTTAGTAGCCACTCAACAGGTCTAGTTTTGTATTTATAATTTTCAAAATCAATATATTTTAAGATTTTGATGCTTACATAACGAAACCAAAGATATTGGGTGGACCGATGCCTCTAGGTATCAAAGGAGGCAACTCAACCTTACATAAAATGAATGAATTGAATTCATGGTCATGATTCTCTACTTAATACTAATATGGAGAGATATAAGATAAGTAATTATATCTCCTCTGATGGCTACTCTGTAGCAATATAAATATCTATATAAATCAAATCAGAGTCGAGTTCTGTCCACACATTGCTTGAAATGATTATATTTTTGGCCATTTTTACTTTTTATAACACTTTTTTAAAGCCGAAAAGATCTTATATCAATTTCAACACTAAACAAGGTTTATTGTACCACTACTCTGTTAAAAAAAGAGCAACCACTCTATGGTGAAACTTATTTCATCGTTCTATATACCTTTTGTAGAAGTGTTTCTTTACTTTAAAATAACCCACAAGCTATAAAGATAAAATAATTAGCTCTCGAATACTGTACCCAGGTTTGAACAATATTAGTCTTATTTTTCTAAGTTTTATAGAACATGTGATTTAAAAAAGTGGTTTGATAGAAATAAATAACCAAAACTGTCAAATTAAAAGCGATATTATAGTTTGTTTACATGGATAATTGGCTTAACACATTTCATAGCCATACCATATTAACATACCGGTATAACATAATTGGGTATATGATTTGATTTTCTAATAATTTATCTAATTGTAAATACTTGTGCTGAAAATTTATTTTTTATTTGTATGTACTTATTTCTTAAAGATTTCAAGTTCATTTGTCATAATAATACATATCTTACTTCTGAACACTTAATCCTACAACCGGTTCGTGCTCGCTGCCAATATAATAAAAATACAAGAACAATTTCTTTAGGAATGATATTTATAAAACTATATTTATAAACTAACGTTACACTTAAGGTATGTAAAAATGTATCATTACATGTATTAATTAATTATTGGGAATTAAATAATTCATTCATTCATTTTCATTCATTTCTTCCAAAGTTATTGGGAATTAAGTAATTAAAAGGTGCAGCACAGTATAATAGCATGTTACATGCAAAGTCCATTAGCAATACCTAAGTTTCTAAAACTCATCAATTTCCAAACTTGACATTTAGTTCATATCGAGTTTGGTAATTTATAGTACATTTTATAGCGAAATCTAATTTCAAGTTAGTATGTTATTGTATGTTTATAAAATTTTCTACACATATTTTGATTACAAATTTTGCATGGGACTTAACTTTTTCCAGCCTTAAAAACATTTCTATTTAAGTTGATGAGAACCACTGTAACCAATCAACAGTCAAGGCAAATTATTTTAAAACTACTGAAATTATAACCAGTGTATTGATTAAACTGTTTATTTATAAATAATAATTTAAAAAAATACTTTATGTAATTTTTATGTTTTCAGAGCCGATCCTGAACATTATAAGTTCAAGGTAAACCTAAAAATTCCTAAATACAGCATCAAGGGGAAATATGATATGAACGCTAAAATTGCCAGTTTGCCCATGCAAGGACAAGGGGATGCTCTTATTGAATTGGGTGAGTAAATTTACAGTGTTTCTAGTCATTTTTTATAAAGTTTATCTAAATATCATTTAATAATTTATTGTTTCGAAAATAATCATCAAATTTCGGTAAATAACAACAACAAGAGAAATAAAGTTAAATATTAATTGTTAGAATTTTATGGAGGAACCCCCTCCCCACAGTTTTACCAAAGTTTTACCAAGTTTTACCAGTTTTACCAAGCTTTTTTTATTGAAAGGGGCGGATTACTCCCAAGGCACTTCAGCCGTAGCAGCATTTTGCGCACCCCTGTGTGGGTTGCGGCATTATCACATTCAGGGGATCCCAAAACTGATATATCCACTCTCAACTCAAATTTGAAAATTATGATAAAACAATACTTTCTCCTCATAATATGTAGTATAAGAGGAGAAAGTAAAAATACTTAGAGCCTCAATGCCTAAATCTAGTTTAACTCAGTAGTTAGTTTAAACTAGGTCATAGAGAAATTTACCAGCTTAGAGTATAGATGACTGTCAAGTGAAACCCCATTAAAACTAAAAATCTATTTCTAATTTAAATCTTTTGTAGATCATCACAATAAAAAATTATTTTACTGCGGTAACCTACAAATAAAGTTTTTACTTTAGCGAGTTCCAACACGTTTTCATATAACAGTCAGCTGTACTCTATGCTGATAAATATTTGACAAAATGACAAAATAACTTTGGTACTGGACAGTACACTGTTAATAATGTGTAAATAATTTGGAATAAAAACTAAAACAATAAAAAAACTATCCACAAAGAAACTAACAGAGTAATAAGAAATGAGAAAGGTTAGACTAACCGGAGTAAGGGACCAAAACTAAGGTCGGATTATAGGGGTTCTATTGTAAAATATAAAAAAATATAAATAATAATTCCCATTTAGAAACCCAATTAAATAAGAGTCATAAATAACATTCATTGTTTACTAAACCAAATTTGAATTAGAATCACTAAGCTATATATATATTTCACTGAAATAATGAATAAATTTACTAGTAAACTTACCGTATACACCTTATACTCTGTACAGTAAATTTAGAGTATACACCTTACTGTGTATAGAAAACTTACTGTGTATAGTAGGTCCTAAACATTCTCAATATATCTTAGTGTGTAAAGTAAACATACTGTTTAAACCTTACTGTGTATAGTAAACATACTGAATAAATCTTACTGTGTACAGTAAACTAACTGTTTGAACCTTACTGTGTACAGTAAACTAACTGTTTGAACCTTACTGTGTACAGTTAACTTACTGTATACACCTTACTGAGTACAGTTAACTTTCTGTATACACCTTACTGTGTACAGTTAACTTACTGTATACACCTTACTGTGTACAGTTAGTTATTGAAATGGCGACCTCCCCAGGTCGGTACCATTTTACGCCAAGTATGAATGAGAAATGAGTGTAAGATGATTGTGGCACGATCTAGTAGTCTTGTTCAGTAACAAGACTTAGTCAGCCTTAGTCAGTACTAAGGCTGACATCTTCCTTAGACAGGACTGTTAAGTAATAGCACAACAGCCAATGGCATATCTAAGGGACCTACAGTATAACGTGGAGTTTGACAATGCCTTTGAATTACGAACTGACCTCATTATGAGGATGGACTTAGCGGATTAGTGTAGACCTCAATAGTGTGGATGTCAATCCATACAAGAGAACTCTACACCCACTGACAATTGCTTACAACTATCCACAATTCGTGACCTCCAAGTAGCTGGATTACAGGACGATCCCAGTCAGCAAACTTATACATACAATATATAAACCTTTCTGTATACAGTAAACTTACTGTATACATCTTATTCTGTATAGTAAACTTACTGGTATTATAATCCAAATTTACTCACGTATAAGATTTTATTGTAATTTTCCAGAGGACCTGGATGTAACTTGGGAGGTACAGGGTAAACCAGTAACCAGGAAGGGCAAGCAATACATGGATATCACTGAGTTCAAGGCCAACTTCACACCGAAAATTATGAAGATACATTTGGACAACCTGTTTAATGGAAATAAGGAGTTAGGTGAGATATATAATTGATCCTATTTCTGAAAGTGTTTTTGATGGGTTGTGGACGAACTAAACAATATTTTGCACTTCATGAATTCATTCATCCCATTCGAATTCTGTTCAGACCATAAGGGTCTGGAGTTAAATATGTAAATCAAAAGTTTGTTTTGAAAAAAATTGCTATTCAAGAATAGGCTTTTTACCTAAACACGTTACAATTTTTATGAAATACATATACATACAGTAATTTCCAATAGTCCTAAATATAATTGTTAAACAAAAACAATCATACAAACATTGATTGTATTTTAAACAATAAAATACATACAAAACAAATAAATAACAAAACAAATAACAATAAAATAAACAACAAAATATATAAGTACACTCATACACTCATACACGGCATACACTCAGTTGTAAAATGCAATAATATGTATATTTAATATGTATTTTATTTCCGCAGGAACCACGATAAACACATTTTTGAATGAGAATTGGGAGGAAGTTTTGACCCAGTTGAGACCGGCGATGCAGAGATCATGGAGTCATCTGATGAAAGCAATTGGAACCAAACTCCTGGAAAAAGTTCCATACAAAGAAATGTTCCCTGATATGTAACATTGTCTATGTCAAGCTTAACAGTGTAGAAAATGTGTTACCAAAATATCTATTGTGATTGTAATTATTAAGTTAATTTATTAGTGTAAATACTTTCATTTCATTTATGTATATATTTATTGAATAACAGTTTTCAAGCAAATTGCTTCATTTCATCTCATTTGTTGTTATTCTTTGGTTTCTGACGTTGATTTTCACTATACGTTACTTTTAAAAATTCTATAAAATTTTTTATCACCAATTATAAGTCATGTTTCGAGATTCATATTAGGCCTGTATTATACGTAAGAGAGTTGAGAATTATTGAAGGGTTTTTAAATCTTCAATGTTATTAGGTCTGTGGAGAAATTTTTATATTTTGACTTCCTCATTGAAATATTAACTAGCAATAGTACAGCACTATTATTTACTAATTTAGAGACATTCATATCAATGGGAATAGTAAGCCAAGAAAGATAGAAAAATTTTAAATTGTCAACTGGGACCTTATAATGCAACCACATTTTTAATCTGGTAGGGCAGTGGTTCCCAATTGGCGAACCATGGTCAGGATTCAAATCGCCACCCCATTTTACGGTCGAATCACCCAAAAGTCTTCAAGTGTTAACAGATATGGACACCATACAACATACCATTACACCAGAGTCCCGGTAATCCGAACATCCGGTTAATACGAACTACCTGATAGGGAAAGGTTACTGAGTTTAAATTAAAAACGAAGCAATGTAATTTTAATTGAAACATTTTAATCTACAGCACGAATTATACAGTACTAAATACACAATGTTAATTAAATACAATACAATAATAATTAATTTTTTTGCCGGAATGGCAAAACATATAGTGGACAGACCTATATGTGAACAGAGATAAGGTATAAGTTAATTGTTAAATACACAGTTCGGATCTAAAATACCGTAATGGATTTTATTGCTACTTTAAATGCAAATTTACACTGCATTTCCGGATAATCTGAACAACTTAGTAATCCGAACAGGGTTCGTACAATAAGTTCGGATTACAGGGACTCTGGTGTACTACACAATGAAAATTAATTCTGACAAACCCTAAATTAATTCTGACAAAACTGATAACGGTATTTCTTGTATTTATGGCATTTGCCAATCATATTTATATGTTGCATTATGACAACCAGGAGCTGATTCGGGGCTTCGGCCTTGGAATTAGACCTGCCCGTTATAGTTTTATAGATACGGTATTTGAAACGGACCTTCACCTTCATAACATTAAATTGGTGGTCACTATGGTAGGAATGAAAAAAATTGATTTCCACGGAAACAGAAATAAATAAGCTATTTATAACTGTCTTAATTTATTCACATTTTACTGCCCTTTGACAAAATAATGACAAGGCACTTTAAAAAACTGTACAGAATATATGCGGAGCTATTTACATAGTGGGTTGAACACTGCGGGCTGGAGGTTTTGGAAAAACACAAACAAGGGCTATTTTTTGGCTGCAGTTTTCCGTAGTAAAGGAGCGCTGCCAGGGGGACGTTTGGCTGCGGCAGAGCTGGCTGCGGGACGGGAGGATGCTGTAGAGGACTGGCTCACGTCACTTCGCTAAATACAAAATTATGAGTATAGATAGTCTTAATAATAATCAAAAATAAATAATTTAGTGTCAGTGACATGTTAAGTTTTATAAAAAAGTATCTTAACCCTAGAAGTGGCAAGCTTTTTACTCTTAACTGTAACATAAAAATAATTACTAATATCTTCTTGAAATATCAAAGTTCAAACAAAAAAAGCTTAAAACATGCCCCCCCCTTATAACCACTAACCACAAAAGCAAAACAGGTGTCCACTGCAATCTCAATTAAGCCTACAAATGCCGTCAACTTCCACCCAAGCCGGTCACCGTTTATTTCAGGTGGGCCCTCCACTCCGCTATACCACACATTTGCAAGCCAAATTGGGATTGCTCATGGTCGGGATTCGAACCCTAGCACTTCCGAATGGCTAGAACGTTACGCTCGTCAGCGTAGCGCGTTAGTCGCCTCGGCCATCAGTGCCTAGAAGAAGAAAGCGCTTACTTGGTTATAGACCTGCCCGGTGGCAGGCTCGTGTACTACGAGAGCAGTTTCGGTTGTTGGCCCCCAGAGGGAAACACGGTCACGTAGGCGATAGTGTCTAACAAGTCCACTAAACTGACGACAGATGCCTCCACCTGCCAATTCTTATTGAATATGTAAATGCGTCGTAAATTACGACTTTGCCATTTCTAGGGTTAACCCTGGAACTGGCAAAGTCACGAATAATTCACGTAAAGTAATTCACGACGCATTTACATATTCAATAAGAAGTGGCAGGTGGAGGCATCTGTCAGTTTAGTGAACTTGTTAGTCACGTAGGCGCTCTACGTGACTGAGTTGCCCTCTGGGGACAAGTAACCGAACCTGCTCTCGTAGTGCACTAGACTGCCACCGGGCAGGTCTATAACCAAGTAAGCACTTTCTACTCCTATGCACTTAGTGGCTGAACCAGCTAACGCGGTACGCTGACGAGCGTAACGTTCTAGCCATTTGGAAGTGGGGTTCAAATCTCAACCATGAGCAATTCCAATTTGGCTTGCAAATGTGTGGTAAAGCGGAGAGGGGGGCCCACCTTAAATAAACGGTAGCCGGCTTGGGTGGAAGTTGATGGCATTTGTAGGCTTAATTGGGATTGCAGTGGACACCTGTTTTGCTATTGTGGTTAGTGGTTATAAGGGGGGGGCATGTTTTATGCTTTTTTTTGTTTAAAATTTGATATTTCAAGAAGATATTAGTAATTATTTTTATGTTACAGTTAAGAGTAAAAAGCTTGCCACTTATAGGGTTAAAGAATATTAGAATAAGGAAGAAATTACATATTCATAATGGCACAAAATTTCTATCTACAATATTCATTTTTCACTGTTCAAACAAAATTATTTGCACTAAACCAGTATGAAGCTTCTTTCAAGAATGATTTCACTACATTTTCACAACTCACTGATGTGGGTATGGACCGATAAAGCAATCCATGTACATGAATGAGAGAGAAGTGATATTAGAAGGCAGGTCAGAAATCATAGAAAGTTACAAGCCCTTAATAAAATAATTCAACTTACACAGTACCATAGAGAAATAACCTGGTCACTTTGTTCATTTTTGTTACTTCCTCACCTTTCAGTTTTCCTGGAAACTTTGTTTTCAACAACATCAGACAACATCAAAAAGACAAATAGCATCCTAAGGTCACTCATTTCGTTTTTAGTATTTGTCTGTTATGTGTCAGAGTTTTCAATGTTTTCTGGTTCCAAGTGCAAATTCCTGGTAAAAAATATATTGTGAGGAAAACTCAACAAAAATATTAGTGGAATAATATATCTTTAGAAGTAAAATTCAGAAATCACTTTTTATGACAGCTATTTACATCAAAAATGCTCATCAATCCAAAAAATAATAATAGATCTATATGTATTTATTTCTCTATGGTGGAAAAGTAGAATAAAAATATAAAATTAATTATATAGGCCTACTGTAGTTCATCGTATACTGTTACTGTTACACATCATCACTTGACAATAAATATTTTCTTTAATTATACCTGTGCTAGTATATGTACTATATTTATACTGAAAATGTTTGTGGAATATTAGCACTAAATGTTAAATATATTATGATATTATTAAGCCTCCAGAATGTTAAGAATATAACATTATTAATAACATATGTTAAATATATTGTACTAAGCTCGTACTAAACTATTTTTCTTCATACTAAAAAATATGCTCTACTGCTTTAATAATGGAACATTTTGAACAAATAATAGGAAACTGAGATAACAGAGCTTCTGATTAAAATAAATCCATACAAAAACCCTGATATTCAACAAAATAAGACATGTAGCAGGATATTTTTACTCTGAAACCTATAGTCTAGAATCAGAAACAATACAGATCCCGACAGATCCGTACTGAATATTTCAGTCTTATTGAAAAACCTGGAAAAACACCATTCACATGTCTGACTCGATTAAAATACCAAATATCAGGATATTGTTGTAAACGTTTGAACATTTTTTCTGTATAATAATATTCCCACAGTTTTCATTGGTTTTTTGTCAATTTTATCGCTAGTTCTTGAAAATATATGTTAATCACAACCAGATCAGCCATCTACACAGACTAATTATAGAGTAACTGTGGTATGAGATTCCATTTTTACTAGGCCCTGAAAATTCACATATTAATAAAGAACAACTTACAGCAGGGGAAGGTTCGGTCCTTGTCACACTCGTAGCTCGAAGGGGTCGCTGGGTTGAGTCAGAGCCGATGTCTGATTGGCTGGGCAACGGCGGCTTCGCACTTCTCTCCATGCTAACAACACAACATTAGAGTCATTTTGGTTGATGGTTAGACTGTTGTTAGACTAGTTTTCTTTAACCTTAACTGCCCATCACCATGGGCCTAGGGGCCTGCACGGTGAATTAAAGACTGCGAGGTATTGTTGAGGCGTAAGTCACATAGGCTAGTCAGAGGTGACTGCTCGTGATCTGACAGGAGTCACCGGAACTGGTTTTGATCCACCAACCTTTGACCTACTGGGTCAGAGCATTATCTGTAAGCTGTGCGGTAACACAAGTAAATTATCAGTTGACTCAAGTAAGCCAACTTGGATGTACTCAGTTTTAGCTTAAGGAGGACTTACTTCTTAACCTACTAATCATGGAAAACCATCGAGAATTCAATATATTTAGAGAGTAAATGCCATAGAATACCTTAGAAGATCTCTTAAGAATCTGTTTAACACAAAATTCCAATGTTATTATTGTTAGTTAAAAAATGGTACCTATGGCATGGCATGGCCAGCACGGTAGCTCAGAGGTAACACGCTGGCCCGGTAGGTAAAAGGTAGGAGGATTGAAACCAATATCTAGCGACTCCTGTCAGTTCACGATTGGTCACTGGCTACCCTATGTGACTCATGTCGACACTACCTTGCTATCTCTAATTCACTGCACAGGCCCTAGACCCATGTTGATGGGCAGGTTTATTTTTTTTTCAATTGGTGGCCCAAAAAACCTGACAGTTTTCAAAACAGAAACAAAATGTAATGCATAACATTTTAATTTCTTATTAGTAGCCAAAATGTTCACACATCTATGTCATTTTTATTTATGGAAAACAATATCACTCAGATGACTCTCCTTCGATTTGCACGCAAGTCTCCATTTGAGACTTACTTGGTTGCAGTTGGTGCTTGGTAGTTTTTGACAAAGGTTGCCATCACTCGGCAGTTCATCCACATTGGTATTGCAGCAACTTCATTCCTTATGTAGTTCTTCTACTCAGCAATCCTTTACTGGGGCTACTTTTTAAGTAGCACCACAACCAAGCACTTAGGTCCGGGGACCGAGCAGGGCAAACAACATTACCAAAACAGGAAATGATTCCAGGAACTGATCTCGCAAAACAGCCATTGACAAATTTTCTGTGTACGCAGTTGCTCCATCTTGTTGGAACCACATAGAGTCCATATCAATACCTAGCTCTTGCAATCTGGGAACTATGAAGTTCTGAACCACATCAATATATCACTCTACATTCACAGTGACTGCTGCACCATTTGGTCTTAAAAAAAGACTTTAATACAGATTCTGTGCATACTAGCCCTTGAAACTGCTATTGCAACAGACTGTTTCCTAGCTGACAGTTTGGGGCTTTCAAGCACTGATTCGCGCATCCTTTCGATGTTTTCAGGAACGTGAACAGATCTAGGTATACCATTTGGCTTAGTTTTCAATGCAGATGCAGTGTTTCTAAAATTGAAAATCCACAACTTCATTGTATTCCGACATGGTACAGCACCATGATGGGGAATATGAAGGTTGTTATGAAACAATCGTTTCGTAATAGTCACTGACTCATCATTTTTTTTAACACTTCAATCACAAATGCACAATGTTGAACAATCCTCTGCTCCATATTTGCTAAAATGGCATAACCTAATGAGTAAAATGCTGCAACAATGAAGTTTGTACACAAAACAACAATTGAGAATCAGCTGTTTAAAGTGTCAGCTTTTTATGGGCCACCCAGTACAACATTGTTTATTTGAAGCCTATCACAGATTATCATGTGACTAAGGATGAATACTTTTTGTAACAGTTAACACAGAGATGCTTAATATTTAAACATCTCTTCATGTGTTGGATTAAAAATTTAAATATATGATAACACTATTGATAAAATGTTTCAAATAATTGATTAAGATTAGTTACTGATGTGATTTCCTTTATCATAGATCTCGAAGTTCACAAGTTGGTAAATATTGGTTTTGACTCAGCGTGCTGTCTCAGATAGTTAACACCCAAAAGTGTCTATTACTCACCTCCCAGCTCTAGACGTTGATCCAGACTTTTTGAATATGTCCACTATTTTGTCTTTCAAATTGCTTTTGCTCCCTTTAGGGTCTTCCAGACCGACGGATCCCAGACTTGTATCTGAACCTATATCCGTCTGAAAATAGATTAAAATTAGTCATAATAATGTTATAATTTTTCTTGAGGTTTTTATGGAAAGCACCCACAGTAAAATTTAGTATAAAGTAAACAGTATCATAGTATTCAATACAACAATATCTTTTTATCACAAGTCAAATTTTTTAAGGGAATTATAAATATACCACCCCCTGTTCACAACACTGTCACTGTTTCACCCTGTTTCACTGTCTTCACAACAAAATTTCTAAGTGGCGCGTTGTTCACTTAAACTTGCCATCATGAAAAACGAAGCAACAGTGAAACAGCTACAGCAAAAAATGACGCTACAGACGAACAGAATGAGCTAGCCCAACGAGCCGCACGGTTCTGAACTGGCTAAGAGTTGCGATAGACACGCCCTAGTGGCGCTCACCCGTACTATCAAAGCTCCGACCTCAGCAGACAAATTCCGGTTACTTTTGGGTACCCCCTCGTATTATGTATAGAATGGAAAAGTAAAATGCAGTTGATGTTTCATCCCTTTGTTCTATTTTTTTTCGCTAGAAATTAAGGAGGTTGGAAGTCATTGTTAGACAATCAACCCTGTTCTTTTTACCACAAAATGTTTACAGTAAAACCTCCCATATTTTTCCTCGACAGGACTGGGCCATGTTTACAACAGCTGAAAAGTTTGATATTAGGAGGAGCAAATAAAACACAAGGTAAAAAAAGCAAAAACCAATACATTGTACAGTGTATTTTAATAAAACCTTACTGTACCTATAACATATTAATTAAAAAAACAAGATATGAATTATAACTTGTTGAAAATTCAGAACCAAAATTCAAATCTAAATTAAGACGTTTTTTAGTGTCGCACATGTTTTACTCGGTGGACGAGTTCATGATGCATTTTTTGGGGGGAAACACTGGCTTGAGATCTCAGTTTTTATTAGTTTTCTTTTATTTAATGAAACCCGGCTGAAAATAATTTATTGATTTATTTTATATATATTTTTTGCTGTTTAGATATTTATATTTATTGTTTTTACTTTAAAATGTTTAATTATTATATGTATAAAGTATAAAATATTTATTTATTATATGTTTGAAATAAATTGTAGCTATTATATTATGACGATTGCTATGCAAATGTTATTTTGTCAACGGCAATAAAGATTATTATTATTATTATTATTATTATAACTGAAAAATGATAATATTTATTTGTAATTGTCTCTAGAAGAAACAGAATAAGTCTTTAACGTTTTGATAGACTCAATAATGATGGGATCAAGGAAATCACAGCTGGACACAAGGTCGGATTTTGGGATTAATCATTAATTGTAAGGTCGGATAGGGGTGGTTCTACTGTACCTGTAGTTGGATTGAAGTTATTGCTTTAATTCAATAACAATAGAAAAATAAATCACCACATAGAGAATTGAATAATTTCATGAAGTTTTTAACGTGGTAAAAAATTCAAGTATTCTAAATCTTTGCCTAGCCTTATTGAGTTTAAAATTATGACTCTCAATACTATTTTAACCATTAACCCTAGAAGTGGCAAAGTTGTAATTAACAACGCATTTACAAATTCAATAAGAAGTAGCAGGTAGAGGCATCTGTGGTCAATTTTGCAAAATTGATAGACACCATCGCCTTTGTAACCGTGTAGTGCCCTCTGGGAACTGATACAGGAATTGCTGATACAGTTCACTGTACTGTTGCTTGCTTTTTAGCCAAGTAAGCACTTTCTCCGACTATGTACGGTGGCCAAGGCGGTTATGGTGTTACACTGACAAGTGAAACTTTAGAAGCCATTGGGAATTGCTAGGGTTCTAATCCCGACCAAGAGCAATCCTAAATTGACTTGCAGATTTGTGGTATAATGGAAAGGGCTCACCTTAAACGGTAACCAGCTTGGGTGGAAGTAGACAGCATTTGTAGGCCTAATTGGGATTGCAGTGGACACCTGTTTTGCTTCTTTGCAATTTTTTGTTTATGGGTTGGGGCACGTTTTGTGTTAATACTTAATATTTTAAGAATAGATACATAATAAAGTTAAAGGTAAGATGCTTGCTACTTCTAGGGTTAAATTTGCAAGTCATAAATAAATTATGGCTATTCATTAACTAAAACATACACTTTTCATAACTACTTAAAATATTAATTTGATTTCTTACCTCGCTTAAGCCATAATCTCTATCGTGATCTACACTCCTGGAAGACTTTGTAAGCTTCTTCAGCTTTCCAAACAAACCTTTTTTCTGTTTCTTGTCAGAGGGAATCATTTCACTTTTTGTAGAACCACCAGACAGTCGACTGAAACGAAAGAGTTCAGTTAGTGTCTTATTAGCACTCAACTCAAAGTTAAACTGCATAGCCTCAAGTTTCCTAGAACCACTAAATATCCGTCTCTCCAAACAGTTCTATTGTTAACACATTAAGACCAAGACTTTAAGTAAATTTCTTTATAAGAAATCAGCTTAAACTTTTGGTCAAACTTTTTTTACAGATGTGGAAATATTTTTGAAAGTAAAACCATGGTAACTATTGGTGTTACAGTAGAAAAATTAATTTCATGCTAAACCGAAAGGTCACCTCTTTGCATTTGACATAAATGGTAAAAATTGAACACCTAACCTTTTTTATTTAAAGTTTTGTTACCGGTTTATTATACTATTAATTAACTTGATTCTAGTTTATCTTTGCATTGAAAGAAGTATTGTTTATAAATACCTTTTTTGAAAACGAATTTGATATTGAGTTTAAAAAAATTAAGCTAACCTTACTAAAAAGTACTTCGGTTTTTAGATGAAAAGTGGTAATATAGACCTATGTACATAACATTTTATTAAAAAAAGTAATAAAAACAGTTTTGAATGACCAAAACATTTAAGTTTTGAACAGTATTGTCATTGCAGCTTTTACAAGTAGATCTAGTTGAAGCTGTGTGTTTTTTGCAGTGATACTATACAGACTAAAATTTTCTATTCATATGTTCATATGTCATATGTCATATAAGATCAGAGTTAATGTGAGATCTCATGGCCTAAATATTCAGTTAGAGCATTATTTTCGTCCAGAATCAACGATGTCCAGTTCACGGTCTATCAATTCGTCAATCTAACTCAAAATAAGAGATTCTTAATTGTTTTTAGATATTATACTATTATAACAAAAATATATTCATTCTTAACACTTAAACAAAACGTGCATACAAAAAAAAACTAAAAACACAAAAGACTGCACCACGAGAAAAATTTTAACAATAGGACGGACGTCTGGTCAGATTCTTTCTAACCGGCCATACACACTCAACTTTTGACTCAACCCTACCCCTCCAAAGGATTAATAATCTACTAAATAGGTGTAACGGTCGTCCAATATGGTCGGTGACACAAATCTGAGCAAGGGAGAAACAATTTGTTTAATAGACCAATCTTGTTACAAAAAAACTAACCAGATGATCACTTACAAGTTAAAGCAGCAACTAATGTTGTATACGCAAAAATAAACTTTCCGTGGCTATTCAACATTTTTCAACTTCATAATCATACTTCTTATCGTGGCATTAGCATCTATGTTATGGCTAGTTGGGCTATTAATTAACAGTCCTGTCTAAGGAACATGTCAGCCTTAGTCAGTAACAAGACTACAAGATCGCGCCACAATCATCCTACATTCAATCCTCATTCATACTTGGCTTAAAATACCTACCTTGTGGTATGGTCGCCATTTGAAATAATCTAATCTAATCTAATCTATGTAAATTTTTTTCCATTTATTATGTTTGAAAATGGCTGGCTCTAACTGTACCATAAAGTGTGTAGGTCCTCTACTTGAACTACTCTCTACTCAAGGGTTTTCTACACACTGTGGACTATAAAGTTATTTTTATTATTAAAAGGTGAAGGCAGAATATTTATTTTGAAGTAAAACCAGAAAATAAGTTAAAAATCTGGACAACTCGACGATACGGGGACAAGAAAAACTGCAATATTTTATTTTCAGAGTAAATTTAGAGTACCAGAGTATTCTGTATTTTAAAGATTTTCTAAACCAGTGGTATCAATTTTTTATCATTTTGATAGGGAACAGTTCAAACCCCGGTTGTGTTACAAGGTATGTCAATAATTAAAATATATAAGTCACCTGAGGTTTACGCAACCCCATGAGGTGATTGGAAACTACATCAGTCTCACATCCTGGTTGAGAATGGTAGCTCTAACACGGCAAAGAAAACGCTGCAGACTAATATTAAAAAATGTGATAGTTTTATCAAATGTATGACATTTTTAAGTTATCTCAAAAAAAAGCATGTGTCAGTCCTCTGTTAATGTTTATTTGGTTTTATGTTGTTCATTGTACCAAATGTGAAATTTTAGTTGAAAAGTGTTAATTTAAAAAAGGAACTAAATTTCGTAATCTCATATGGTGATTTTTAACGTTATATCTGAAACATAAGAGACAAGTTTGGGAAAATTTATTGTACCCACAACTCATGCTCCCATTCACCGGGAACATGAAACACAATTAGAACTGTATGATTCCTCCCGGACACCAGTACAGTAAATGGGAATCTACCGTATGCCTCCAAGATGAACATTGGGAACTAGTCATACAGTCCGTTTCCTCCAAGAGTGATTACGAGCGCATGAGTCGTAAGCCCATAGGATGGACTCTAGGCACAGGAGCATATGGAAAAGAAGGAACTGACACATTTTTGGGGAGAAATTCTATGGTAAAAATGTTCTCTAATTAGGGGAACCCATAATGGTCTCACTTCAACTCAACGTATTAGTAACTTAGGCCTATCTATCATTATTTTCTTGGTTCTACATGTACATGTAAAGCAGCGGCTCACCTGTCCAGACTAGTGTCCCGTCGCTGTATGTTGGCGTACTTGGACTCAGTGTCATCTAAAGACTGCATACTGGTCAGACTCCCCTCACGGTCGTCCTTCCATATCTATAAAGTATGGATGTATTTAACATTGTAATTTAAAACGCAAACATTTTCTGTTAACTGTTTATTTGCAAACTAATGATCCTAATCATCACTTGTTAAACAATGTTAATGAAGAATACCAGTTTGTCACACTGGTTAGGCCGAGGAAAGTAAATGAAGTAGTTGAACAGTTTTTTTTAATTTAACCAACTTTGAATACTGATCTAGTTAAAAACCAGTCAGAGATATGACTAGGGCTAATGTACATAAATGCTTTTATTTGTAAAAGTTTATATGAAACAGATTCTCCATTAGCCCTCCACAATCCTAGAGTCCCTAACACCCATAGACAAATCTGGCCATGTAGAATCACAAATATCAAATCCATTTCAACTTAAAATTAAAATATCAGTTATTCCATAAACAGAAATAAGTAAATAGAATACATGGATTGCAAAAACTAGGAAAGATCGCTGCATAGGCTGTAGCCTAACGTAGGGGCAGAGTCCATAAACATCTTTCTCAATTAAAAAAATTTAATCATTCTTATAGATCTACACTTGTAAGAAAAATAAAAACATTTACTTGGGAAAATAAGTAAAAAAGCTGGTCAAAAGACAAATTAGTTATCTCTATATATAAAATTGAATGTATGTATATACATACATTACATACATGTATATCTGTTTGTATGTCCTTTATGCGTTGCCAAACTGCTCATCCGATCGCCATGAAGTTTTAGGAAGTTGCTCTACATGTGTCCGGGAAGGTTTTAGTGAAAAAATATTTTTGAAAACCCCATAAGTTTCCATTTTATGGCGTTTTAAATTTCTAACGTTAACCTTATGGAGAGTAAGTTTGTTTACAAAATGTCTACAATGAAAACATTTGATTTCTTAGCTACAGCTGATTGGTTTACTTATTTCCATTAGCAATATGCTGTACTATCCAATTCCATCTGAATCATTCATTAATGTTAAACTATGAAGTAAATGTGTACTGTAAAAAATGAACAGCTTTATTCACCATGTTAATAGTTTACGGTTTTTGGGGATTATGTATTTATATTTATATTTTCTGCCTGATTTAAGTCACGGGTTTATATGATAATTACAATGTTTATATTATTACGTTTATTTTAATAATCAGCTGTTGTATATCTTTCCTATAAAAGCCGTATTACAGTTAGGTTTCGTTTGGGTTTGGATTGGATTTGAAAATTGTGAATTAATCCACTCAGATTTATCTGTTTTATGGGAATGTAATTAATATGTTTTATCTTTTCATTATTGTTATTCACTATGCCGCAACCCAGAATATATAACTTTTCACAATGAAGCCGTATTGCTATTCGACTTCAGAACATGGCCAATCTTAAAGTTAACATGTATTTACTATCAGGCGTTACGAAGTTCGCCGGGTCAGCTAGTAATTAATAAATCCAGGAATGAGGAATGATTTTAATTATTATTAATTAGTAAATAAGTGCAAATCTTAAAAATTTTACTCATCACACTCAAGTTTAAGTAACATAAATCAGGGTCTATTAGTATCTTAAACACAAATTTAAATATTTTGATGTGCTGTGGTGACCAATGATATTGTAGTTACCTGCTCCTGTAGATTAGATATCGCTGAGGTCTGCTCCAATGAGAGGCTTTTTCGATACAAGCTGCCCTTGCGCTTGGCTCCCACACTCATTGTCACGCTCCCTGAGGCGTCTGAGTCCGTCGAGCCAGCTCTACACAACAAAAACAGTTTGAAAACTTGTCAAAATCGAGACTTGTTTTTTAAGAAAGTTCCCTTTTACATTCTCCCACTTATAATATAGTATATAGAGAAAGTATTGTTTTTGTCAATATTTTCAAATTTGAGTTGAGAGTAGTTATATCCGCTTTGGGGTACCCTGAATCCAAAAAGTGGGTTTTGACGTGATGTCTGTTCATCTGTGTGTGTGCCTGGATGTGTGCAGAGCTACAGCCTACAGTTGGTCAGATTTAGATGAAATTTGGTATGTACGTATATATTTACCATATCTCCAGGTGTTTTTAATTTTTTTTAATTTAGCAAATTTCCTATAGGGAAGAAGCTATTAGATTTTATACGGGTAGTCCACCCCTTGATAGAGAGCACCTCTAGGTAGTTTCTTGAGCAAATTCTAATAGTAAAAGATAAAATTTGAAATTAAAAAATACATGTGAAAAATGCAAAAAATCAATTTTTGGGATACAAACCGACCCCCCCCCAATAAACTATAATGAACCCTTCCGATTAACTATAGTGAATTAATTTTAAATTTATTTTGATTAAAATAATTAGTTTTATTTTGTGTTACACCCGACACATGAGGTGTAGAAACTGTATTCATTTCCAAACATGTATGTATGTATGCTGTTGCTGGTGTAGGCGTACCTCCTGGCGGCAAAGGCCCGTCGCGCCCTCTCCCTGTCCCTTTCCTCGGCCACCCGCTGGCTGCGTCGCAGTTCCTGAGTGGCCTCCGTCAGACGGCTCAGGATCACCTGCATCTGCTCAGACTTGCCTCCCACCGCCGGCGATGCCTCTGTACCACAACAATCATCAATAATCAAGCAACACACTCTCCATCTATCAGAGTAATGTGGTGGTTGTAAAGTCCAGACCGATTAGAAAATCTTAATTACCACAACCCCAGTAATCAGAATTAATTGGGATCGAACCCTGTTCGGATTATTCAGAAATGCATTAAAAGTGTTAAATGCGGAGTTGCATTATAAGTACTTATAAAATCCATTATTTTAGATCTGAACTGTGTATTTAGAACAATTAACTTATATCTTATCACAGTTCACATACAGGTTTGTCCACATATGTTACACATGTTATGCCTAAACAGCATCAAGTTTTCCTTCAGGGATGTACTATCTGTTATGGACAAGTCATTAGAAATATAAACCATGACACACACATTGACAAATTAAAAGGAACAATTATAAAACGGTGCCATCTGTAAGCGTACTTTTTCCCAATCGTGGTCATTGCTGAAGATGAACTCGAATGCATGAAAAGTAGTTTGCCGAAAAGCGATGATAAAGAGCCGGACCGTGAGAATCGAATCTATTGTGATGGTGGTTTTAGTCGATTAATGAAATTAAATGAAAAAACACACCTTTAAAAGACAAAATTGAACTTAACACATTGAGTGTGGCGGTATCCACATGGATAGTTGAACAGTCTAAACTTTTAAGTTTGTTTTGTTGCTCAGCCATTCCATATTTAGAACTAATACACTGGAGCCACCTGAGTTAATGCTGTTGAATGAACTTGGTTTCTATTTTTGTCGCGAAATCAGAAGCAGGGGCGGGGAGGTATAAGTACACCACGAGTGTTGGTTTACTTCCAACGAGGGAAACTTCACACGTGGGAAAATATTCGAATAATATATTGTGTCTCTTATCATTTTGTTCCTTTACTGTTTGTTGTTGTAAACACTGTGTGTTTATTTAGTTGACGATTTGTCATTGTGAGTGGTCGATAGTTCACTACCTGGTGCCAATTGGTATGATATGGATACTGTACCTAACTTTGAATCCATTATTTAAAAGTAAATGATGAAATCTGATTTATATCTATTATTATGTATTTTACCATCCAAATGTAAGTTTTTATTAGATTTTAAACAATCAGGTTTTGGGTGAGCTTTAGAAGTACCACCACATTCAATTTGTTAATTAGCTTAAATATGACAATTAATTAATAAATAATTAGAATATAAGTAAATCAAAAATTTGTTTAAAAAAATCTATATGAGACACAGTTCATTCCCTCATTATCTCAATGGCTGTATTCCCAGTTTCTATATAAAATATAGAATAATAAGAAGGAATATGATTTATCATGCATTGTAATAGAAGGGTATAAAATTCTCAAAGTTCTTTGAGCCTCATAAATAAAAGAACATTCAAATATGCATGGAAATCTTAAACTTGCATGGATGGTAAGCCTTAGACCAAAAATAAATAGTTCAATCAACAAATGCTCCAAATTTTTCATTCACATAATATTTTTATATGGTGAGCTATGGGTTCCCATGTAAGAAAGTTTTGAAAATTGGAGTATTAGCCTATGTTGTAAAATTTGCTAGGTCAAAGGGGTATGATGTGGATGACATATCAACAAAACGTCATCCACATCATACCCCTTTGACCTACGCCATATCATACTCCTTTGACTTACGCCATCCACGTATGGCGTAAGGGATGTCAAAGTAAGAAACAGGTGAGTTGCTACAGTAAAGCATGAAAGAACTGAGTTAACATTGGTAAAAGTCACATATTAATAAATGAGATTCGATCACAAAGATTTTTTGGTATAAAATTTTGAATTTTATAAAAGAGTATATCTACCCTTGCTAAGATCTCTTCTCTCAACCATGGGTGACGTTTCTCTTGATTTTGAACCCTGGAACATAATGATATTTAAAATATGTAATTAATTATCTTAAAAAGCACTAGGCAGTATTAAATAAGTATACAATGGCAAAGACATAGTTAAATCTGTAAGAATATTAAACTAAAGACTGTTAGTCTATTCTGGAATTTATAGCCTACATATAGGGAGTGTTTAGATTATTCATTCAATATTAAAAAAAAATTGAATGTTGAAATTGATTATAGTATTATACACTTTTTAATAAATTATAAGGTTACAGTACCTGCTGTCTTCAATCCAATAGTAACTAACTTTTTAATACTATAAATACTGAATGTTATAAACTATTTGACTCAGTTTATACCAGCTCTATCTCGTCCCAGTACCTCAGTAGCTCATGTTGTGGATAAGAACAAAATTTATTTTTCAATTGGACAAACAATGGCTTGTTTAATTATTTAATTTAAGTAAAGATAATCTTCATATTATAAATAAACACCTTACACCTTGCAGGAAAACAATTTTGAAAATCTAAACCTTATTGAAAAGTTAGAAACTAAATTGATTCTTGTGACATCTCAAACATTAAAAACGGCAAATATCTGAATGAGAAGTGGTGTTTTTAAAAAACAGCTTTACAAAATAAAAATTAAGTAGAAAGTTATCCACCTGCAAACTTAACTTACAGATGTATGTTAATCCTTAATAATATAAGGACATTTATTTTAGTCAATCAATTATATCCCCAGCAATACATCAATTCAAAAACTAAATAATTTAAAATTACTAACATGCAATACCCTAGTAGCACAAAAATATTTATTATACTGTAGGAAACATTTTAAAAATGTTATTGAAATATTTTATAAATATTTTGAAAAATATTAAATTAAAAACATTTTTGGTAATGTTGTACAACATTTTTGTGCTACTGGGTAGGATAAAAAATATTATAAAAGAATAAATGTCGAGTAATCAGATATATTTAGGTACCAATTCTTAAAAAGAATAATATAAGAGAATTTCACCTTTCTCCGAGCCGGCGGTGTGGGCTGAGCGACACTAGCGCTAGCCACCTCGCTCCGGCTAGGGAAGAGGTCTGGCGCCAGGCCCATCAAGTCATCCACCTTGAAAAGCAGAAAATGGTTAAAAAAATTATAGAAACCATAGTATTATTTGTTTATTCCTTTAAGGAAAACCGTATTATGCATCAAAATAGTATTGACGTTTTAAAACTTCTTTTTATGTTTACGCAAAAAGGAGTAGTGACGTTTTAAAACGTCATTTGACGAAATTTGTACAAATACATTTTCATAAATTTATGAAATGAATTAGATTCTCATAAATGTAGCTTTTTTATAAGACTGATTCACTTGCCAGTATCAAGAATTTAATACAGTAGGACTCCTCATATCCGGCCACCTTGTGACCGAGCCCTTGCTGGATGAATAAACCTATTTTTTTAAATGATAATTTATACCTAATAACGTTATGTAGTTGATAAATTTAGTCATAATGAGTTTAGATCTCTTCTGTGATTTTTATTGGAAAAATACACACGTTTATAAAATCAAAACAAAGCATCATGAACTATCTCATAGGAAGGTTTTCTCAATTATCGTCGCTCAGATAAAACCTTTTCACTTTCTATCTCTCTACAAAAGTGAAACAAGGGGTTTTGCTTTTGATGCCAGTCATTAACCGTGCTTTTTCCCACATTTGGTTCATTACATATTTTAGCCCTAGATTCGCCTTTACCACTACCGTACTTTCAATCACGTTAAGCTTTTGTTTAACTGTCACCATGTTGCATTTTCATTCTGACGTACTAGTTTTTTGTACACTTCTGTCTTAAGTTCAGTAGCCTAAGTAAAAAGACACTACAGCATTAAACACAAAAAAGCTTGAAGAAAAAACAAGGTGGCAATGAACTGTCATGACATAGGGCTGACCTTTACGAGTAACCATAACCCAAAAAATAGTCCAGTGTTTATGAGGAAAGAAATTTTACAAACAATTAAATAAAAGATTTTGATTATTTTTGTGGAAAAAACTTTGTCATAGTTGAATGTAAAAAATAAAAACGGAGCTAAAGATAATATGTGGCTCTCAAACACCAACAGTACATTGCGATCATTGATCACATAACTAGAGATAGGCCTTTACTAAAAATCTTGTAGAATAACCTATTTAGGTTAGGTCGACGGTTTTAGTTTTTGGTGAAATCCAGCATTTAAAACTTGTACAGAAGCTCAACTGAGTAGTAATTCCAAAAACCATGAGCGCGGTCAAATAGCGGAAGCTAGTGCTTTCTTAAGCTGTGGGAAATACATTTTGATATCTCTTCTAGGAAGCGGCCAGATATTCTGAGAACTGGGAAAATTGAGGCCGCGGTTATGAGGGGTTCTACTGTAGCCAATAAAGAAAGACAACACTGGATCCAGTATCATACCATCACAAAATTGTGTCAAAATTTTGAACGGAATCGAACAGGCTATTTTTAAATTATAAAGTGGGGGTACTATAACCACTGTACCACTCAGGGAGTTTTAGAATGTTAACAAAATGTTCTTACAAATTTGTTACATTAGTTACATTAGTTACAGATTAGTTACATAAAACTTTTTAAAACTTATTACCAGTTGTAGGAGAGCATTTATTTTCCTGTCATCGTCTATTTCTGCCTTTCGCCTTGCAGTGGTCATTGCCTTCAGCGATTCTCTGTCTTTCTCGAATCTCTCCTTATCTCTTCTCAACTTCTCGTTGGTGGTCCTCAGTTTGGCGTGTGCATCACGTAATTCCAGCAGATCATTTTGCAGCTAGAAATATTTTTGTTTATATTAATTCATAGAAAAATTACTTTTATATTTTTGTGCTTATTGATAGTTCTGTTCCAGAATTTAGGCACTTAAGCACTATTTTTTTAGACAGGCGGTAAACATAAACAAAAATAAGTAAATGAATGTATAAAGTTTTTTAGCTTCAAGAGATAGAGTTTTAGTATAACATTTTTTTCATTGAAGATAATAGGTAATTTCCCAAAGTAAATTATTTTCTTACTATGAATTCTTTTTTGTATGGATTCTTTTATTTTTTTTTAAATTTGTTTATAATATCTATCATTTGAAAAATGTGCACAATTTATTTTGTAATATATTTTGTTTGTTTTTTGGAATAAATCTTATTTTGACTTTGACTTTGACATGCAACACAAAATATTCAAGATTTTTTTAGGACAAATGGCAGCTTAAGTTTGTTTGATATTAAAGTTTTAAATTTGTAAAATTTTAATAATTTATATTTCAAACCTCAGTCATCTTCTTTTTGTTTTCTTCTTGCTCCTCCTCAACAGTTTTCTTCAGCTGTTCAAGTTTTCGCTTTGATTCCAAACGTTCCTTATCTCTTTCTCGTTCAACCTGAAAAACATGTTGAAATAATTAAATGTCAAAAAATAATAGTCTTCTTTAATATTGTCCATACTAAATAAATCTTTTGCATAGCAAAAATACTCTGGCCTTGGTAGAGTTTGAATAGAAAAAATATAGTATAAATTTTGTCTCTTTTATAGTTAAAACTTTAGTCAAATAAACAAAATATTTGCAGATATCATAAGTATTAATAATTTTTTTTAATTTGAAAGCACTAGATGGCAATTCATCTTGCTTCTGAGAACCAAGGTGAATTTGAATTTTCACCACTCTAAAAAAATCAGCTATTTTAGAACTTATAAAACACAACTGTCATGTTGACACACATGACATGAGTTATCGTTTATATGGAACCTAAAGCTATACTAACCATGAAACAATAATACAAATATTTCAAATAAAGTTAGGTTTTTCCACTAAGGACTTTAAATTTTTTACAAAAACAATTTTTTTTGCATAAACTCTGAACAGAAGAAAAAACACTCAAAAGAAACTGAGAAGGCTCATTGTTTTTTAAAATATAATTTTAAGAAAGAATATTTGGACCAGTATATGAAAATGGGGAATGGAGATTCAGACATAATGAAGAATTAGGGATTCTATACGGAAGTTATGGTATCACGGCCCACACTGGAACTAGACGTTTCAGATGGGTAGGGCATGTCTTTAAGAGAGACAGAGAATCACTTTTAAGGGAAGTAGGAGAAGGGCAGTTGAATTGGGGAAGACCACCAGGAAGGTCTAAGAGAAGATGGTGGGACAGTGAGAAAAAATACATCACAAGAGAAAGAGCAGCAATTGATGAGGCACAGGTCAGGAAGAGATGGCCAAAACCCTACTTGGGTACCAATGGCCATGGAAGTAAGTAAGAGTAAGTAAGTAAACTCTAAACAGCAGAAGAGTTAGTAAAATGTAAAAGTGACACGGTGATTTCTCTCTGTCTTGCCCACCTCGAACAATGTCTGTCGCAGATCACGCGCCAGGGTGGATGTCTCCTGCAACAGTCTCTGCTGGTCCTCTCTCTCCTTCTGCCAGGCCAACTCTAGCCGGGACTTGAGCCCTGCGATCTTGGTCCTGCCACTTAGTATGCGGTCTTCTTCTAGCTGTTGACAGAGTGGCCATTAGTCGTAAGACACTGACCCACGCAGATGATGAATATGAGCGAAGGGCGAATTTGATGGTAATGGATTGAATGACTGGATCATCACTTTGTTACTAACAAAGATCAGCTGATTGATTATTATTTATTATTTGTCAAGACAAAGGATTCAACGCCCAATGAACATTAGCAGCTGGGTCTGGACCCAGCTGCTAATGTTCATGTGATAGATCGTGATGGTCTGATACTGGTATCAGACCATCACAAAATGATTGTGTATAAGTACTGCTCAAGATCGAACAGGCGACCTTCAGATTAAAAGTGGTTACTAACCACTGAGCCACCCTGCCACTCAGTATTAAATACCGAAAGAAACTTAATAATTTCACTATCATGCAATCATTTTATAAAAAAAATATAATGGAAAAATATACATACCCACACCCACACACACATATATATGTGTATGGATATATATATATATATATATATATATATATATATATATACCAAGTAACTAACCACGTGGAATCATCATTCAATAATTGAGGTACACTGTAATACACCCTAAAAGCTAGAGGCGTCTAGCCAGATTCTTGAAAGTATTAAAAGAGAGGAGTCTTACAGTGGAATACAAAAAATTTCCCACATGTGAACTCTTAGCCACCGCAAACTTTTACACCACTCTACCCTACTGATGAACACTGATTGGCAACACCAGATTTCGCACAAAGAGAATTACTGCATTTGGATCAGAGTCTGTCATACTACCAACTGAGTCACCGACTTTCTTTTGGTGAGAATTTTACCACTACCAGTGGCAAGCTTTTTACTTTTAACTGTAACATAAAAATAATTATCTATATCTTCTTTGTAATATTAAGTATTAACAAAAAACACAAAACATGCCCCTGTTAACCATGCATTCGTAAAAAAGCAAAACAGGTGTTCACTGCAATCCCAATTACCCTACAAATACCGTCTACTTCCACCCAAGCCGGTCACTGTTTATTTAAGGTGGGCCCCCCTCCACTATGCCACACATTTGCAAGCAAAATTGGGAATGCTCATGGTCAGCATTCGAACCCTAGCACTAAATGGCTTTGAACGTTTCACTCGTCAGTGTAACGCCACAACCACTTCAGCCACCGTGCATAGTCAAGGGAAGCGCTTACTTGGCTATAAAGCATACTCTACGGGCAGAAATTTGGAACTGTATAAACGATTACTGTATCAGCTCCCAGAGGGCAACATGGTCACAAAGGCAATGGTGTCTAACAAGTTCACTAAATTGACAACATCAGATACCTCCACCTGTCACTTCTTATCTTGCGTCGTGAATTACGACTTTGCCACTTCTAGGGTTAAAAATGGAACTTACGTTTAAAATTTTCCTCCTTCTATACTAACCTCATTCAGCTTGGAGGTCATCTCCGACATCTTGATCTCCCAGGCAGAGCGCTCGGACACCAGCTCCGTCTTGAGCCGCGAGCCCTCCAACCTTGCCTCGGACAGCTCGTCCTCCATACAGCTGATCTGCTGCTCCAGTGCCGTGATCTGGCCACGCAGCTCCTCTGACTGGCAAAAAAAATTGAAATACAGCACTTTAATGTGTGAGACTTCATTTGTTGGCTAGCCGTACAAAGCTGATTTAATTTGATCTATAGTTAAGGATTACTATTGTTATTTTATTATAATTTAAAAATTAACTTAGTATCCTTTGATACTCAGTTGATTTTTTCAAATATAATTAAAATAAAGCTGATTTAATTTGCCAAGGGGACATAACTCATTTCTAGATAACCTCGTTAATTCAAAATTCAAGGGAAAGCTACTTTACTTTGAAATAAAGAAAGTTTAAACTATTGAGAATTTTGATTATAGAGATTAGCATTATTAAAATTTGAATTGGAGAGTTTAAATTCAGAAGTTTGAATTGTAGTGGTTAGCGTGAATAAAATTTAAACTGTACTTCTTTAAACTCATTCAAAAAAATATCTACTGGAGGGTAAAATGAATGCAGAGGCACGCAAAAATTTAACTGTTTACAATACAATAACTGTAATCATTAATACAGTAGAACTCCAATTAACCGAACTCCGACTATCCGAATCGCTGATTATCCAAATCACTTTCAGAAAAGAATTTGTCCAAAAAAGTCTAAGTGCGCTATTATTCTTCCCCCCGTGAAGCCCGAGTGTGACCACTTACAACTGCTCACCGTCAAGCGAATGCGTGACCTGGCTGCCCGAAAACGGATGAAGACCGTAAAACAGCTTACATTGACGGATATGTTTAAAAAACAATGATTTTTATTTTTAAACTTGTACGTACATTTTATGTATATTTAAAACATGTGAAAATATCATGTTTCTTACATTTAATTCAATAAAAAATAGTGCAATATCAAAACGTAGCTTTGTTTCTCTCTAATGGCAATCTTTTTTAAAAAAAACACCGATTATCCGAATATTTGATTATCCGAATGGGTCCCGGTCCCCATTAATTCGGATAATTGGAGTTCTACTGTACTTATGTTATACATGCTGTCAGGAAGTAAAAAAAAAACAATGCCACTGACCAAATGTAAAAAATATCTTATTTTGGCTACAGATTTTGCATTTCACACCAGTTTTATAAAAAACAACTTGACCTACAGTTCCACGATCATTTTGTTCAATTTTTCTGCTAATTTTACAAAAAATATCCTTTGACACTTTCATTTTAACCGGTGAATGGAATTCCGGGCAAAACTTTTCACTAGCCATAACTCGCTAACCAAGCATTTTCAAACCCGTGTTCATATGAACTTTTTTTATCATTTACACAAGTAGAACACATCCTTAAATTCTTTCTGTTTCTTCATGAATCAGTTGTAGAGTATCACATGGTACCTACTGACAGTTAGTTATTGAATTGTGGGAGGGCCCTCTACATAATGTGCTAATAGAACAAATGAGTGACATCATCAGTACATACGTCATCCAAGATGACACTGCTCCGAGGGGTGGACCCTGACGCTTTGAGATCCGAGATGGTCTTCTGCGCTCCCTCCAACATGTGCTTGAACGTGTCCCTCTCCCTCTTGAACCTCGAGACTTGTCCTTGCACAGAGGTCAGCTCGTCCGAGATCACGGTCACACGGTTCTCGTACCTCATCTTTAACTCTGACACCTCTACCTTGCGAGCTCTCTCCTCAGACTGGAGTCTAAACATCATAAAAGCATGGATTCAAATAAAGAATTCGGTTAAATTGAATGAAGCTCCTTAATCTTGTTTGTTTTGAAACTAGCTTAAAACTCATGAGAAGCATGAATTTAATTGAGTAAAGGTAATTTATATCTATATGTTATAGTTCTAAACTTTTAAGAATGATTGCACTTTTTATTTTCTGTTATGACTCAATCTAGTGGTCAAATTTGTGGTATTATGGACTTCAACCTGAAGCAGTGGGAATGTTGTCAATCAGATTTATAGAAGTGTCCACCTTGTGGAGTGATGAGTCACCCCTATTTTTACATTATACCTCCCATCACTGATCTATTGTCTTTGTGGGTAGGTAAAGTATAGGAAAAAAGGGGCTATCACCCTCTTTAAAGCCTCTCAAGTGTTGCATAAAAAAAACCTCGAGTGTCACACTGTTTTTAACTTTTATCAAATTTCAAATGATGATTTAAAGTTATAAAAGTAGGCTATATATTTTCTGGAAGGGCATAAAATGTTCCAAGATGCCATGACAAAGTTCTGTCAAACTTGGTGACAAGATTGGCGAATATTAGTTAAAATCCATAGAATCTAAAAAGCCGTTACTTTTCTTGTGAGGGGATCTATAGAATATATTAAAGCATAGATTATATAAATTTCAAGACATACATGTTCAAAAATTTAATAAGTAAAATAATAAGCTATTCAGTTTAATAGGGGTTTGTTCAAAAATAAGCTCTAAAAACACTGAAAACCAAAAGTTTGCACTTATTTTTGTCCATTAGCAAACAATAACAAGCCATTCTTTATGTATCGGATGTGGCATTTAAACTTTTAAGAGAGCTAAATAAAATAAATTTCATGGTTAGAAGAATAACATTCCCAAAAAAGGTTTCATATTATTATTCTAGAATCTTCAGCCATAGATGTAGTGCACTATTTTAATAAGAAACTTATTTTAGAACAATTACTATGGAAAAATACAACCTATTTTTAAATAGCAAGAAATAGATTGAAAGCAATCATTTCAAAAGAACTACTAACTTGAAGAGAAACTACCCCTTTCCAAATTGCCTAAAGTGGAGGACCTTACCTCTGCCAGTCCTCTACAATCAAATAGTAGATGATCAGCAGTTTCCTCCTGCAGATAACATTTCCTACACAGAGGGTCCCCATTTCATTCTTATGTTGTTCAATAGCTTTTTTACTCACTTTTGCTTGAGCTCCTTAATTTCTCTCTCTTTCTCAGTCTGTTCAGCTGCCATATTTCGCTGAGCGTTGGAAAATCTTTCATAATCTTCCATTTTCTTTCTGAACTCTTCAATCTAAAATATTAATTTTTTTAGTACAATTCAAAAGAAAATCTACATGAAACATAAATGTTATAGTTAGTGATAACTAAGGAATGATTGCACTTTCTACTATTACTTCAGTTACTGCCAACTGAACCTACTACTGTTCTAAATGAATGTGTAAATAAAGTATATTTCATAAAAGAAAAAGAGATGGTCCGCACAAAAAGTCGTATTAAGTATGAACAAATTTTACATAAATAAGCAAATGATGTCTTAGTAAATTAATATTTCACTCAATAATCAAGTAATCAAAGTTCAACCAAACAACGGGGGGATATGTGGGAACTTTGTCGTTTGCAGATGACATAATGCTAAAAGGAAGAGATGAAGGGGAGTTACAAAAACAACTGGATATATGGACAGAGGTTAAGAGAGAGAGAGAGAGAGAGAGAGAGAGAGAGGATTACGAATGAGTAACAAAACAAGTGAAGTAATTGGAAAGGATGGAGAGTTGAAACCACCTTTAAAAGTAAAGAGGGAATAGCTTAAGTTGGTTGAGAAATTCACATTTTTAGGCATGGTGTTATTGAACGATAGTAGAATGGCACAAGAGGTAATGGCTATACTGGGAAAAGGTGCAGGATTTTATCAAAGTGTTAGACATAGTCTGGGATAAAGAAACACCAAAGACTGAAAAAGTTACCATGTATAAAACTTATTATATACTGATATGACCATAAGATTAGATTAGATTAGATTATTGAAATGGCGACCATACCACAAGGTAGGTATTTTAAGCCAAGTATGAATGAGAGTTGATTGTAGGATGATTGTGGCGCGATCTTGTAGTCTTGTTACTGACTAAGGCTGGCATGTTCCTTAGACAGGAACATTATAAGTTTTGAATATAACAGAGAGGGGATAGAGTAGGGTTCAGACGGGGGAAATGAAGTTTATAAAAGGTATAACAAGACTGGATAGAATTAGGAATGAAGAGTTGAGCAGAGGAATAGTTGAAGAAAGTTGGAGAGGAATCGAGATTTAATGGTTCGGCCACTTGAGAAGAATGGAAAATGATAAGAATCCAAAACAATGAGTGAGCTTCATATGAACTGAAGAAGACCAAGAGGAAGACCCAGAAGATTGAAGAGGATTGATGAGATGTGGAAGCAAGAGGAGTGTAATGGCAGTACGTGGAGGAAATGGAATTTTGGAGGGACAAAAGAAGATGGAGAGGCCTAGGAAGATGGAACACCCAGGCTCAAAGGTAACTGCAACGGGAGAGAATATGTATTTATTTAACAAACAATGCTAATGATCTGATTGTTCATACAATCAAATGGTATCATGACAGATGGAAAGAGACAATTGGAAGATCACCTCTTTATGCATGTGGTCTATTTGCTCGAGCTGGTTTTGCTGCTCCTTCTTCAACTGATCAATAATGGAGTTCTTTTCTTCTATGATGGCGTTCAGCCGATTCTTCTCAAGAACCGAAGTCTCGGCTGAATCACTGCTCGATTTCAATTTCCTCTCCAAAGCTTGCATTTTTTCCTGTACAGTCAAAATGGGATAGTTTTTATAAGCCAGAAGTTTCCGAAGATATCGAAATTCTAAAATATTATTACTGTACTATGTTCCAAAATAAAACTTTTTATAGTATCTATAAATGAGGTCTTTTATGAATACTGCAGAAATAGATAAGAAAAAACACTAAATCATTTTTATTTTCTTAGAAAATATCAGCAGCTACTCTAATCGTATGAACACCTCTTTCCATACACCATCAACTTCATGACATTGTACAGTAATTAATATAACTACTGAAGTGACAGTACAAGTGGAAAATAAATTGTGTTTGTTTAAAAATCAAATTACAAAAGCCTATTATTTTTATAAATAGCCCTTAAAATTACTGACATAATTTTCCATCTGGTGCAGAAGTTTAAGTTTTCATAGAACATACATGGACATAAAATGATTTTGACATGGATATGTCTAAGCTCTAGGAGGGGGTTTCAGCAATTCGCAAGACGCAAAAAGGTTGACGGAAGTGACATCTTGTGGTTATGGGAATAGTTGTTTACAGCATCTGAAAAATTTCCTTCAGACATATCTATGATCTAACCTATTTCCCCAGGGAAGTAAATAATACATTATTTTTTACCTCAAGAGAGCTCTTCTCCTTCTTCCAGGTCTTTTCTTTGTTTTCATTGTTGTTTTGCAGAGATTCCAGTTTTTCATTTGTTGATTCTAAGTCTTTCTGTACTTTAAGCAATTGTCTGTAACATAAGAACTCATAAGTCAAGGTAAAAGTTAAGAAAAAATCATTTTACTTACATGACTGAATGGAGATATGTTATGAATGAGATTTTAAATATTCTTGTCATTACAATTAGTGGTCTCAGACGTTCAAGTTATTTTTGCTAAACATGTTCGCATATATTTTAACAAGAACTGTTTTATAACATTTAAAAAATCTGTTGTATTTTGATAGAAAGCTACAAACATTTTGCATGAAAATGCCAGTGTAACCAACAAAATTTTGCACTTTTAATGTTAGCTTAAAGAGCCCATGCACCACAGAAGCACGGCCGTGGCGGAGCATTAATTGTTGTCAGCCGATTCTTCGTCATGGCCGTGCTTCTGTGGCCCGTGGGCTCTGTAAGCTAACATTAAAAGTGCATTTTCTCGCTTATCTGTGGACGGATTTTGTTCAACAAAGTAATCGTTAGATTTGAAATTCAAATTACAATCCTTTTTATATCTTGTAAAAATTTTATTAAGTTCATGGTTCTGTTGATATTTAAATTGAAAGATTTTTAACCACCGCCATTTCGGAAATATAAAAGCAAATTGAATAATACTTAAAGAATATTTTTCGCTTTAACCAATAAAGTTGTGTGCAAAGTTTGGTTTCTGTAGCTTAAATAGTTCTTGAGATATATATTTTTGAGATATTTTTGTATATTTGAGATATTGTATTGTATTTGAGATATTTTTGGACAAAGGATTTTTAGACATATAGTTATAGGACATTTTTTGTTTATTTTGATGAGTACTATCATACCTTGAAGTTTGACCCCAACTTTAGTCACACTCTGTATATTCCGAAACAAATTTAAACACTTATCATATCTCTTAACAGTTTTTTAAAATTCCATCGTTAACCCTAGAAGTGGTAAGCTATTATTTTTAACTGCAACATAAAAATAATTACTAATATCTGCTTGAAATATTAAGTATAAACAAAAAAAGCATAAAACATGCCCCCCCTTATAACCATTAACCACAAAAGCAAAACAGGTGTTCACTACAATCCCAATTAAGCTTACAAATGCCGTCAACTTCCACCCAAGCGGCCACCGTTTATTTAAGGCAGGCCCCCCACTCCGCTATACCACACATTTGCAAGCCAAATTGGGATTGCTCATGGTCAGGATTTGAACCCTAGGACTTCCGAATGACCAGAACGTTACGCTCGTCAGCGCAGCGCTTTAGCTGGTTCAGCCACCAGTGCATAGGAGTAGAAAGCGCTTACTTGGTAATAAGACATGCCTGGTGGCAGTCTAGTGCACTTCGTGAGCAGGTTCGGTTGCTTGCCCCTAGAGGACAACAAGGTGATAAGTTCACAAAAATTGACGACAGATGCCTCCACCAGCCACTTCTTATTGTATTTTTAAATGTGTCGTGAATTACGACTTTACCACTTCTAGGGTTAATCATATCTTTTACTTGAGAACGTATCCAACCTGTCACAGCATTTAAAAAGCTCTTTACCACAAGTGAAGAGTTGTAACTCAACTCTGAGTTGCAAGTTGCAAGTCACGGCTTTTTCTACGGGAAGATATGGAAATCACTTGGAGCAAGTCCGGGCTGTAGGGTGGTTAATAAGGTGGTCAAAAAAGTCCCATTTGAACTTTTTCATAAGTTCAGTTGTCTTTGTGGGTGGGCGTTGTCATGAGCAAACACCATTTTTCAATTTTCAAAAAAAAACCCACTGACGAACTACACCTTCACTCATAAAGTTACCATACGCTACTCTCAAGATGAATTTCAGCTGCTGTGTAAACTTTTGACCACAGAAATATTATAACTCCACGCACTTCACATTTGGTGGGATTTTCTATTACAGTGCTCATGTTTTTAGGTTAAAACTCAAGAACGTGTGATCGTACTGAACAGCTGCACACACCTATATGAGAGTGGAAGTGCTAACCCCACTTCCTATCTTGCCACGCCCAAATCGCAGTTACTTTGTGGACTATCCTCGTAAATATCACCTACAATTGCTCAGTCACCAAGTATTTCCCTTAAACACCCACATAATGGTTTGGTTGGTGTCTCAAAAATATTAAGAATAAAGACTTACGCTTGCACCGCTTCCTTCTCCATAACAAGTTTGGACTTCATCACGACATGTTCCTCCTCCAGCTGTTCGTACTTGGCAGTCAAGTCATCATATTCTCTCTTCTCACTGGACAAAGCCAGCTCCAACTCTGTGAAATTGACAAGAAATGTTCAAAATAGATCATAAATGTCAAAATACCATAGTGTTAGGAAAATATTTAAAAGTGAAAGTACTTTAGTAATACTACTTGAATTGGGCAAGGATTTTTAATATGCCAGTTCATAGACTCATACTGGTTTTTGACCTTTACATAATGTTTCAAATTTTGGATCTAGCATTCTTTGTTGATTATGCAAATAATGATCCTTGTAAATGAATCTCATGGTCTTTATCTAGAAGTTGTCCAATCCACATTCATCATAATCACCCATATTTTATATGATTTATCCCTATGTGTCTGGCTGGTTTAGTAGTTATAGTACCCGCTTTTTAATCTGAAGTTCAACTGTATGATTCTGAGCAAAATCTTTTTTGTCTAAGTTTGATTTTGGACCCATCTGACTTTGTTGTTTACCAGCATGATAGCTCAGGGGTATCGTTCTGGCCCAGTAAGTCAAAGGCTGCTGGATCGAAACCAGCAGCTGGCAAATCTTGTCAGATCATGAGTAGTCACCTCAAACAAGCCTATGTGACCACGCCACAATGGTATCTCACCCATGGTGATGGGCAGTTGAGGTTAAAATACTACTAATTAGTCCAACACGCTGATTTTAGCGAATTTCCTACAGGGAAGAAGCTATTTGAATGTGTTGTGGTGAATGGCAAGCTCATTTTGAGGATTTTGCAGACTATTTAAAAAATCATATAAAATCCAATTTTAATGCAAACATATAAATATTCATATATATTTCGTTTAAACAAAATTTGAAGATGTTAAAATAAAATAAATCTATGAAGGTAAATTTTTGAAAATGTTATGCCATTGCAGTGGTGCCACCCGCTCTCGATAAACACAAAAATTAACTCAGCTGTGACTTGTTGAATTTGAGTGATTTGAGTTGCTTGATTTTGTTGATTTCACAACCAAAAATGCCCGTCGTGAGTTAGTGCGTGTTTTACTCACAGAGGTAACGGCTGATAAAATAAATAAACGAATGCTACAAGACTTAAGTCGTAGTAAAATTAATCTTCAAAATCCTATTTTTCACTTGATGTAAGAATTATCCCAATCCATTGGATTTTAGAGTGGTTAAAATGTAAAAGAAAAAAAGTTACATCAATCAAAGTTTTATGACACCTTCCCACACTTCCCATAAAAACCTGCAATCGACATCTTATGTCTGAATTAATGATCCAGGCAAAAGATTCAACTGGTACTTTTCCAGTATCACAGCTACATGTCAATCCAATGCATTCATCATCACAGTCACATATATTGACATGGATATTTCTAAGTTCGGGGGGGAGGGTTGTTAGAAATTTGCAAAATACAAAAAGTATAACGGAATGACGTCAAATGGTTATGAGAACAGCAGATTAGAGTAGAGGTACTGAAAACAGTCCCTTTATACCATATTAATGATCTAAGCAATTTCCCTCACGGAAGTAAATACATACACATTTTTATAATTTGTATTATCAACTTCATATTTTTGGTTACTTTATATGTTATAATACACGCTTTATAATCTGAAGGTCTCCTGTATAAGTCTGAGCAAAATTTTGTTGCGGAAGTTTGATACTGGAACCAGCTGCCTTTGTGTATTGTGCTATTAGTGAATGATACTGCCTAGTAGATCATCTGGTCTTTGTCAGTAACAAAACTACATGTCATCAAATACACTCGCCTTTCACCCATATTCACCTAAAAATAACCACCAGAATGCGTTGATAGGTATTTCACAGATATGAATATGAATATTCATCCTCTATACATAAACTAGGTTGGGCCAGTGTACCAAATGTGAAATTTATTTCTCAAGTACTTACTGGAATGATTGTACTTACTGTCAATCTTAGCTTGTAATTCCATTTTGACTTCCACCACTTTCTTACCACCTGCCTGCTGCATCTTAGTTTTAGCAGAGGCAAGTTCTTCTTCTTTTTGCTTCAGTTCTTTTTCATGAGCTGCTTTCAACTTTTCTGTTGCTTTTCTTGCAGTCTAAAATTTCAAAATATAATAAAAATATTCATAGTAAAAAGTTACCGGTAGATAATAGAATAATCTCATAACTTAGATTTAAAACCAATGTTTTAAACACTTTTAAAACATTTAAAATTAATTTACCTGAAGTTCAAGTTCCAAATCTGATGCTTTTGATTCCCAAGATTTTATTTCTTTTTCTAATTTATTCTCTGTTTCCTTGGATGTTTTCTCTATATCATGTTTCTCATTTTCAACCTGAAACAATAAATATAAGATAACAGTGAGGTTGAAGCAAATACTTGTTTCCAAGTTAATCAACTTTCACACCTATAAAGTATTCACTTTTTAAAACCATTCAGGTATTTTTAACCACATTTACAACTAATCTACATTTGTAGCTAAAAAATAGACTCATAAAGTTTGGATCAAAATAATTTTAACCAAAATCAAACATTACCCCATTTTCAAATTTTGCCCCTTCATCCCTACACGTGAGAAAGTTCCATAAAAGAAACATATTCCAAGGAAAGAAATATATTGAACAAACAGCAACCATCTCCCGTCGTTTATGGACACTGTAGTAATAATGTGATTACAGTGTCATACCTCGTCTTTTACTGTGGTAAGCTAGTTACAGTGCCGTCCCTCATATTTTACTGTGGTAAGCTAGTCACAATATCCTACCTCATATTTTACTGTAGTAAGCTAGTGATAGTGCCTTACCTCATATTTTTCTGTGGTGAGCTGGTTCAGTGTTCTACCTTTATATTTTATTATGGTAAGTTAGTTACACAGTGTCCTAACTAAATATTTTACTATGGAAGCTAGTTAAAGTGTCCTACCTCATATTTTACTGTGGTATGCTAGTTACAGTGTTCTACCTTTATATTTTACTATGTTATGCTAGTTTTGATATTTAAATCCATCCTGACCTTGTCTAGTTTGGTTTTGATATTTTTTGTTGTTACACTTTACTGAGGTAAGCTAGTTACAATGTTCTATCTTTATATTTTACTGTGGTATTTAAGCTAGTTTTGATGTTCTATTTTTATATTTTACTGTGGTATTTAAGCTAGTTTTGATATTTAAATGTATCCTGACCTTGTCTAGTTTGGTGTTGAGCTCCTGTGAGGTGGCCTTGGCTCGGGTGAGTTCCTCTCGTAGCTGCCCGATCTCTCGGCTAGCCGCGGACCCAGCCTTCACCGTGGCGTCTGTTGCTCGCTCCCTCTCCTTCCTCAGGTTACCTTCCTGTTACGGACAACTTCAAATGTGAATCGTTTAATTTTAAAAAATTTCAATTTAACAGCTGGGTTGCTATAATGTGAAAATATGAACTTTGCAATAGAAAATCTTACCAAATGTGAAGTGTGTGGAGTAATAAGATTTCTGTGGCCAAAAGTTTACACAGCAACTAAGATTCATCGTCAATTCAAATATCTGCAAACTGAAATATCTTCAAAACAAAATGTTCCATGGTGTAGTTTGTGGCGTCTAGAACTTTTTCCACTAAATATCTCCCTTTTGAAATTTTTTCTCTTGGAATATTTTCTAGGTTTTTTTTATTTGTAGCAATTTAGTTTTTTTAAAGAAAGTATTAATAATCTCAGAGGCAGCCATAGAGGTATGTGGACGAGACTATATGAAACATGCGCTTGTGAAAGGATATATGGAAAATTGATTGATATTCAATCTGTTAAAAATCAACTGTCAACGGTAAATTATATTTTAAACAACAACCCAGAAGTATTTTTCAGGCACATGTGAATGTGTTACCAGACTAGTAAAGTATTTAAAAGAAAATTCTCACCAGAGTTTCTATAAGACCGTTCTTGTTGTTGATGTCTTCTTGCAACTGCTTCACCTTCTCTTCTAATCTACTCAGGTCACTTTTCAAAGAATCCTTTTCACTGGTGGTACTATCTAGCTCTTCTGACTTTTCTTTTTTGTAATCTTCCAACTAAAAATAGTATTTTTTGTTATAATAATGTTATAATGTTATAAAATTGTTAAAATCTAAATTACAAGTTTTGTAAGCAAAAAAAAATACCCAAAAACATACCCCCTCCCTTAACCATGTAATAGTAAAAAAGAAGCAAAACAGTTGTCCACTACAATCCAAACTAAGCCTACAAATGCCGTCAACTTTCACTCAAGGCGTAACCGTTTATTTAAGGTAGGCCCTCGCAGTACTGTACCACAAATTTTCGTGCCAAATTGGGATTGCTCATAGTGCGATTCAAACCTATGTACTTCAGTTTGGCTTTAACGTTTCTCTTGTCAGTGAAGTGCCTCAACTTTTAGTACCACCATCTAAAAAAGCGTTCAAGTGGCAATAAAACCTACTCTAGCGACAGAGTATCAAACTGAATAAGCTAGTTCCGACTTTAGCTCACAGGAGGCGGTGATTGAGCTAAACGGGCAAGCTACTAAAAAGTTCATAAAATTGACAACAGATGGCACCACCTGCCTAATGTTTGATCGTCACAAAAGAGACGTTGGGTTAAGACCCCAACCCACTCTGGTGGGTATTTTAACGTGAATATAAGTGAAGAGTGCAATGGATTCAGCGACATGTAGCTTTATTTCTGGCAAAGACCAGCTGATTCATTATTTTATTTGGAGCTGGGTCCAGCATCAAACCACTAAAATATTTTGTTACAATATAGCTCAGGGTCTACCTGTAACTGTTTTAAATGAAAAATAATAACACTAATAACATTTTCAATATCAAGAGTAAACTTGGAACTATGACGAATCCTAGAGAAGAGAATTTGCAGTTCTGATCAAGAAAACTTACTTTTTGTAACATAAACAGTATGCAATATGCACAAATAATAAGTATAGAATTTTTGAATGGCACTTGTTATACAGAATGTGTAAAAAAATCTGACGGTTTTCACTGCCATGCTGTCAGCCAAGTCACCAGTCCAGGGTGGTTTGGAAAGCTGCGTTCGAAAGCTGACATGTAGACATTTTTAGTAGCAATAGAGAATTTGTTGGGTGAGCACCGAATTTTTGTTGTTGAAGTGTTTTTTAAATGGCGATTTCTGTGTGTTTAGTGGTAATTCCGTAGGCCTTTCAATGTAAGCCCAAGAAGTTAAATCATAACTTAAAACACCAACTTGCTATGGGTGAGGTAATTTAGTTTTAATGGTCTAAATTAAAACAGAACTTGTCAGACCGCCCAAGATCATCGCGGATGCTGGAGAACGTCAGGAGAATAAGAGATCCTGTGGAAGCCAGTTCTTGGCTGACCATTTTATCCATTCACAACGTTATACGGAAAATTTCCTGGTTCCTGACCTTCACAGAAATTGCATAGACTGCAATAGAACTTGGTTCCAGCAGGATAGGGCTGCTGCAAACGAAGACAATGAGGTGATGGTCCTAAGAAGTAAGTTTCGTGGAAAACTTATCTCTCATTTCATGGACATTGCTTGACCAGCTTGCCTCCACGATCTCAGCATTTATGATTTTTTCTTGTGGAAATTCCTTAAAGCAAGAGTTTATGCAAACAAATCGCACACACTGGGTGACCTGAAGGTAATAAATCGCCAACCTGTTTCCAGAATCTCTAGGAAAGGTGTTCAAAAACTTCTCAACAAGATTGGAAGAACACATGGCGCAAGAAAGACATCATTTAAAAGATATTATCTTCAAGTCTTAAACTAAAGAAATTGATTATTCTTGGAGTACTTTTGTCAATTTACATGAATATCAATCTGTGTTATGTAATAATAAAAAACAGTGTGTTTTTAAAGGGTTAAATTATTTTTATTAATAAACCATAAATCCTGCTCCCTGTAGTCTACTTTAATATTCTTTACCTCTTTCGTGAGTTTTATAATCCTCTCTTTTTTCACAGAGACAAGCTTCTCCGACTTCTTCAACTTCTCCTCAGCTTCCTTAGCTTTTTTCTCTAGTTCAACAATTTTTTTTGTCTTTTCAATGGACTGTAAAAATATTAAAAAGCATTAGAAATCCTCATCAAAAGACATTTAGGCATTAAATGGATACTCCAATGCTGATAGCATTAAAGTAATCATGTTAAAATACCATAATTTGCATTCAGTACCCTTACTTAGCTTGATTATCAATACTTAATTCCTCAAGTAACAATTAAAGATACTTTTTATATTTTTAAGGAAAACTTTAACAATAGGCATAGGATAGTGCATTAAAGACAGGTAGGTGCCGTAACTGCAATAGACATATAGCCTAGCCAGAGGTGACTACTTATGATATGACAGGGGTTGCCGCAGAGGGGGGCTTTAAGATGAAAATATTGAGTGGGCAACATTGGCCTAACCAATGATGCAGATGGAGATTTTATAATTGAGAATTTAGGTAGGCATATAAGAAAAGCTAAAGCTCTGCTAAAGTCTCCCCTGAGTTGCGTACCAATGGTTTCGATCCAGCAACCTTTAACCCACTGGGCCATAGCTTGGAGTGAGCTCAAAACATGTTATATAATGAATTTCAGCATTTAAATTATTCCATTTCATATCATTGATTTTATTTTATCACAATACTATAAAGCAAATAATTTGCATCAAACTACACTAATACTGCAATGCACTATCTGATGTGTATCTGTTTATTGTTGAATGTCATATTAAGATCAGCTGATAGTTTTAGTTGTTGTGTTTTGTTTTGTAAACACTGGGATTTGAGTAATAAAGGTTTCTTGAATTAATCTGTTTATGAATATACAAAACTGGCGACGAGGATTTAAAAATAAAATGCATAGGAGACACCAAGTGGATGTAGTTGTCGCAAGACAACTTGAGGTTCAAATGTGAGCAGTTCAACCCAGAATGCATGGACTCAGAAATATGTGGGCACAATGAAAAATTCACTTCAGAAGTTAACCCAAGAAACATCATCAAAAGCAAAAGGATTAGAAGCAGATCTTAACAATTTTCTGTTTAAGTACAGAATCACACTACACGTTCACCACTACGGGTATTTCACCATCAGAACTTTTCCTTCGACGCAAGATGTGCTGCCAGTTAGATTTAATTCGCCCAGAACAACAAGAGGGAGAGGGAAAGACTGAAGGAAACGGGAAACAACCCTTAAAAAATTTTAAAAGAAATCAAATGATCTATTGGTCGTAGTTGATAAACGGGAGAACAGTGTGGAAAAGTGGAAGAGTCCTTAAGAGATTAGGAAGAAATGTTTGGCAGATAGAAGCGGGTGGTCGCATTTTTAAAAAACATGCTGACCAACTAAGACTTAAATATCTTCCTGCATAATCCGTGCCTTACTCGACGGGGAGGTGATGTGTATCTGTTTATTGTTGAATGTCATATTAAGATCAGCTGATAGTTTTAGTTGTGTTTTGTTTTGTAAACACTGGGATTTGAGTAATAAAGGTTTCTTGAATTAATCTGTTTGTGAATATACAAAACTATCCATATTAAAAAATAGTGATTATTGGTTAGTTTTTAGAACTAAATTATTTAAGCATTAATCATTGATTTTGTAACATTTATTATAACAATACTAATATACAGTTCTCATTGTACTGAAACGCCTTTTGGTGAAGGCTTTTGTTTACTTTAAACAGTCTTGAAACAGACACTACAACCTGTATAAAGGACGGGCTTACTGCTACTTAAAATATATTAAACTCATTATCTGATACAGCTGTGTTTATAACCATATATTTAGTTTGTATAGCTGTTTGTTTTCAAAACTAATGGGAGAGCATGTCCAGTACTACCATACAGATTAGTTTTTTTGAAAATTCGTTCCCTCAATGTTAAGTTTATCTTACCCTTAATATTATATATTAAGGGTTCTTATATTATCTTATATATACTTATTTATTAATTATATATTGTCCGTTATATATTAAGGGCCATTTTGCCCTACCTTCTCTGGTTAAATATTAACCCACCTATTTAATATTGTATTTAGCAAATGGAATTCATTATTATTACTTACATCTTTTGAAAGTTGTGAATTTTCTCTTCCTGCTGTTTGAGCTGATTCTAATTGAGATTTCAATTTTTCAGTGTTAGCTTTTTCTTCCTTCAGTTCTTTTTCAAGCTTTTCTATTCTTTTGTTTAATGATTCCATTTCTATTTTAGAATCTTCACTGGCATCTGGAAAAGTAAAATATTTGAAACTGAAATTTTTATCAAATTATGAAAAAATCCATGTAAATTGAAAATGGTTCAATAGATGTAAGATTAATGGTTAAATTTGCTTCTGTGTAATCAAATTATGACCTTTACTTCCAAAAAAAATTAAGTTTGTGCGATACTTGAGATTGTTTAAATATTTTGCATGGATATGTTTAGTCAATAGTTTTATATTTTAAAATAACGTTAATCAGTATCTAACAGAGCATAAAATAACATGTTAACTGTGTAGCAAAACAGTGTTTAACAGTTCATGGTAGAAAATGCGTCCAAGTGACTATTTTGTGTCACATGATTTTTTGTTTGTATTTTTGTATATTTGGTATTAATTTTTTCGAGTTAGTGTAAAAACAATAAAAGGAACATAAACTATCACTTCAAAAATATAATGATACACAACTTCACTTTTCGACAGAGCAAACCGAATCCCAGATGCTGGTGGCAGCATATATCACCACAGCATACGGCCATTTTCACACCTTCAACAGTTAGGGTAGTCAAAAAGCGATCGCTATTGGAATAACTAAAGTACAAGGTAAAAATTTGGTATAGTTTTATATTTCAGGATTTCTAACAGGGTCTCGGAAAATAGGCTTAGCCGTGAACGTGTTAATAAAATTTGGATACATAAAATTGGTAAATAAATTATTTCTTCCAAGTCCAAATTTTGAATTGCTCTATGCATATTTGTATTTACTGCATCATTAAAAACATATAAAGAAGGCTTAAAATGTAGTTTTACGTATAATTTTTAAAATTTTTCAAAATTTCCGCCCACAAATCCCCCGGAAAAATTCTTATATGTTAACTAGTGAAAATCCTGTAAAGTATGCTCTAGTCTCTAATGTAGATGGCTTCTAACAAAATTATAGATCATTCAACTTACTCTTATCCTTTGATAGTTTTTCCAATTTTGACTCCAATTCCTTCTTCTCTTTTTCTAGCTTCAACTTCGCATCTTTCAAGGCTTTCTTTTCAAGCTCAGTTTTGCTGGTTATCCTCGTCACACTCTCATCTAGTTGTTTTTTTTCTGTAAATGATTTCAAACACAACAAAAATAAATACGGTTCAAAACCTATTTTTGTAACATTTTTGGATTCATTTCTTTTCTTTAATAATTATAACTTTTGTAACAAAATTTAATCTTTAATTAGGTATTTTAACTGTTAGAAAACATGTGAACTGTATTAGAGCACATCCTGTTTGAATTTTATGTTTATGTTGTAAATTTTTACAGCTTTGTAATAAATATATTGCATTTGAAATTTTGAGAAAAATAAAGAGCGCTTGTAAGAACTTACCTTCTTCAGCTAATTTTATTAATTTTTCTAATTTTGCTTTTTCTTCACTGTAAGTTTTATTTTCTTTCTCATAAACTTCCACTTTACGCTTCAATTCCTCTATTTCAGTTTTAAATTTACTGACATCATTATTCTGAATGTTATTACTACCAGTTTTTTCCTTCTCGTCATAGCATTTCTTAAAAGCAGAAAGGATTTCACCTAAACATAGATCAAACCAAAGATATATTATTATTATTATTAAGAGAAAATTTTACTTTTATTAGGCTTACTTACTTACTTTATTAGATAAATTATAAATATTTTATTTGTATTAAATAAAATAACTTAGTTTAAACAACTTATTGTTTAAATTTTGTGAACATAAATAATGGCAAGCATAAACTAAGTAAAATCATAAAATAATAATGGCTATTTTTTTCAAGTTCCAATTTACTGTAAATGAAAGAATAATCCACAGAAAATAATAATTTTATTACCAAAAGTAGAGTAAGCTTTTTTCTACATAATCATCAAAACAATTGAGGCACTTATCATACCGTGACACAAGCTTTTCTTCTGCACTGTTGCCGCCAGTGAGGACATGTAAGTCTTGACGGTGTCCTGAAGTTCTTTGTTAGTAGCATGCTCCCTAAGTGCTGCCCCCCTAACCATGACTTTAGTTCTCGGAACAGATGATAATCAGTTAGTGCTAGGTTCCGTCTGTATGGTCGATGTTCAAAAACTTTCCATTTAAAATTTAGAGGAGGTCTTTTGTCATGTTGGCTCTATATGGATGGGCGTTGTCATGGATCAAAACAACGCCAGACAAAATCATTCTTCCTCACTGTCTTGTGTGTTAGCCTAAGTCTTGAGTCACAATTGTGTACAAAGCAGACCTTGAAATGTCTGGAAATTCATCAGACAGTTTTCTAATTGTAGACCTTTGTTTGCATCTCACCGCCTAATCAACAAGCTCAACGAGGCCTATAGTGGTGACAGACTTGCGACCTTGTCCACCTTCATCATGGACGTCTGTTCGTCTTTCTTTAAATTTTTGACACAATTCCCAAACACTAGCATCCAAAAAATTACAAATGCTGGTTATTACACCAGCAATAACAAAATTTAAAACTCACAAACTATTGACTTTGTTATAAATTAATTTAACTTTTTTCAATTAATTATTTGAAACAGAGGACGCTATTAAAAAGACATTATGCAAATACTCATTTTATCATAACAAAAAAATAAATATACAATACACATAATTTATTACTAAATGAAACAACTTTTTAGTTGTGCTTACTGCACTGTAACTCATCACGAAACAGAGGTGTGAGACAGACTGAAGGACACTTAACCTCCTCCACCATACCCCTTTACTACTGCCACCCCAAATAACAGCTACTCTGAGTTTTAGGTCGATATATTACAAACTCTATGTTTTGTAGAAACTTAAAATGAAAAGTGAATGCGGCGCTCACCCCTCAACCGTCTGCGGGTTAAAAAAGAAAGTAAAAATAGAAAGGTGCACATCAGACTGTAAATAAAACTATAACTATTAGTCAATATGGCATGGTAGTATGAATTTTGGTGTAAAGTTAAATCTTACACCCTTACCAATTTCACTTTCTAATTCTTCAACCATCTTCTTCATCTGTAATTTGGTTGTTATGTCAGTTGGTTTCTTTGGAGATCTTTCTTTGTAGAACTTCAGTGCATCCGCTATAGACTCTTCCTTTAACCTCGTAAGTGCAGCACTTAGCTTACTTTTCTCAGCTTCAGCCTAAATGTATAAACAAATAATCCAAACAATTAGAACAGAGTCTAGTGAATTTTATTTTTATAAAATTTAAAATGAAATATATGAACTAATTGACTGTAGCATGACTTAATAACATAATTCATTATTCCATCTGCTGAAACGAGTTTTGTACAATTTAGTTATTTATTGCATGTAAGTTCTCTATTGTAAATCGGTATATGCCATGTATGATAAATAAATAATGACATAGTGAAAAAATAATCTGAGATAAATTTCAACAAATTCTACCTGAACTCATTAACTTATACAATTTTTATTCTGCAACCATATTGTAGTAAAAAATATACTGTAGACATAGTAAACTAATTCAGGATTATACCCAGTAATACCCACTATTTAGTTTTACCCACTAATATTAAAAAATATTGGTGAATTCGCTACATTTGTATAATTGGAACTTAAAACTGACATATTTGCAAATTAATGTTTTATTTTTTTTATTTTAGCTTTCAAAAATTTATAGGGTTCCATTATATGCTGCAATAAAATATATGACATCTTAGAAATTTTCAAAAAATCAAAAAGGCACTCACTTTCTGGAGATCTTTTTTCAGTTTTTCCACTTCAGATGAGGACAAGGGTTTGTCTGTTTTCTTTGCATCAATTCCAGATTTTCCTTTTGTGTCTTCTTTTTCTGCCAACTAAATAGCAACAAAAATGATTTTATGTTTCAGATTTTACAAAAATTTTTTCTTATAATTATGTAAAAGAAAAAGGCAAAAATATTACAATGATCATTTCCAACATGTAGACCTCATAGGCAATGAAAAAAACATTATAGTATCAATGATGGATTTTTAAGGTACGTTGTGTATTATTCATTGATTGTGTTGTAGTACTGTACCTTTCAGAATCTATATGAAGAATAAGTTATTCAGATATTGAGAATTTATAGTTGCCTCAATAAAATCAAAGTAATCAACAACCTTCATAATAGAAGTAAAATGAAATGAAAAATGTTTTTATTTGAGTGGTGAAGTTAGGACTAACAAGTCCTCTCTACCACTCAATCACTAATAAACAAAATATTACTAAGATACAAATCTTAAGTAGTAAATCTCTATATATAAAATTGAATGTATGTCTGTCTGTATGTATGTATGTATGTATGTATGTCCTTTATGCGTTGCCAAACTACTCATCCGATCGCCATGAAATTTTAGGAAGTTGCTCTGTATGTGTCCGGGAAGGTTTTAGTGAAAAAATATTTTCGAAAACCCCATAAGTTTCCATTTTATGGCGTTTTAAATTTCTAATGTTAACCTTATGGAGAGTAAGTTTGGTTACAAATTGTCTACAATGAAAACATTTGATTTCTTAGCTACAGCTGATTGGTTTACTTTCCATTAGCAATACCGTATGCTTTACTATCCAATGCCATCTGAATCATTCATTAATGTTAAACTATGAAGTAAATGTGTACTGTAAAAAATGAACAGCTTTATTCACCACGTTAATAGTTAACGGTTTTGGGGGATTATGTATTTATATTTTTATTTTCTGTCTGATTAAAGTCACGTGTTTATATGATAATTACAATGTTTATATTATTACGTTTATTATAATAATCAGCTGTTGTATATCTCTCCTATAAAAGCCGTATTACAGTTAGGTTTCGTTTGGGTTTGGATTGGATTCGTAAATTGTGAATTAATCCACTCAGATTTATTTGTTTTATGGGGATGTTATTAATATGTTTTATCGTTTTGTTATTGTTATTCACTATGCCGCGACCCAGAATAAATAACCTTTTACAATGAAGCCGTATTGCTATTCGACTTCAAACATGGCCAATCTTAAAGTTAACATGTATTTACTGTCAGGCGTTACGAAGTTCGCCGGGTCAGCTAGTATAATCATAAAATAAACAAACATTGTTTTTAAAAACAAAATACCTAGATCAGATAAACACGCTCCATTCTCTCAATTGCTGTAACCCCAGTTCCTGCCCAGACAATGACACACGTCATCCATCACTACCCAGCCCAAAAATATGACGCTTCACCTCTGCCTCGAACCGAGCCCTCATTTAATATACTCATTTTTAAGTATAACAGGAACAGAATCCCAGTACCTAGAAGCAGAGACAGTGAAAGAATTGCTATAGAGGGTTGTTTGATGAATTGGGATTGAAAGAAAATGAGAGCTCCTGCGAGTATTGCGAGTACTCATATTAGAAATGAAAGTGAAATTATTGGAAAGATAAGAAGGTACATTATGATTGATTATGAAGACAAAGATTATGAAATTCTCGAAGTTTTAAGCCTCATTAAAGCCAAACACCATTACCATACCAACCATGTTGACCGGAACGCCTCAGACCAAAAATAAATTGAGAGCTATAATTTTCAGCATGTTGAAGCTGATCTAAGAGCTAAAAAATGGAGTAATGTTGTATGGTATAAAATGGTGTATGGTAACAGTATACATAGTATATAGGAAAAAACACACTCGGGTCACACAGGACACCCTTAGAGGAATCATATTCCTTCCCAATACCCCTCGGGTACACTATATAAGAGGGGTCTCCCAGGAACCCTAAATCATTCACTTGAGAGTACACTCACTAGAACACCAACTCCTCCCCTTGTATACTCAGAACACATCCTTTCTCTGAGACAACCCTCCTAAGTGGAGGAGGAAAAAACCCCTAGGAATTTGAGCCAGGAGGAGTCTAGCTCCTGGGAAAGACAAGAAGGAACTCCTGGCAGGTGGCTCCTCCCTCACATCATGAGTGGTCACCGTTGACAGTACCACGAGCCAGGGCCATTGCATGGGAGGGGAGACGGGGGCAATCGCCCCGATCTCCCACATCCAAGGGTCGCACGAGTCCCTGTAATTATCTATCTCTATTTTGCTCAATTGGCCGACTATATGACAACGATCATGATGACAACAGCTATAGATGACAACAACGCAACCCACCATGCAATAGTAAAACAGGCTAATGAGCATTGGGCATCGATAGGTAAACGCCATTACCTTTAATCAGGAAATGTGCAGCAACTAGATTACCTGATTTCATATTAAATTGCTTTTTCTCATCATTTCATCCCCGACCCGCCCAATAGGGTCTGCATTTTTCGACTACTAACCAGTAATTTAGAGACATATGTTGTAGCTTCAGAAAGCTACCCCACTGCTATCTATGAGGCATAGGAAGTACTTTGATGATTTAGTTCGTCAAAATGAGGCTAGGTGTGCAACAGTCTCCACTATTGCCAGATTGGTAACACACTGCATAGCCACTTGCTGCAGGCCCAAAAGGGGTTGGCACATCAATCCAGTCGACCTAACTATGCCAAACTGATTGGCCCGGTGTGACAGTTAACGTGTTAACCCCTCAACGTGGTTTGCCATCATATTAAAACGGCTTGTAAGGTGGCCCACTAGTGGTATGTCGTTATATTAACGCTGTGTCAACCCGTCATATGCCGCCATATTAGGTGAATATTGGAACTTTTTCAGTTCCTTGTAAAATGGAGGACATTCTTTATGAATCAAGGAATGATTCTAATCCAAATATGAGTTTATCTATACATTTTTCTGTTCATAAAAAGTGGTATTAATCAGCAGTGTTATTTAGATTTTTAACACAACCACAAACCTGGTGGTTTTTTTATTTTTTATTTCAAACAAAAAACAATCAGCTTTGTTTGTCAACAACTAATCGTACGAAATTTGTAATGGCGGATTGTGCAGCGGCATGACTTATTGTGTTTACAGCCGGTTGTATTTAATTTTTATGAAGTAATACCATTATTTGTGGTTGTGATTGTAGTGTGTGATTGTTTGTGTCAGCAAATGATTGTGTAAGAATGACAGCCCGTGAGATCTGTGGAAAAAACCCTTGCAGCAGGGGTGGCAGACTTTAAAAAAATTCCCAACTTGAAGAGTTAAGTCACCACTTTCACCACAGGTTGGTTTACCTTGTTAAGACTCAATGCCTAGGTATACATACATATATGAAGGGTGCTACTCTACCTTTTTAGTAGCTTCCTCCAGTTTCTTCTCCAGTTCGACGATGCGTATCTTGGAGTCGAGCGAGGTGAGCTTGTCCTGTGGCGTCTTCTTGGCTTGGGACAATGTCAGCCGCTTGTTCTCTGTCAGCAGCTTCTCGTTCTCTGTCTCCAGATTGGTGTTCCGACTGCGCAGAACGTTTGCTTCCTGCTCCACTACTTGCAGCTGCCGCTTCATGTCCAAGGCTTGCTGGTCGTAGTCAAGAGACCTTCACAATATCATTTTGGAATAATATTGACTTAGTAAGTACTGTACAGTAGACTCTTGACTATACAAGAAACTAAAAAATATGTACAATGAAGTTTTTGAGTTTAAATACTGGTGTACCTTCTCGGAGTTCACACAATAAGCTGGCGAGCAATCTAATGTTAATTCTATAAAAATAACAGCGATTTACATTTACAATGTAAATCGCTGTTTTTTTATAAAACTATTTTGTAATAAAGCACTGTTTCCTTTCTTTCTTTCTTTCAATCTAATGCCCAATGACACCTGACACCTCTGATTATGTTATGAGTGATGTGTACCACTCATAACACCCGATCCATTTGCTATTGAGAGTCATTGCTGACCAGTCGACTTTGTTTTGTCTCTTGTGTTAGCGTTTGGTGTTTTTGTCACATTGTACAGTTTTTTTGCCGATTTAAATAGCTGAATAGTGGAAGAAGGTTGTGTTGAAAATTGTGCAAAGACCTGGAAATTATTTCTAAGATAGAAAATGGCACTTCAAGGAAGAAGATGTGTACAGATTCTTGGGGGAAAGAATGGTGTGTGACATTTAGAAGAAAAGACAAAATTGACTGTGAGTGTTTTTATAGTGTTTATGTGTTTGGAGATGCACCTCTCAATTCCATGGATAATTGGGATACATAAATACTGAAAATAAATTTTATGTAGTCAATATAGTTTAACATTTGTGAGTAAGAAGAATGTTAGAACAAACATAAAACTATGATTGGATGTATGTATCTTATTAATTTATCAGCACTAAAGCAAATTTGTTTTTGAACATCAAAATAATTTTTTTAATTCACTTTCTTAATTTTTTAAGTAGGATATTGGTGATTACATAAATGCAAAGAATTTTAACAATGAGAAGCAATTTAATTGTTAGCCGAGAGTAATAGAGCCGGATTCATTCATAATCTGAAAATCACCGGTTTACAGACTGGTCCATATCCCTATAAGTTGTTGCTATTAATTAATATGCTTGAAAAAATAATTGCTGATCTTTATCAGTAATAAGCTTTAAAAAATATCATACTTTTCCTTAATTCATACTCAGATTAAATAAAATATATACCAGGGTAAAAAAATGAAATCCCTGCTATAATGAATTTTGTAAACGATAAGATATGGTTATACATTTATCTAATTTTTTTTGTGAAGATCAAACAGAATAATTAACATTATCATAAGATCATAATATAAAACACACACAATACTATTATTATAATTAATAACATCTCATTTCATCTTATATTATTTGTAAATTATGTTTGGAGGGATCAGCCAGAATGAATAAAGTTATGTAAAAAATATTGTGATTTTTAACTCGCTCTATCAGGTTTACTTTCTATATAAAACATTAAACTTACTTGCTTTTCTGTAGTGCTTTCGGTTTCTTTTGTGTTAGAGTTAATTCAGTGTTCAGTCTTTCACATTCTCTCTCCTTGTCTAATAGTTTCTTACGAAGTTCATTCATTTCTTCCTCAAGGACCTAAAAAAGATTACAAATCAACTTCTTTGTTTCATTTTATTTTGAAAAATATCACAGTGATTCAATTTTGCACACTATGTTAAAAATACTAACATTCAACAGTCATAAACATAGAATATTACAAGTTATAAAATAGAATAGTAACAAATGTATCAAGAATAATACAAGTATAATATAGTTGATATGTGAAAACCATATAGTAAAAGTAAACTAATTTATCCAACAGACTGATCAATTACCAAAATATTACTTAAATTAAAACAACTAAAATCCAATTTAATGAGTCAGGTGGTCGAACAAAACTCCAAAAAGTAAAAAAAATTATATTCCGAAATCAGCAATAATACAGCAAATTATATCATTTGAAAGTCAACATGTTCTTGCTACAATGTCCTCTTGTGCCTGATACCCAATACTTTAACATCAAACATTGTGGCCTAGAAACATCAAAATGACATCAAAAAAATTTTGAAGAAAACATAGGGTCAAATTTGGTTTTTGTAATGAATTATCAGGTCAAATTGACCAGGTTCGAAGTTTTAGCCATTGACAATAAATACAACATTTGATTATTTAAGACATCCGACTACTCAAGAACATAGGCAACTATCAAAGGTAAAATACAACATATGAGATAATCACCTTAATTTTCTTCTCATAAATAGCATTATCCTTGGATGGAGTGCCAGACAGCAACTCCCTCCTACTGGCCAAAGAGGTTTTCGATGTGAGTTTCTCCTGCAGCTCCTTCACCTTCCTCTTGAGCATATCTTCCACCCCTTCCAGCTCCTCCACCTTCCGTCTCAATACAGCTGCCTCCTACACCACCACACATTGTTAAAGATTAAGATGGCCTGTACTGGTAGCAACTATCTCAACTTAACTCATTTAAAAGAAAAATTAAATACCACTTGTTACGCGGAGTCAGTATTTTTTCCTAATAAATATTTACAACCTGTAACTCTAGCAAAAACTAATTGTTTTATAAAGTCATATCCAACATTATACTCAAAAATTTTCTCTTTAACACGTTCAGTGCTGGATTTTGTTTGACATGTATTGCTAAAATGCACTGTCGAGTACAAAGCAAAAACACGAAAGCATCATCAAAGCACGGAATGGCTGCCAAGGTGACAAAGCGCACCAAAATTTGTGGCAGAACACACATAAAACGCGGCAAACAGATAAACGTTCTCAGTATGAGACTAAGCTCACACTGAAGCCGGGTTGTTGACATTGCTCAAGGACGATATGTTCCGCCCCGCAGCCAGCGGTGTCGTCACTGCGGGACGGATATCCCCGCCCCGCACAGTGAACGTGTTAAATTATTTTTATTTTACTCTGTTCAACCTGAAAATATAATTTCATTCTGAGGTATAACTCCCATTTCTTTTTGCTACTAAAAAGTATAAATTTTCCAGAACACTGCTGAGATGAAATTTCTGAAAACTGAGGAAATTTCTGAGACGATTCAAAACTAAACACAGTTTTGGTTATTAATCTGTTATTTATTTAACCCTTCAAGGCTGTTTGACGTGAGTTTCACGTCACGCAAAAGAAGACACTGCTGCGATTTGACGTAAGTTTCACGTCATCACCCAACTTGTCAGCTGGCGCACTCTAGCGAACTTTTTTGAACTCGGACTGTGTGGAGAATATTGCTCATGAATTTCTCTATATTTTCTGATAATTTTTATAAACTGTGAGTGTGACAGAGATAGAGGTATGTTGTTAACAAGTCACAGTTTTTGTTCGTTGCGTCAACTTGGTGTTCATAAGTTCTGTTTACTGTAGTTTTTGTGTATATTTATAATCTTTACGATGTAAACTGACGGTCAAATTATATTCTAAGCTGTTGCCTGGATAATTAGGAGTTCATCATGTCTTTTTTATTTGGAAATGTAAATTAGTAATGTATTTGTGAGAGACTCTTATATGTTGTAGCGTAACGTTAGTGATCCGGTTTATTGTAACTGGAAATTTGGTGGCTAGTTTTTAAACTATTATTTTTGATTCAGTAGTTTTTATGATGTCTAGATCTAGTGAAATAGATCGTTGGATGGACTTAGATGATGTAGGTTATTATCAAATGACAGTGAGTGAACTTCCCCTGGGCTCAGTAAAAAACTACTGTAGTAGGGTCCAGTGGCCTTAAAAAAATACCGCCTTGAAGAGTTAATGATCTGGGCTAATAATTGAGCTGGTCTTAGCCAGTATCAAAAAGGAATTTCACTCGATTTGCTGATTTAACGATCCTGGCTCATGAATAAGTTGGTCTTAGCCAATGTCAATGTTATACAAAAGGCATTTCTTACACAGTTAATTATTTATGTTACCAAACATTTTACGAATAGCTTATTAATCCTTTTTTATCCTTTACACAAAAAAGAAGTTCAGATACTAAGTTAAAATTTCTTTGAGATGCTGACTGGCTGAATACTTTTCTAATACAGTCATATCCTTTTGAAAAGAGCAATCTTAGAAAAGTATACAGAAGTCAGCATCTTAAAGAGATGTTTACTTTCAACTCTTTTACGTTCATTACATTATTATTTTTATTATAATACCAGAACCGGTTAGGTACAAGTACCTGTTCGTTCAGTTCCAGCAACAGCCTCAATTCAGCAGGATCCTCTTCATCAGATATTCCTTCGTCCTTCTCCACAGGAGGCTCTGGAGTCAACCTTGATGGCGTAGGACTCGTCTTCCTGCCTGGCCAATCAAATCGAGTTGTACGAGCATATCATGATAAACTTACTGTTTCATGTGTAATCTATAAGTTTCTAACTCTCAGGTGAGATAATATACTAAATACATGAAACAATCTATCTAAATCAACACTGGAACATGTATTGAAAAACTAAATTAGGATTTAAAAAGACTAGGATGGCAGTTGGTTGTAGTTCATACTTTGTCTATATTTACCATAATCGTGTTGGCTTCATATTGTGTTATAGTCTTAGTAAATTTATTTTGTCACATTAGGTCATTAATTAATTGAAACAAAATTAAATATAATAGGTAATTGTCAGAATAACAAAACAGAGATGCACAAAACATATTAACTGAAGGGTAACTGATAGGGTGAATGGTCAATTATCATAACTAATTTTCAGTTTGAGATTCAGTTTCAGTGTTGTTTTATTTTGACGCATGAAAAAAATCTGTATGATTTATTGTTTGCACTAGCTTTTATAAATATCTACTTCAAAAATACTGTAATTCTGCTACGCTGTAAAGCATTGAGAACAAAGATTCTTTTAAACTAGAATTAACTATTATTATTATCTATTATTTTTAACATTTCTAGTAGTTGTTAGAAGCACAATATTCCTTTATCAATTCCCAGGGGTTTGTCTTCCCGAGTCAATTTCTTCCTGATTGGTATCTCTGGGCTAATGTCTGGTGGCGATTGTCTGGATAGCACTGCTACCAATCAGTATTTAGTGTCACTTCGTCCAACAATCCAGTGTGGTGCTCTCTATCATAAGTTTGAAATGTTATTATGAACTTTGATGGATAACTGTGACCACACATAAGTTACCACTTGACTGCAGCAAATGTGTTAAGGAATTATTTAAGGTGACCATAGGAGATGAGTTTGTTTACACTGTATTAGCTTGTGGTAATATTTTAAACACAGGGAAACTGAAACTACCGACTATGAAACTGTTTTCAACTCAAGAGTTTATTTCAGAGTGAAAGATAAAACCATAAAAACTTCAACAAGTTACTAAAATTAAAATTTGTACGGTGAAAACTACATTAACTTATCAGATAGGATATACTTGATTATTTTATGTACAACCTACTGTAATATTTACACAACTAAGGAAAAAAACTTTTTAATATTTATAAGATAGTTTATGAATCTACCTAAAAGAACAATAAGAACAGTTTTCAAAGCAATATAGAAAATATACAACATGCAGTGTGGTCAAACAAACACACAAAAAAGGGGTATACATAGATGAATTTGAATAATTGTTAGTTGATAAATAAATGCAGGGGATCGAACAAAACTACTTCTATTTGTCTGCAGGCTGACACATCTCCTACTGAATGCAGTCTAAGAAAATGGGTACGGTAGGCCAATCAGTAATGGCAGGATTTTACTGTACTTTCTATAAGTGTATGTTTCACACCACGCCAAAAAGAAGCAGGGGAACCAAATGAAAGCATTAGGAAGGTCCGTGTTAGATTCATAAGTCGACCGTAGTGATACAATCGATCGGACATACTTCTGGCCTTGGTAGCCATTTTCTTGAGCTGCAAAACCAACGATTCATTATCATCCTCCACCCTGGACGCTTTCTTGCGTAAAGTTTCAGCCTGAAATCAGACAATCATGAGGTGAAAGCGGTACGAAAGGTGGAATTACCTAGAGGAGTTAGTAATGCGGCCATCGGAGACGGATTAACAAGAGGTAGAATGGATCCGAAGAGGTGGACGGGGCGGAGGAATTGTGAGTCTGTCTGTGAGCCCACCGAGGTTACGCTCAACACGGAATCCAAGTTGCCGGGAAGCGACTTGGATACAGCCAAATAAGCCTTGCGTAGGGCCGATGCATTGCCAGGGAGCACACCGTGTCTAGTTAATAGTTTCAATTTAGAGAGCATGCACAAATGATCAAACTGTACTTGACCATCCAAAGTTGATGTCTCATCACAAAGGGTTCCACAACTGTCAATGCTCTCACCAAAACTTTCAAGCTGCTCAGTACCTGTTGTTGAATAACGAGTATCGGTTTGTGAGCTGTTGTCTTTTGCTAGTGTTAAATCTGTCTGTGTTTCACAGTTGCTGCATGTATGGTTGTTGGTTATTAAATCTTGCATGCTTGTTTTCTCCATGGAATCGGTCACACAATCAGCTGGCACACTTGATTCTTCATAATGTGGACTGTCAGTTTGCAAACTTATTTCTTCTATAGTAATTCTAACAGTTTGTGTGCTAGAATCTTCATATATTGGATTATTCGTTTGAGCGCTTGATTCTTCACAGTTAATGTTTTCTGTTTGTAAACAAACTTCTTCTATACTTGGACAAATTGTTTGTGCACTTGAATTTTTGAAGTCAACATTTTTATCAGTCTGAGAATATGACTCTTGAGTGTTATCAGTCTTGAAAAGAGTGTCAATTTTTAACGTTCTTTTACAAGAGGAACATATCAAAATCTCAATTTCTGGCTGTATACTATTTTCAACAAGGAAATTTTCCTTACTAAAACTAGATTCATTTGATTCCACACATGGTGATTCTGTTTGACTTGAAGCATCCTCAACATCTGTCTGTACACCAATATCAATACAGAATGTTTCTGTGCCAGTACTACTTTCTTTTGAGTCCAAAGAATGTGATTCTGTTTGACTTGAAGCATCATTAATAAAGAATTGTTCTGTTTCGGTGCTACTTTCTTGTGATCCCAAAGAATGTGATTCTGTTTGACTTGAAACATCATTAATAAGGAATTGTTCTGTTTCAGTACTACTGTCTTTTGATTTCACAGATGGTGCTTCTGTTTGACTTGAAGAATCCTCAACATCTGACTGTACACCACTATCAATAAAGAATTCTTCTGTTTCAGTACTACTATCTTTTGATTCTATAGAATATTGTTCTGTTTGACTTGAGGCATCATTAATAAAGAATTCTTCTGTTTCAGTACTAATTTCTCTTGATGCCAAAGAGAGTGATTCTGTTTGACTTGAGGCATCATTGTAAATGTCAGTTTGTGTCTGAACTGATGTCATTTGAGAGGCTAATGATGTTAAACGTGTCAACAAAGTTTGTGTTTTTTCTGTAGAAACATTTGGTTCTTTTCCCATTGACTCTTCTAAGAATGAAGGCGGCTTCCTTGATATTACGATTTTCTGTTTTCTTGTTTGTAACTGGCAAATCTAAACAAATTGATCAAGTTAAATATGAAAAATCATTGGTTCCAACAAAATTCCAAGAAGTAGAATTATTTAATATTACATCTGAAGGAAAATACAGATCCAATAGGCCTACAAGCTACATGCATACAATACAAGCTTTTTGATATTTAATCACCAAAACATAATTTCTGGCCAAAATGAGATATTTTTTTACTAACTGTGTTGTTGAAAATTGAATAAACCAAAAATATTTTTTAAATTAGTCCTATAGTTATCAAAAAAATGGAATAAACCAAAATTATTTTAATTATTAGTTCTATAGTTATCATAATTTGAATTCAAAAACATTAAATTATACATTCCACAAAGAGATATACCGCATAGGGGTCTTATTGGGTAAAGACCACCATTTTAGTGGATCTACACACAAACTATAACCAATATGCAAACACTGATTTCAAAAATAAATGAATAAAACTAAACAAATATACAAGCAGTTAGATTAATCCTTCATTTTATCCCATATCCTTACCCCCTACATTCTCTCGTCCCCTTAACTCCTTCATTTCATACCTCGTTTGTTTTATCTTACCCTTATACCATGTAGTTCATACCCTTCTTAACACCTACATTGCATTCCTTCATTACCCAATGAATTTTGTGACGTTCCATTTTATTATCATTTGATTGTCTTTGATAAAAATCTTATAAATGATTTATGGCTCAACGCAGGAGAATGGAGAATGGATAAAAAAGGCATAATAGGAAGAAAGAGATTTATATAAAGATTGTGATGTGGTAGCACTTACAAAAGCAAGAAGAATGAAATGGGCAGGACACTTACTATGTAGAGAGGACGGAAGGTTTACTCCTAAAGGAAACTAGTATGGAAAAGCCAGATGGAAAACAACCATTAGGAAGACCCAATAGGAGTTGATAATATAATGTTATCAATGGCATCATGAAAGTGAGGGCAACAATGGAAGAGACAAGGGATAGAGAGAGAGAGATGAAAAGCAGTTGTTGGTGTGGCCAAATCCCGCATTGGGCATAAGTGACGAGGTGAGTAATTAAGTAATACTACTTGAATTGCTTGGCCTTCTTACAAAAAAATTAACCCCTTATGCCCCTAATTTTATCCTCTCCTTAACCCTTGTGTTTAGTGCCCTTCTTACGGCTTACCCCCACACCACTTCTTGTCCCTCTAAACCCACCACACCACCCTGCGCATCATATCCTCTCACCTCCTCCTCAGCAAATCTCAGCTGCTCCCGGAGGTCAGCTTCCCTCTCCATGGAGTCCTGCAAGTCACGCAGGAGCTGCACCGGATCCTCCTGAGATCCTCCTCTTGTCAAGGTTTCTCTTGACATTTTCTGAACGAAACAACGAACCTTACTGCTTTGTCACTTCAAAATGATCAACTTTCCAGAAATATCAAATTTCATTATCTTCCGAATTCTTTATTAGAGATATACGTTGAAGATTTACTAATTTAATTAGTTATTTTAATCAATTAATTAAATTAAATTTTAATTAATTTAGTTTAATTTTTTAATTAGTTATTTGAGATATTGAAAATTGAAATTCAAAATTGTTTGTTCTCAGGTCATCATCCTAGGTTGCCCTTAACATGGCATACCAATATTACAATGGGAAATTTGTTTCCGGTCTTCAAGATAGCTTTAGAACCACATCTTAGCTGTGCCTTTAATGCCTAATTTGTCTAACTTGTGTAATATGAGTTTATGGCTCAAGCAGTCAAATGCTTTGCTTAGGTCAAGGAAAAAGCTTGTTGTAAGTTTTCCCTCTTCGAGACTGTCAATTATATAGTCTGCCAAGTCAATCAGAGCTATAGATCAGAGCATCTAGCAATCAGCAATCAGAGCATATAGTCTGTCAGTTAGCAGACTGAAATTTTCACAATGGTCCACAATCCTTCTCAAAACGACTCTTTCCTTCCTTCCGACTTTTTCCGACTATATAGATACTGTGCTGTAGATTAAAGTGTTATAATACAGATTACATTGCCCCGTTTTTAATTAAAACTCAGTAACTATCTTCAAAAACAAGTAGTTCGGATTAGCCGGACGTTCAGATTACCGGGATACGGATTACCAGACTAGTGTATTCTGCAATGACTTTTCAATTAAAACGGATTTTAAACTAATTTTTAACACTATTTGTAATCTCAATGATTGTTATGATCGTTTTGTTTACCTCTCCAGATGAAGATTTTCCGATCACACTCAGCATCGGTGCCTTCTTCTTGGTAACTGTCCCGGCCGGTTGTGTTTTCTTTGCCTCCTCCAGCTCAGCCTGCAGTCTCTTGGCCACCTGAGGAATAAATTTTGCACAAATAATTTCCTTTCACACCAAAACTTAGACAAAGTACCTCTCAACCTCGACACAATGTGAACTTAAAGGTTGTCGTGTTTTGAGGTTGTTTTGTTTTAGGGATCTTATATAAAAATAACTTAGGGTTGAATAAAAACGCTTATTTAAAATATTAAAATGGTATATTTATTGATGTATTATATATATATATATATATATATATACATTTAGATCAACATTTATACTAAACTGAACGCCCAGTGACAATGAGCCTCACAATGAATGGCCTCACAATGAGAAAAGTGGGCCACAGGAAACCCTGAACATGTGCAAACAATACCCCACCCCAGCTTGGCAGGTAAAGGGTGCGTTGACCGACATTGGAAACCCCAAAAACCTAGTCAGAGTTTCTAGTTGTCTCAGGAAACCTATTTACTTCTTTACGTTATGGGCGGTGTAAAAAATTATTAATTCAGCAGCCGTTGCGTTTAACCGAATATTGAGTTTTCGGGAATCGAGTTTGAGAGGTTCTACCGTATCAACGTTAAAACTAAGATGTTATTATGAGCCTGTGCTGAGTTTAGCGATAGGGGTTATGCTACAACCCCTATCGCTAAACTCAGCACTATATTTTATTACTTTGATCATTTCATTTATAAAATATATTGCAATATTTTAATAAATATAAAGTCAAAGATCTCATATTGTATTCATTCAACAATAAAAGTAGCCTACATTATTCAACTCTAGGCACTAATCTGATAAAAAAAAATAGTAACAACTTTATAAGTGGATTTTGATTAAATAGATATTAGAAACTAATTGCAATGTCTATAAAAAGTTTTTATATATCTATATATCAGTTTTTTTTATTTTTGAAAATTATTGGATCAGTTGATGGTATTATCAACCCTATCTCACAGGGCGCTCACAAATTGTGGAGCTTCAACATACAACAAACAACATCACAACGAAGCTCAAGTCCTCAAAAAGCGAACTGACCAGAGGTGTCCCACAAGGCTCTGTCCTAGGCCCAATCCTATTTATTCTCTTGACAAATGACTTCCCCAGGAAATTGAGAGTGACAATACCACTCCAATTATGTATGCTGACGACACTACAATTTTAATAAAGGACGACACAGCCGTAGGCCTCTATCAAAACTCAAAATCCACCTTTGAAAAATCAGTTCTTTACTCAAAACTGAACGACTTGGCTATTAATCCATCAAAAAACAACAACAATAATGTTCAGCAAAAAGAGAGACCAAGCTCCTCAAGTAGAAGAAGTAACAATAGAAATCCATACAAAATTTCTTGGCGTCATTCTAGACAACAAACTCACTTGGGCAGAGCACATAGACCAAGTATGCAAAAAAATCAGGGATTTATGTTGTTCGAAGAATGAACCATATTGGCAAACTCTCAGTTGCTAAAACAGCCTACTATGCTTTGGTCGAGTCACACTTACGATACGGCCTGACAGCATGGGGCGGATCCTCAGCCTACAACATCAACCGGATCCTTGTACTACAAAAGAAAGCTGTAAGAACACTTGCCAACCTTGAACCAACGCAACCATGAAGATCAGCTTTCACAAACTTAGGAATTCTAACAGTGGTAGCCCTCTACATACTGGAAACCATTATGTATGTAGATAAACTAAACTTACCACAAAACAAAGACCTCCATGACTACAACACCCGCCATGGCTCGAAGTTTGCCTTGCCTGTACATAGAACATCATCATGGGAAAAAAGCCATCCTACGCAGGCCGCAAAATGAGGAACCATCTTCCAGACTACATCCCTGACTGGCAAGAACTTGATCAAAACTTGATTCAAAAAATAAAATTTAGTGAAAACTTCAAAGACTTTCAATAAAAATCTCTGTAACAAATGACACTATTGTAATTCTTTACGAATGAACAATAAAGAATATTGTATTGTATTGTATTGTATTGTATTATCTATATCTATAATTGAATGGATTTATTTAGTATTTAATACAATTTGTTTGTGAATCAAATACATCACTTCATTTCAGTCAAAATTAATTAAAAAATAAACTAATTAAAATTTATTTTTTTTACAAATAGTAAAAAAATTATATAATTATTTTAAAAACAAATTACTTGATTAAAAAATTAATTAATTTTATTTGAATTATTGCTGCATTGACTTATAAATAATTTAATCACAAGATTTCTAAAAAAAATATAAATATTATTAAATTTTTATTAATAATTTTAAAATATGAAAAAAAAATCTGATAAATTTTTAATTTTTATTTATAATTTGCAAAATTTTTTAAATAGGTATCAATACATAAATATACATATTAAAATTAATATTAATTTTACAAATATTTTTATGTAATTTGTTATCAAATTTTTTAATAACAAAATTTGATTAATAAATTATTAATTAATTATATTTTCTTAAATTATCTTCATTCTAAATAGGATAATTTTAAATTTATTTAATTTTAACTAATCTATTTTTTTTTAATTAATCAAGTATTAATAACAATTCAACTCATAATAATAACATTATTTTAAAAATATTATTTATTACAAAGAAAAGATTGCTGTTATTTTACTTATTTGAAGATTTAGCTCATAAAGCATTCACCTGCTCCCCATTTCACCGGTTATGATCAGCTATCCACCTGAAAGTGGCCCAGAGACGAGTAACACCTTACCTTTGGCTAACCTCACTCTGGAAGGAACAAAGCTTTGTCAAGTGCATTTCTGCACCAATCACCAATACTACGAATCCAAACCCAGGTGGGAGTGAAGCCCCCTCCAGCCTGTAGTAGCATCACCTTTTTAAGCCGGAACATATCATAAGTCCTGTATCCGTGTCGGACATAACATTGTGGGTTAAAGGGCAAGTGCATGCGCAAGCCACCGCGAGTATGCCTGCGGAGGGATGAACCATGGATCTTCAGTTCTCAGAAAACGCTGTCTTAAATACTATGTTTATTATTTTGAAGGGGAAAAAGAGGTAAGGAGGGTAAGGACAGCTTTACACTGTAACTGTTTAATCCACGGATGGTCGAAGGGTGAGCGCTGCTCACTTTTCATTTCAGGTTTCTACAAAACATGGAGTTTGTAATATATCGGCCTGAAACTCGGAATAGCTGTTGTTTAGGGTGTCAGCAGTCAGTCAATGGAATACGATGGTGGAGGTTAAGTAACCTTAGGTCTTTTATTTAGTAATAAACTACTAATAATACTTTGTTATTGTTATCATACACAAAATTAATCTATAACAAAGTCTACTGTTTGAGGGGTTTTAATTTTTTATTATTGTGATATTAGTTATTTTTGGTCTTTTATAAAATTAAAGGTTATAAAAATATTCAAACAAAAGTGGTATGATATAATTTGTTCTGAATTCATGAAATATAAATCGTTAACAAGGCATTTCAAAAGGTGAGCATGGCGCTCACCCCTCGGCCATCCCCGTAGCACAAGTTGCCTCGACCAATGGTGAGTTAATGGTAGTAATTTGCTACCTAAATTATACAGTGATATTACGTCTTGGATGTATAACTAGATATTGTAACCCTCAAACTAAGTATAACGTCTCACTATACCAATAATTATAATAATCATCAAACTGGCTGTGATACGCTCCAGGCTGCGGCTCACTGTTTAACAATTATTAGATAAAGATTAATTCAGAATTAATTCCTCTGGGGGTTACAGTCACAACAGGTACAACATGTACACAATTATTATTGTGAACTTGATTATTCAAAAACACAAGCTACGCAAGACCCAAGATCTTAACTGTTATGATTTTTGGCTTTTGGAACATGTAACATCTGAGTTTTTCATTCCTTCAGATTCATGTTCTATTTTGGTTGAGTAGGTACAAAATATCATACATGTTAATGATAACAATTTGCCCTTAATTTCATAAATATGTTTAAGTTACAACACAATTTAAATATATCAATAATTGTTTGCCTTGTACCTGTCATCAGGTACATATTTCTTCTACCTTGGTGTCAACCTTTATGAGAAGGATTTTTGCATTTTTACAGTTTTTAGGAAATACTAAATTGATGAGTGTCTTTTTCTTCTTCCCGATTATTCATAACTAGCCAAAGTACCCATTCTTCGCACGGGTTAAAAAGGCTGAGGGGTGTTGGCTCTTCTGATACATTTAAGTTATTGTTAATTAATTCTTCATTGTTTAAAAAATGACAAAACACGAATGTCTACAACATGACAAAGTAACATCTGTCAAATATTGGGAGAGGATAAGTATTAACGTAATAGAGACAGTCACCGGGAAAAAAACGAATTCACAAATTTCGATCTAGCAGTTTATCTGAAAAATCAACTTTATTTCTTCTTCTTCCCGAACTGTCAAAATATAGTGCAAACGGATGTTGTCATTAGAAATTGTAAACATTGAAACCTAGGACGGTCACGGCAGCTCTTTCTTCTTCTTCCCGAACTGTCAAATTTTAGTGTTTACAGCTGTTGACATTAAGTAATTTTATGTTTTCATTCTTTGAAAATGTAAACATTGAAACTTAGGACTTTCAAGAGGCTTAGCCCGAGGGAATTTTAAGGGAACTAATATGCCTATGTGTTGCATGAGTTTAAGATCTACCTTTCTGTAAAATTTCAAACCGGTCGGTTCAGCATTTTTCACGTTTACTTGCCACAACAAACCCACAAACAAACCCACAAACATACAGAAACCACCTCTTCTTTATAATATTATAGATTATATCTAGTTGATAGATCATATGTGCACGTAAGATTAAATTTTTTTCCGATAAAATTGAAGGATCTTCATTCTCAATGTGCATTTTGTACTGTGCATATATCTAAAGGGAATGTTTCAGTTCCTTTAAATAGCTGTCGTTATAACGATATGATCTCACTTCAATTAAATTTTTTGCATGACATGAATAGCTAACATTCCCTAGAGCTTTGACATATACATATCAAAAAATAAAACTAATGTCCATCTCAACAAAAACAAACAAGTGATAGTAAAAACACATTGTAAACATTCTGAAACCAAACAGATAGCTTCAAATTTTGTGTGAAACAAAAATAAACGAATGCTCATTTTGAGGTGTTAGAAAGAGAGTTTAACTTTAGTATTTACAGTAGAACCTCCCATATCCGACTCCTCCCGATAACCGACTGTTCCGTCCTTCCGTTTATTTATGTTTTCCACGCTCCTGTCGTTGCCTAGACTTACTCTTCAGTTACGTATAAATATTATTATTTTTCAGTTATTATACATGTCTTCATGTTTTAATTGATTCTAAGAGGTACGTTAAGGTTAATTACAATGACACATAGCTATTTTTCTTCCTAAGGTATGTGTTTAATTTACTCCTCCCAATATCCGACTTTTGGCCGTTCTGACCATGGTTTGGTCCCGTCATGGCCGGATATGGTAGGTTCTACTGTAAAACAACTTTTACCTATTACTAGAAAGTTACCTCATTAGACATTGCCAATTCCTGTTCTAGATGTCGTATTCTCTCAGCCTTATCCAAGCCTGACTGACCACCAGCCAGCTACGGTATGGAAACACAAAATTATTTTAGAACAGTTCCTTCCAACAATTGATTAAGCATTTACAGATGATTAATTGGTAAGTTATCAAAATAGTTTATACTTAATTATTATCAAGTCATTTCAAAACTAATTACCAGTACTTTGCACTTCTTGACCTTAAGTTTTCATCTACACACATTCATAGGAATGGGGGATATAATAAGGTTGGTAAAACTGTCCTTTTGTTACAGTGTTTGCCTTAGTGGTCTATTGTTCCACATTAAGTTCAAAATTTAAGTTTCATTTAGCTCTAGTTTTCACTATTTAAGAAAATACCCTACTAAAATGTGTTTTACTCAAACTATTGTAAGTAAAGAAAAGTGGCAAATAAATAATTTTTTATCATAAAAATAGTCTAAATTTTGAAAATTTTGACACTGGACAAAGTTACTATCAGTTGTCGAGTGTTGGCATATTGATGGTCAGGTCGGGTTTATCGCTATAGATTCGTCTCATCGAATGGAAAACTGAGGGATTCCAGCAATTCGTCTATCATTAAACAGAGAAATGTGGTGGGAAACAAGGTGTGTAGCCTGTTTTGCAATTGAATTATTTGCTTTTATCTCTTTACAAATGTTACCCAATACATTTTTATTAGCAAGTTAAAAAATCATGGCTTTGTCACATAATGTCAATAATAATGTGTACTGTTGTCACACATTATTATTGCCCCTTTGTGCTACCGAAAATTAATTTGGATGATTGGTGTTAGGATAATCAAAGTTCTTCTGTTTTTTTTTATAAATAAGAAATAAAGAGAAGTATTAAATTGAAAAGAACATATTAGAGTTGTTATATGTAATTTTTAATGCAGTAGCCCTTTTATTTTAATGGTGCTGTCATTTGACTTATCAAAACAATCACATATGGTCAACAGCTGTATGTACTTTATAATCACTCAGCATGAAAATTAACACAAATATGAATCGACAAAAGGAAATAATATTTTTTTACAACATCCTTTACCTCTCTACATTTCTTCTCTGCCTCCAGTTTCTCGGCTTCTAACGCTTCTGATTTCCTCTCAGATTTTCTCAGTTTGAATGAGAGTATTCTACAATTTTTATTTGATTGTTCAAGTTCCTTTTTCAAAGATGTATATTCATCCGCTTGTTCTTCCCTGAAAAATTTTAATTAAAAACGATTGATGTAGATTTTTTATCAATCATAACAACAAATTTCAAATCTATTACCATGAACATATTAGAAGAAAATATGCTTAGCTATATATTATTGTTATGCTAAAGCATTACCAAATAAGATATTTCAAGAAACAAAATACTAATTTAATGATTTCTCTATAGTTGTATTCATCTCTATAGTTTCTTTACCTCCCGAAACGTATAAATACTGTAACTACAAATCCTCCGCCATTATGAGTTTTAAAAATACAATCTCTATAGTTTTAGAAAATCTTGATTTTTTATAAATATGAAGTATAAAATACCCCTGTCACAGGAGACCTGCTTCCTGAGCTAATTACCATAACTTAAATGAATAGCCTATATCTAAACCATCCAAGGATTATTTTGAAATTATTTCATTCAAGTATGAAAATTCCACGTGATTTTGAAAATTTCATCTCCTGGTACTGAATTAAGATAAAAACTGTGGTTTCCATAAATCATTTTCTTCTAAAAATGTTCTTAAAATGAGATATCACTTGCTGAAGCTTACATTTAAAAAATTTGTGTTCCTCCAAAAATGCCCCATTTTGTAGACAGGTGTAAAACGCACCTATAAAAGTCTGTTTTCATTACTTTCCTGGAATACTAAGGTATGTTTGATTCAAAATTATGGTATTTATACTTTTGACTAACCCTGTATATCTCAGTAACCCTTTGCCATAGAGCAAAGATTAATAGTACTATTTGTTTTGTTTTAAGCTAATACTAATGAAATAAAAAAACACCCAAATTTTTTAAACTAATTAGCCGTAAAATTAGATACAACCCAATTTTGGAATACAAAAGCCCCGTATAACCTCCTTGGATAGTATGTTGTACCCAGATTTTGAAACTTAAACTAACAAATTATCCTTTACAATTATATCATATTTCATTAATATCAAACCATTTTTACAAGTGTTATCGTGTCTACCTACCTTTATATACAAGGAAATACCCAAAAGTCCAAAAGTAACCAGAATAGCATTGACATGGTTGGAGCTTTAGTGGTACAGGTTTCTGCCTGTCTATCGCAAACCTTTGCCAGTTCAGTGCGGCATTGAACTGGCAAAGGTTTGCACTTGACAGGCGCTAGCGGCAGAAACCTGTACCACAAAAGCTACAGAGAGATTACGGCAATGCTATTCCGATTACCAATGGGTACCCCCATGTACATATAAAGTTTCAAACTATTGATGTTTTGGCATCTGGGGATCCTAAAACGAAAAAAATGTTATCCCTGCTCTAGGTATTACAAAGAGGACTACAGTATTAATTTTACAGTAGGGTCTCTCTTAACCGAGGTACTGAGTGAACCAAGGCTATCCTAGGATGAGTTTTATAAATTTAAAAGCATAGGCAACACACATAAACTAATGAGCGATTGTTTGCGCCTTCAGTATTGCACCTGGAGTACGAACAGCTTTGCTTTCAAAACTACTGTGAATGTCGTCTTTCTTTGGCTAAGTTCGCAAGCCGGCTGTACAACTCGGAACTGTTTGTGCGTCATCACTCTAAAACGAAGACGCAATTTTGTCACAATTTACCTTTTTCAGTTTTACAATAAATGAGTTTTATATTAAAAACAATGTGTTATGTTACCATTTGCTCTCCTGTTTATATTACAGCTTGGGCTTAATTAAAAAGTAATCAATAGTTTTCGTGTTAGGTCCCACGTAAGCTATTGTGATACTGTTGTGAAATAATTTTTTAGGATTAGTATAGCATATATGACGTGTATTGTACTAATAACATAAAGAAAGATCTGGTAATAGATTTAATTTATGGTTTTAGAATATCTTTAGCTATTTATAACTCCATTGGTGATTTTTAGGATATGTACCGTCCAAGTTTTACTGTAACCAAGGTACTCTCGGGTCCCGGTTAATACTGGAATCAGTAGGAGATAATATTCTATAGTAATTGTCACACCTGAAGTTGTCCTGCATCTCATCCATTTCTTCCTCCAGATCTCTCAGCTCCTTCTTCATGTCTTCATTTTCGTCCATGAGTTCTTCACACAATGTCTCTGCTGCATGAAGTTTGGCTTTTAACGTTTCAGCTTCCTTTTCTAAAACTGCTATGTCTTTAGTCTTGTCCAAATCGGCTTCTAGTTCCTTTACTTTTAACGAAAGACTTTTTTTGTCATCCCTCAGATCTTCGACGGTGGATTGAAGCTCATTCACTTTTTGTTGTAATTTTATTGTCTGGAGAAAAATAAAAAGTTCTTTAGTTTGAAAAAAATAAGTGTTTACACAAAAGGTTTGCACAAGGAATAAAACTTGATTCTAATTTCTAATTTGAAAGTTTTTATTGTAAATATTCTTCATTTGACACATTGCAAATTTTCAACAAAATGCTACAAAGCTGGGGGATGAAGGGTACGGAGATATAGAGGAAACCAAAAAAGATTAGTGAAGAGTAGTAACGTCAAGAGGTTTAACTTTTACAAGTAGGTAATTGCTCAGGAGTAGAAAAAATCTACATAAACAATTAAACATCTATCAGTTAGCATCTTGCAGGAAAAAGTTTTAGCATGAGTAAAATGCATTGAAGTGGGAAGTCCCCAATCAATATAGGAACAGATTTTCCAATCCCAATATCAACATTTTCATATTACCATTCCAATTTGTTAGTAAAAGAGGATGGTAAAAGAAAATCAGTTATATAAATCTCAAGTTTTAAAATATGTTTCAAACTAGTTTATTTTGAAACTTGTATTGATTAAGGTTTTAAAAATAGTGAGCTTATTCAATTACTTAATTACAATTAATCATTTGATACTTGTACCTATAAAAGCTACAAGTATAAATCCATGTATGCAGTACCTCAGAGGCAGTAGCTTTGGTGCGAGTGGTGTCAATGGTGTCGAGTCTTCGGAGTAGAATGTCGCTCTTCTCTCTCTCCACTCTCTCACACCGAGCCTTCATAATCTCCAAATCTCTCTTCAGGCTCTCTATCTGCTCCTGGGACAAACAAATACATGTGGGTTGTTAAACACATATACATAGACTGGTACAGTGTTGTGTCCTGTAATCCAGCTATTTGGGGGTCACAATCTGGTGTTGATAAAATATACACAATATTTAATTTAGTGAATAATGGTTATGAGTGTTGCCCTCTGGGGGCAAGCAACCGAACCTGCTTTAGCAGTTCACTAAACTGCCACTAGGGTATGTCTAATAGTGAATTATGGTATTGAATGGTGTTTATCTGCAAACACCATCTTCCCCATAATTAGATCATTTCATGATTCAGAGGCAAATTAGTGGTTCAGATCTCACACTAAACTATGGCCCCCTAGATACCATTGGCTGTTGGCCCTTTAATTAACAGTCCTATCAAAGGAACATTTCAGCCTTAATCAGAAACAATACTACAATACCCACATCTTATATTCATCTTTACTCATGTCTCACTGACAACTTGAATTCAAATACCTGAGTAGTTCGTCACTTCATAATGTAATGTAATATAGTGAACAGTTCATTTCAAATTAATAGGATTATTAAGATACATTAATCGGTACCTTAGAAGTGATAAGTCGTAACTCACGACGCATTTACAAATTCAATAAGAAGTGACAGGTGGAGGCATCTGCTGTCAAATTAGTCAACTTATCACCTCCTTAACCGTGTTGCCCTCTAGGGGCAAGCAACCGAACCTGCTTTAGCAGTTCACTAAACTGCCACTAGGGTATGTCTTATAGCCAAGTAAGTACTTTCTACTCCTATGCACTGGTGGCTGGACCGGTTAGAGCGCTGCGCTGACGAGTGTAACATTCTAGTCATTCAAAAGTGCTAGGGTTCCAATCCCGACTATGAGCAATCCCAATTTAGCTTGCAAATGTGTGGTATAGCGGAGAGGGGGCCCACCTTAAATAAAAAGTGACCGGCTTGGGTGGAAGTTGACGGCATTTTTAGGTTTAATTGGGATTGCAGCGGACACCTGTTTTGCTTTTGGTGTTAGTGGTTATAAGGAGAGGGACATTTAATGCTTTTTTGTTTATACTTAATATTTCAAGAATATATAAGTAATTATTTTTATTTTACTGTTAAAAGTAAAAAGCTTACCACTTCTAAGGTTAAATAAAGGTCACCATCTAACTAATCCAACTAGTTAGCACTGCCAGACCTTTACCTGGAGTTCACTGTTGTCGTTGACCAATGTTGTCTCCGTGGTCTCTGTCCCCGCTGTGCTGATATCATCCTCTTCACTCTCCGATGACGAGCTGGAACTAGAGCTGTCCTTGGCTGGAGCGGGGGTAGGCTTCTTGGGAGCCATGGGAGGCTTGGACGACTTTAACTGTGCGTAAAGTAAAATAAGGTGCAGTAAACTTAAACAACAAAATAAAATTGTTAGAAAAGCAAAAACGTGGTATGACTCATCAGTTATAGTATAAAGTGGTTTCCCAAGATTAGGTCTGGGTTTGATTTTAAAAGCAACTACATTTGATATATGTACCGTTGCAACTCTGCTTCAACTCAGTGAACTCATGAACTTGTTCATGCAACAGTTGAAGATTATTTTAATTATAAGGAACCCGGTTAAAAAGCTCTTGACTATACTCAAATTACTTAAATATTTGAGTAATATAAGTTTTACTGAGTTTTAAATAAATTTAAAGTGTCCTTAAAAATTTTAATTCACCTAGGTCAACAGTAATTTTAATTATAACAGAAAATGTTTTGGTGCATCAAAACCAAAAAGCAGAATAGTTGAGCAAATCAAAAGAAAATTTCAGAAATACAAAGAAATTAACAAATTTAAAAGATTGTTCTACATTGTGAATTTCACATTTATCTTTGTTTTTTATCCACTTACCTTTTAATTTAGATGTTCAAAGGTATAACACCATGTCTAGATCGATATAGATAAAATCAACAACGTACTTTAACAGTATTAGTGAGCTTGAGTTGACTACCTTTATATGAAGTTTCCTTCTGTGATTTCAAATCAGGATCTGACATACTGTATTTTACTCCTTAGGCCGGCCTCACACTGAAGCAGCATTTCACGTTTTGCTGGACCTAGCCCGCACACTCATTAAGCAAACGTTGTGAAGCGCCTCCCATTGAAACACACGGGGCGCTAGTGCCCAGCGAAACATTTTGACTCGCAACACTTGCTTCAGGTGAAATGCTGCATCAGTGTGCGGCCGGCCTTACCAATCACACAGGGGCCTTTTTACTCCCAGGATTTTTGGTAGGAGATACGCAAAAAATCCCAGCCCTACTTTGGAAGTTTCGTAGTGTTTTACTAAAAGAATTGTATTTCACTTATTTGTTAGCCAATTGTATTAAATTTTGTATTGTTTAATGCAGAAACGATTATTCTAAAACATTAGGAATACTAAAAGTAATCAGACACACACACACACACACACACATATATATATATATATATATATAAATATATAACTGTTAAAAGCAAGTTAAATTTGTAGAGTGTTTCTTTCCAATTAATTTGACATACAATTCGTGTATATTCAAGAAAATATTATAGTATCAAAAACTAATTTTCTAAACGTTTGTTTAAATGGACGCTGGGAGCAAAAGGCTTAACAACATACCATAACAGTGTTAATCGGATGAGTTTGAGGTCATTGCCTTTATACCAAGTTACCTACCGTTGTTTCAAACCAGAAACTGACTAACTGTGTTTTACCCTTTACCAACCACACAGTATTTTTAAATTATAGTCAATTGTGTATGAACAAATATATGTTCTATTCTATTTCATAAAGCTAAAATTTTTGCTTTTTAACTAACCTTTATCAAGAACTCGACATCGGAAGAGTTAGCGTGTGTGGAAGGAGCAGTGACCACCTTGGATCTCTCAGAAACAGTGGTTCTGTCGGAAGCGGAGGTTCTATCGGAAGCGGAAGTTCTATCGGAAGGAGTGGTTCTATCAGATGTGGTAGTTCTATCAGAACCACTTCTCTCCGAGGCAGTGGTTCTCTCTCTAGTTCTCTCGGGAGCAGGGGAGGGAGACGTTCGGAACCTATCAGATATAGGGGAGGTTCTAACTCTCTCTGTGGGTGTAGGTGACTCTCTGGAGACAGAAGAACGAGAGAACGGACGAGAAGGTGTTTCCGTGGTGGGGCTGCTAGCAGTGGTCGAGCCTGACGTGCTTGTTCTTCGTCTTACAGTGTACTGTGTTCTTCGATAGTCCTCTGGAATAATTGTATTTTCATAGGGGTTGCTTTGCACAAGGATTGTTCAAATATCAAAATTTAGTTAGATGCAATGGATTTACTGAATATGAATACAAATATTATCTTACAATTATAAATGATGTGACCTCTTTTCATATTATAAACGGATGGTCCAAGAACGGGCACCAATGCCGACATTGTTCCAGCACTGAGAAATACGTTGTTGAATTTATAGCATGAAAAATGTCCATATGCTTATCTGCTTTGTAACACAAGTCATCATGCAATCAAGCAAATTATTCCTAATTAGTTTAGAGCTAAAGGTAAATATGAAGTAAATGAAGAAGTCACTGGTATCAAAGTAAATTGGTCAACAAGGCAAAGTGACATATTGACAGATAATAGGGTCGAGGTATCATAGTTGATCGAACTATAAGTATAAAAACAATAATATTTATAAAAACACTGTCCCTTACTACATAGAAAAATATAGTATAAAATAGTAATTTGAAATATTTGGAATTTTAATTGGCGTAATAGGATCCAATTAAAATTCCTAAAATTCTTTAGAAGGAATTTAACCTCCATTGAAGGTTTATAATGTTTTGGCTACAACAGCGGTCAAATACTTAGGATACTTCAAAATCACCCTTACAATAATTAAAATCAATCATACCCGTAATATTATATGTATTGTTAAACATTCTTTGTCTAAAGGCATTTTACAATGTGTAAAAATAAGTTAATTGAATAATTATCTTTATATAATATATATATAGGCCTTACTAGTTGTGTTTCATAATTTTGTTCACCATAACTGGGAATATTGGGATATTATTTACCATCATACAATGGAGACATTAAACAACTTCAAAAAAAGTATGTCTTGTATTTTTCCCCAACAAATAATTTATACTAGGAGGCTTCGAGAATCTTAGATATGTCAGCTCACAAAATTATATAAGTGTGTTCTGGGATTTGACTTCTATGTATTCATTAATAAACATATGTTATAATTAGTTACAAATCATAAGAAAACAATTTCAAAGAGGAGATATTGAGTCACTCAGAAAAAGGAATATCCACCCGACACAAGGGTTTGGGTGCACAATAGGAAAGAGACGGCAGTAATCAAGGATTAAGAAAACAGAACGGAATTAAAGATCAGGCTCAAACCAATAAGGGGGAAAGATTTTTATGAAATTCAAAATTCTAATTTCCAATGTTTCCAACATCAGGCATTCTCCACAAATACATGGTTCCGACCCAATTCAAACTAACAGAAGTCCTAATTTGACTCTTTACTTGGGACACACTGTTGAAACTTTACTTCCAAGACCATCGAGAATATTAAGCTTACAAATAAATTAACTTCTATGTAATAATTAATTAATAAAAAGATGTTATGATTAGTTATCATGTTTTACTATGAAAAGACATGTTTTTCTTTTTGGTGAGGTTGAAATTATGATAAAAAATTATTAGGGTACTCTCACCTTGTTTTGTAGTTTTTTCCAATGTGGATTATCACTAAAAAATACCTAAAGGACCCCAGGAATCCTCCTACGTTTTGCCGGACCAAAAGAAACATCCTGCTTCCTCAGGGCGTAGGTCCTTTTGTTACCTCCTTTTGTTTGCCTCACGCACACGGGCTGAACGGCAAACCACACTGACCACGGTCGGAGCGATGGGAGGGGCGAGTGCGGGGGTTCTGATTATCTCAGGAACAAATTCCACAGCTCATTCTTGCATTGTGTCCAGTTCTTTCTTAACAATGTCGAGATGAACAGCGCCGATGTCAACAAATGGTTGTGACAATGTATATTTATTATTAATTTTTATTTTTATTTAGATGTATTGGTCAAAAAATTGGCTTTAAAACATACAAACAAAGATTTATCGGCTGAAATTGCATTGAAAGAAAACCCCTTAACCACTGTTTGTATCCCCTATGTTAAAAAAGTTTCTGAAAAAATAAGAGGCATCAACTCAAAGCATAACATTCGGACAGTTTTTAAGTCAAATGACACCATTCGCAGCAGATTGACGAAGGTTAAACCTGTTGACAAACAGAAAATGACAAAAAATGTTGTTTATGAGGTCCCCTGCACATGTGGAAAAAGCTACATAGGCCAAACGTCTAGTCCGGTTAATATTAGAATAATAGAACGTATGAAAAGAGAAGATACAACGAAACATATGGTTCAAAGATTAGCGAGCATGCCTGTGAAACTAATCATGTAATTAACTGGAATAATAGTAAAATATTATACAAAAAAGCAGATTGGAGGAGGAGGAATTTGGCGGAATCGCTATTTATTGTGCTAATAAAAATACATTGTCACAGCCATCTGTTGACATCAGCACTGTTTATCTCGACATTGTTAAGAAAAAAACTGGACACAATGCAAGAACGAGCTAGGCTTGTGGAATTTTTCCTGAGATAATAAGAACCCCTACACCCGCCCTTCTCATCCCTTCGACCGTGGTCAGTGTGGTTTGGCGTTCAGCCCGTGTGCGTAAGGCGTGTTTAACAAGAGGACCTACACCCTGAGGAAGCAGGACGTTTCTTTTGGTCCGGCGAAACGTAGGAGGATTCCTGGTGTCCTTTAGGTATTTTTTAGTGATAATCACTGTTGGAAAAAACTACAAAACAAGGTGAGAGTACCCTAATAATTTTTTATCATAATTATCATGTTATCAAATTATTGTGGTTTATGTTTACATTGTAACATGTTAAAAAACACGAGAAAGTGTTAACAGTTTATAATATATATAAATATATTTAAAAGATACAATTTCTTCTGTGTGAAAAAATTCCCACTTTTTTAAAGCATAGTGAAATTAATTTAAACTATACTAAATCAAAACTGAAACTCTTACAGTGTCTAAAATGGGCCACTATAATTCCTAATATTTTTTGTCGAAAAGGATTAAAATAGTTTCAAAAACCAAACATTTGTCCTTAAGTAATATACCATATGTGTATATATATATATATATATATATATATATTACTGTTTATTTCATCAAACAGGGCTACTAATATTACTATATTGAAATAATTCAACCAAGTACCCTTAGAAAACATTTTTATTCCTTCTACATGTTTCGGATAATAATCACATTTTCAAGAAGTGTAAATGTTTAACCTTATTTGGTAATATTAATCTGTAAATCTGTAAAACATTTACAGATAACCTTATTACCAAATAAGGTTAAACATTTATACTTCTTGGAAATGGGATCATTACCCAAAACATGTAAAAGGAATAAAAATGTTTTCTATGGTTACTTGGTTGAATTATTTCAATATATAATATATATATTATATTAACTATTCTTGAGGAAAATAGTTAACTGTTACTAGAATATAATATTCATGAAACCAAACCAAGGAATATTTAATATTTAAAAAACAATAAATATAATTTTTTTAGTAAAAATTGCAAAATTTTTGTTTAGTGTCACTTTGAATCCTTTAATCACTGAGCTCAAACAATGTAAAAGCTCTTGTGTATTAAGTTTTATTATTTTGGTAGTGTAAATATCATAAAATTTGTTTTATTTAACCAAGCAATTTTTTATTGTCAAAATTATTTATGGTAGGCAAATAATTTATTGATGAGTAAAAGGTTAGAGGTTAAGAGGGTTCAAGTTAAAACTATGTTGAATTACGTTAAAGTTAATTATTATTTCATAATTTAATATTTCTATGAACATATTAAATATGCTTTTTACTGTATGTACACAGTCTTAGTCAGTTTTAGGTTTACGGTGTTGCATAATTTTTGAGTTATAGACCTACTGACTTTTTTTACTCAAAATGAATATGAGTTTTTTTCTCCTTTGAAAGTTTTTTTTTCAAATATTACAAACACTGAATAAGATATAATTTAAATGGCTAAAACTGACTTTGTCACAGAAATTATAAAATTATTATGTTAGCATTTTCTGCAATATGTCATAACAAGAAGAATGACAAAACAATATGAACATAGAGTAATATCGCAATCTTGTTTAGGTCACTCTGAAATCAACATAGACATCAACATGGTCCTGTAATATGTTATTGTTATGATAAGTTGATTAACGATAGATGACGAAATATTTATTTTGATCAGGACAGAAGGTTACTCAACAAAGTTTACTGATAATAGAGAAAACAAGAAATTTAACAAATAAAAGGGTGTGTATTTTAGATTAAATTTTTTAAGAATCAATCCTCCTCCTTGGGAGTAAGGCTAAGATCAAAGTTTGAGTATCACAAATAAAAAAAACTATAAACAATCTTACATGTGAAAACAACTTCTGAATTTTAAGGACTGAGGAGTCCAGTAGAAACAATTTTTAATGTTAGTAAATTTTAAATAAACATTTACAGATTAAGTTTTTAAGAATATTCTATTAAAATCAGTAAACTTTGACGAAATTAAATCACATATATTAGCAAATAAACCAACATAGTCCATATACTCACTTAAAAAGTCTTCAAATTCAGCTGGAACAATTTAAACCAAAAAGATAGATAAGTTACTAGTTGGTATCGTACTTTAAATTTTTACAAACAAAAATATCTGTATTTTAAAATTAAATCCCAAACACGGAAATACAAGTGTGATTATAATTTTACGAATCAAAATACTCATCATAAATGGTTTAATCCAAAAGGTTAGTTTATTAAACATTTGTATAATTTTTTATCAATTGACTTATAATGTACAGTATTTTCTTCCCTGTGGGAAAAAGGTTACATCATGGATGTATCTGAAGGAAATATTTTCAGTTCATCCAAACAGCTGTTTTCATAACGATATGACGTCACTTCCGTCACTCTTTCTGCTTCTTACAAATGCTAACACTTGCCTAGAGCTTAGATATATCCATGTAAATATTAAACACTGATAATTAATCTTAAAATTGACTAATGTTATAATTTTGTGCTACAAGCTTTATAGAGTAAACATTATTATTAGTACATTGCTCCCACCAATAATCGAATACCATCTCTTACCAAACCAAAAAATAAATAAACAGTAGGCTATCTTATTTTCTAACGTTTATTTAAATATCATTAAAAATTATTATTTAAAAACATAATTATCAAATTTCTTAAACTAACAACAAGAGAAAACCAGTTGAAATGTTTGTAAAAATATTCGGGAACATAACCCCCCCCCACACATCAGTGTACCTATGTACCATATTTTATAAAAATTGGATGATTAGTGTGGTCTCAGGGTTTGTACACAGACAGACAGACATCAGTTCGAAAACTACTTTTTTGGATTCAGGGAGCCTCAAAACGGATATATCTTCTCTCAACTCGAATTCAAAGATGTTGATGAAAGCATTACTTTTTCCATATACTATGTATGTATAAGGGGAGAAAGTAACAAAGTGTACGAAACAGTAACCTCCCACCTGTAAAGGTTGTCAACTCAATTAGCGACACACTTCTCCGGAGCTGGCTGCGGCACACGCAACACTGCCAGTCCTGTCTCATCCTCGGGGTCATCCTGGAGAACACGCCCTCGCCGAGCCCCGAGCAGGCATAGTGGTACAACCGACCACATCGCCGACAATTAACCAGCCTGCTGGCGCTCGGGAGCGACTCGCAACACTTATCGCAACGCAACATCTCCGCACAACTGCATTGTGTTTATTTCAGTCGGGTCGTTTAATGGCTCACCTGGGTCATCCTGGCTGGTTTCCACGGAAGGTCGCCTGCGAGGCAGAGTGAAGCTGACGGTCAGTGTGGAACTGTCGTCTTTCATGGCGGCCAGGTTGGGGGAGGAAGTCCACGACGAGGCTGCCGAGCTGAACCTGTTACACAAAGTATACATATTTTATTTAATTAAATAGAGTCAAACAGGGTAAACAAATTTTTTGTTTAGTTTTTTTGGTTTTTTATTATATTTTATGAAGCATTATTTAACTTTAATTTAAGGCATTGTTCAGTAAATTATGACTAATTGAAAAAAACTGTATGGCCTCTTTTGTAAAGTGCTGCTTAGTCCTACTATGCATCTTTCCAGCTCGAGCTTCACAGTTTTTTTAATGAATTTCTTTAAAAAACATTTTTTTACAAATTTACCTTTTCCTCAAAAACCATAAGTGGTATCTCAAAGTTTTTAAAACTTTTTCCATAAACGTTCATTCCTCTTTATTTCGAGTGTTGGGATTTCATGTGTTATGTGTTTTGTGTTTTTCTTTTTATACATAGCATTTTACAGTATATAAAACAATTTGAGTGAAAACCTTAAACAATTAAAACAAAATATACAAATACTAAATTTTTATTTATAAAAATCCTAATGTACTCTTTTTACTTTCTCCCCTTATACATAGTATGGAGAAAGTATTGTTTTCGTCAAAATTTTCGAATTTGAGTTGAGGGTGGATATATCCGTTTTGGGGTCCCCTGAATCCAAAAAAGTGGGTTTTGACGTGATGTCTGTCCGTCCGTGTGTGTGTGTGTCTGGATGTGTACAGTGCCACAGCCTACCCCGTTGGTCCGATTTAGATGAAATTTGGCATGTATATATATAGTCACCGTATCTCCAGGCGTTTTTTTCATTTTTTGAATTTTTGATTTTTAGGGGTAGTTCACCCCTAAAAACCCTTAAAAAACGTGAAAAATCCAATTTTCTCAAAAACGGCTCTAACGATTTTGATTAAAATTTGATGGTTTATAGTGCACAGAGTAATAAATAATTTGACACCACCCGCATGTCTGTAAAAATGACGGTTCAAAAGTTATGGGCTTTTAAATGTCAAAAAAATCAAATTTTTAAATTTTCAGCGAAAACAATAAAAGTAAAGTATAACTTGACTGGTACCATTGAAACCAGCTCAAAAAACTTAACAAATTAGTATTTTGAATTATTTGTCTACGACTAACGGTTCCAGAGAAAAGTTAAATTTACTGTCCAAGATAAACGCAGTACGTTGTCTGAAAGCGTCCAATGTTATTCTTATGGAGAATATTAAAATATCAATTTCTTCCTTATTTTTTAACCGTTTTCCATGAAACTTGGTATGAAGCGTAGGGTCAAATCGCCCAACAGAACCAACTTAAAAAAATTGGTGTTACTGGGGGGGGGGGGGTTCCCACCACACAGTTCGAACAATTAATTTAACTTTGTCTCTCTTGTTTTTATTTTCAGAAATGGGATGGTTATTTTTGAAACAATAAATTATTAAATGGTATTTATTTAGATCAACTTTGAAGAACATGATAGTTTCATTACGGATTGTCTTTCTTGAACTTACTTAAGGGAGAAAGTATGTGTCAGTTCACTGGTACCGTTTATTTTAACCAGATGTCATTATTTCATGTTTTAATACCATGTGATTGATATTCTTTTATTATATCGGTCACTGTATATGATTGTAGCTAAATAAAACAAGTAATATTTTGTCTTGAATATTGTCTTGTCTGTTTTACTTATACACTCAAATTAAAAAAGGAAACAAGTATTTAAACATAAATAAAAATCAAGCCTGTAGCTTTGAAGGTTTTCTTGAATAAGGTACATAAAATTGTCTTATTTAACTTAGGAAAGATAGCCCTGTCTGACTCCCCCTAAGAACAGTTTTAACTGTATTATATAACTAGCAGTTATATAATACAGCAGTAGGACGGTCTATTCCTTCGCACAGATTTTATGACTCAAGTGTTAATAAGAAGAAAAAGGTTTTCTGTTCAGATCAGAAAGACATATTTGAAAGATAGCACCCTAATTATTATGACTAAATACTTTTGTTAATATTGCTCAAAACTGGATTGTTTTTAGACCTTGTAAGTTTATTTCAATAGGTTTTTGGTCAGTAAACAAAAATGTTCTACAAAAGGTATAGAATAATGAAAATAAGTTTCATCACAGAGGTTTCTCTCATTTTCACGGGAAAGTGTTACAAAACCCCTCGTTTAGCTTTACAGAAAGATAGACAGGCTTTACTGGGATATAAAGCTATGATAATATACAATAAACGTACCAGATGAACTGACACATACTTTCTCCTTAAAGTAAATTAAAAAATCAAAGTAATAAAACTATCATGCTACAAAGTTAAACAAATATCATTATAATTTATTGTTTCAAAAAATACATCCTATTTTTAAAATAAAAACACGAGAACAAATTAAATTAATTGTTCAAATTGTATGGGGGACAACCCCCCCCCCGTATCAAGCTTTTTTGAGTTGGCTGTTGTTGATTTGACCTTACACTTAATACCAAGTTTCATGGAAAACGGTTAAAAAATAAGGAAGAAATTGATTTTATTATTCTCCATAAAGAATAACATTGGCGCTTTCAGACAACGTACTGTGTTAATCATAGACAGTAAATTTAACTTTTCTCTGGAACCGTTAGTCGTAGACAAATAATTCAAAATACTAATTTGTTTAGATTTTTAAGCTGGTTTCAATGGTACCAGTCAAGTTATACTTTACTTTTATTGTTTTCGCTGAAAATTTAAAAATTTGATTTTTTGACATTTAAAAGCCCATAACTTTTGAACCGTCATTTTTACAGACATGCGGGTGGTGTCAAATTATTTAGTACTATGTGCACTATAAACTATCAAATTTTAATCAAAATCGTTAGAGCCGTTTTTGAGAAAATTGGATTTTTCACGTTTTTTAAGGGTTTTTAGGGGTGAACTACCCTTAAAAATCAAAAATTCAAAAAAATGAAAAAAACGCCTGGATACCGTGAATATATACACATACATGCCAAATTTCATCTAAATCGGACCAACGGGGTAGGCTGTGGCACTGTACACATCCAGACACACACACAGACACACACACACACACACACACATCCACACACACACACACACACACACACACACACACACACACACACGGACTGACAGACATCACGCCAAACCCACTTTTTTGGATTCAGGGACCCCAAAACGGATATAACATCATATCGAAAATTTGACGAAAACAAAGACTTTTCTCATATACAGAAAAAAAGTAATAAAACAATAAATATAATAATACAGGATTTGTGTTACAGACATTTTATACTTTTACAATTTTGGATGACCCCAAAATATTTAACCAAGTATGAAATGAGAATGAATGTGGGATTTTGTCCGATCTTTAGTCTTGTTATGACAAAGGCTGACATGTATGATTTGTGAAAATAAAAACTAAGTTAAAAATAACTTAAGCCCTTACAACGTAAAAACTTATTTAATTTTCATTGTTGGGATCATTGCCAACAAATTCTCTGAGCTAGTTTTAAACTCAAGGTTCTGAATAACTAACAATTTATTATTATTTCCATTTTCAGAACAAAGACAAATATTTTATTTGTCATAACCATTTCAAACTTATGATTTAAATGGATAAAATGTTAGTCAAATAAGAAAATAAAATGAAAGGAAATTGTGAACTTCATTATTGATTAGAAGCATCACTAATTAAGCTATCGCAACACTAGTTAAGACATCAAACTGTCCTTAGATGAACCATAGATGACAATCCTATGACTTGTTCACATTGCAGATTAAAGGTTAATGGCAAAAAATTAAGATGTCTCAATATTCTTCACTTCTGTCTCTTCTATTCTTAGTTTTTATTTTTTTACTATTATTATTTTTTGAAAACAAGAGGCTATGCTGAGCTTGAAATGGTCATCTAGATTTTGTGGACATCGCAGAGATTGAACCCGTGATTTCTTGCACCAAAGCCAAGACGCTGACCGTTAGACTAGTAGATGCCTAAATTCTTAGTTTTATAGCTATCCAAAAAGATCAACCTCTGGTTCCTCTTTGCTTCTCTTGGTTATGATACCCTATGAACTTAACAGCCGATCTAAACTCTCGGATGAATCCTCCTCAACAGATGCCAGCACTGTGATATGACTTCGAGCCCTGTGAGTGGATGCTCTTGGAAATATTTCCCTTCTTCCTGGTTCTAACAAGTCCCTGACCAACAAAACTTTTCACTTTAGTAGGTCTACAAAAAATCAGCAATAACTATCAATCAGCAATCAGAACCAGCTTTTCTGGTACTTCTTAACCTCTTTTGACATACCCTGTGCGACTACTGGGAGCCTCCTCCGCCTTCTTGGTGCTGGAGAGATCCGAGGAGCTGAGGTTGAGGTTGGAGGAGCTCGTCCATGTCCTCGAGCTGAAGCTATCAGACGATCTTCCATCATCCCTGCCCCTGACAATGAAAATACACACGCCAAATATGTGTCAAATACGACAGTTTACGCAAATAACAAAGTAATACAACATTAAAATACAGCTAAATATTGAAAATATTGAAACAGAACTAATAAAACTTAGAACTATTAAGGTGACTGTGTAAACATTCCTTCCGATGTTATTTTGGTCAAATGTATGTACTATTTCTCAGTAGCTAAAAGGTATAAGAGTCTGAGCCTTTTTATCAAATTTTTCATGAACCTTTGTCTTCAAAGAGATCTTTGCTTCCTACAACAATTTTAGAAATAAAAATTAGGTCCAGAAGTTAAATGATTGTATTATTATTTTACATTACTATTTTCACTATGAATTGTTTTAAAAAGCTTATTTAGATCTTCAACAACAGTTATATATTTTTTACCTTAAAGTACTTATTTTAAGTCATTTCAAAATTTATAAGTACATAATTGTAACCATATGAGTTAAAAACTGGTATAGGGGTTTTCAGACCGAGGGTTTCGGTTGGCGTTACCACCAATAGGGGTTCTTTAAGAGTCCACTCGATAATTCTCTAAATGAAAGCATTGAAAACATTGAACATAAGTAATTCAGTGAAGAACAGGGGATGTAACAATAAAAGAACAACAAAGGAATGACAAGTTTTTATTAATCCCTGTTCTGTTCTATTGAACAATATGTAATATCAAACATTTTTTAATCCAGACAATTCGTTCATGCTTCTTGATTACGTAAAAGCTAGTTTGGAGATCTTAGTTTGGAGAAAGTTAGGTTGGAGCAATAAGATTTAACCGAGAAACATTTGTTTTTATCTTTATGAGTTAAAATATGAATTTCCTTGTCAGTGCTGGCAAAGATAGCAAGACCCAGATGTTGTGTTTATGGATCTTCAAATAGATCTTTTATTTTTAATGGCACTGAACTGTACTATCTTGACTACTAAATATATGATGTGATTCATTCATTTTTAATTCAATGTAAAATCCAATTTTTTACGTTTTAGCGAATTTCCCATAGGGAAGAAGCTATTACCGTAGGTCTCATGTCGAGACTTAAGCCCGGGACCATGTTATTTTTTCTTCTTTAGGTGCCCAGAGACCAAAAACAATAGTCGTTAAAATTTTTATATGTATATATATATATTTTTACATACTACATATCATCTCTATTGGGAATGTGGATTTTTCTAAATAATACTGTACTTGTAATTTAATAATGATGTTGTTTAAGTGTGTTTCTTCAGCCAAGTTCAAAAACTATTTATTATTGTGACCTCAAGTGATTTTATGTATACATGTTTAAAATTTCTTGTAAATTCATCCTTCCTCTAATCTCTAAAAGAGGATTTTTTAGATAAGTTTACAATTTTCTTAAACAAATTATAAAATTTTAAAAAACTTAAAAAAGGTTTTATTGAACTTTACTGAAAATTGCTCATGAAAATACACAGACTTGACAACAACCTTTAGTAAATGTGCATTACTCACTTGGTTTGCCAAGACGACAGACTAGGGGAAGACACCGTAGTCTCATCACGGCGCAGTGAAATGCTGCTGTCCTTTTTGTTGCCATGTTCTTTATAGTCTCTGTAACACAAAATTAATATAAATTTAAGTGTACATATGTGTCTGTAAACATGATAGCTCTTATAAAAATGGTCTAATCAAGACCAAATTTGCAGAGATGTATAATTCTACATTTATTTGAATGAGTTTGAAAATCAAGCAAACCAGTCCAACCGAGGTTGGACTGGTTTGCTGAGGTTTATCAAACCTCAGCATTAATATGAGAATTATCGGTTGGAGGGTTTATGAGGGATTTTTACCCTGAAATGGAGTTTTGGGGGTTTTACATATAATTTATTATAAATTTAAAATTGTATTACCACTACCGGAATCAGTTCAAAAACAAACAGTTTAATATTTTGAATCTTCCCTCTATGTCAATAGAGGGAAGTTCATCAACCATCACTACTAATTCCAAAATCAATGGAAATTCTCTTAGTATGCAGGTTTGCCGCTACGGGTGTAATTCAAATATAATTAAATGCTAACACTTTTGAATCTTCCGTGAAAACAAAAAAAGGTAAAGTACGATTTTACCATCACCATTGAAACCAGCTTAAAAAATTAAACAAATTAGTATTTGAATTATTTGTCTACAACAAAATATTCCAGAGAAAAGTTAAATTTACTATAAACACAGTATGTAGTCTGAGAGTGCCCAATGTAATTCAATACATAGAATATTAAAAACTCAATTTCACTTCCTTATTTCCATGAAAGTTGGTATGCAGGGTGTAAGGTCACATCAACCTAGAACCCGATCAAAAAAGCTTGGTATTACCTGTGGAGGAGTTCCCCCATAAAATTCTAACAATTAATTTAACTTTGTTTCTCTACTTGTTATTTTCAAAAATTTGATGATTATTTTTGAAACAATAAATTATGAAACGATATTTAGATAAACTTTCAGGAATATGATAGTTTTATTTCAAATTGTCGTTTTTGAATTTACTTTAGGGAGAAAGTATGTGTCAGTCCACTGATACCGTTAATATCTCAATCTATGAGCATAAAATCCATCTAAAACCCTATTATACCTCAAATTAAATTACACATACAGTAGGCTATTTAATAAATATCATATAATATATTATTAATAATATATATTATTATTTAGCATTTTTTACTATTATTTTATTTTTACTCCTATTATCTTTTAATCCCATTATTTTATAGTCAATTGAAATGGAGGCATCATTTGTTCTCATCTTGTTTGAGTAATTTTGGTTCCAGATGTGTTTGCATATTTTCACATGATTGTGTGTGTATCCTAGTCAGTAATATTCCTAATTGGTATGTGAACCAAAATCATGGGGTTTAAAAAAGTATAGGCTTAACTTAAAGACGAAAAATATTCAATAATAATATACCTGACTAAATTTTTACATGTCCATAAAAATATAGCTTGCAAAAATATGAAACCAAAACACTCCATTAATAAACAATGTTCTTCAAGACAATTAATAGCTGAATTAATAGTCATATAGGCTAATAATAATTTAGTTTTAGCCTATTAATATTTTTAAGAATTTTTATAGGCCTAGTTTGGCATTTTTTTAAATTTATTTCCCTTACCATCAGCAAAATTAAAATTTGAAATAAACTGTTAGTTTATTTATTAATTCGTAGGCTTTACTATTAAATATCAAATATGCCTATGCGAGAAAGATGATGCTTGACAAAGTTTGGCCTACCTGAAGCATCTCTTGCACCTAGTGGGCCATCGCACCTGTGGGTGGAAGCCCAAGGGACACAGGGGGTCACCCTTCCCCTTGATGTGCTGCATTCTGCCTCGCCTTCTGTCAACAAAATATGGGTTTACTATTTTGGGGGAGCACTGACTAGTACATTTAAAATACCCCCATCGCAGCAGGTCTGCGTACTCAACGAATTTTTAAATCAATAATATAATAACATATGAAAAGTTTTATCAATATCTGTCGATGTTGTTTGCCTATTGTCCATAAGATTCACATGGGAAAGAGTATGCAGGTTAGCTGCCATGATAACACATAAACTATGATTTTAAGCATAAATGGAAGCTAAATAAAGCCAAATATTAAGTGTTATCCAAAAATATAGGTTAATAAGTGAAATAATAATGTTTCCTTATCCTCCATAAGATTAACATTGGAGCCTCAAATTCAAAATGTACTGTGTTTAGATTTTATCTCGGATAACTGTTGGAGAAGGAGCAAAACTGTTCTAAATTGAGTAGTTTTACTAGCTGATTATATGATAAAAGATAACATTTTACATTACATATGGAAAACACAAAAACCCATTTTCGGGGTACAAAATCCCCCCAAACAACTCCTTTCGATTGCCTGATGTGGCTGGATTACGAACTTTTCCGAGTAAATGTAGAGTAAATGTAAATGTACACGTCTCTACCAAATTTGGTCTTGATCGGTTCATTTTTACGAGAGTTATCGTGTTCACGGTCGCATATAATACATATATTAAATTTGTAATGACTAGTTTTTGCCTCTAGGCACCTCAAAACGAAAAAGTAACATGGTCCTGGGCTTAAGTCTTGTCATGAGAGTTACGGCAATAGCTTCTTCCGTATGGAAAATTCGCTAAAATACGGTACTAAAACTGTACAATAACTTGTATTGCCATCGTATAACTTAACAGAAACCGACACTCAAAGACCTGTGATTAGTCCCAAATTTACAAAATGAATCATTTAATTTTGTCTTGCTGAACTTATTCACACTTATACACTTACAAAAGCCTCTATCTTAAGAAAACATTGTAGGTCTAAATTAAATGTTTTAAAATATTTAATTAAAAGTAAGGAAGTGTGGAAGGTGGTATTACAGGGCTAAAGTCTGAGTTATTCTTCATTCAGAAACTTTAGATTTTGACTGGTCCTCTGACGTAGACTTAAAAATTGTACCTGCATAAAATTGGCACAATATACCTTTCATGTTCTACTCAAAAGCAAAACAACGTACGCCGACAGATATGTTCACAAAGCATTAACACTCTTTTGTAAGCAAAGTTTAATTAATACTGTAGAGTATTTAAAATTGTGTGATCGGATAAAATATTACTAAATATATAAAATGGAGTTTTGTTACTAAATATCCCGTTTTATTGTAAACTTCAATCATCCGAATATGTGATTAACGGAATGGGTCAGGTCCAAAATTCGGATAATAAGGAATTAACTGATCTACTGTAATGCATTCAAAATAACTCTCAGGAATCAGGATGCAGACAAAACAAAGCTAAGGCTTTATGCACTCAAATTTGACACCCTACTAACGACATGACAATACTTGATTTTTTGATCGCATTCTGTTCGTCTACTGCAAAAATATTGAATTTGAAAGTTAAATTTTACCAACACTTCGGACGTATAGTATTAGACCCGGAAGCTCACTTTGAGGAGAAGAAAGAAGAAGAACACTTTTTGTATTTTTAGAACCGGAAACTAACAGTGTCAAAGGATTCCATTTTCTTAGAGGATTATGCATTGAATCATAACTTAAATTAATGATTGTATTAACTTCCCTCTGGAGAATTTTTTAGATCACGGATATGTCAAAGGGAATTTTTTCAGTTCTTTTAAACAGCTGTCGTTAGTCATATGGTTATAGCAGGTTTGCTGCCATAAGGGCTGTTTTACATTGTAATGTAATATTAAGGCTGTTCACTAAGTAAAAATCACATAAAACAATTTATCCGTAAGAATTGCAATGAATACGTAGGTTTGCTGCTGTAGGAAACACTAAATTTGGGATTTTATTGATGTATTGATAAAACTTAACTAGATGGACTTATGCATATCGATCAAGTTTTGGAAGAATATGTAGGTAAATAAGTGAATTATTGTTTTTTTTATTTTTACCATAAGATTAACATTACACAATGTACTATCTTTACCATTTTAAATATTTCAGTTACCAATTGACCTAGAGTCATGATTCGAAATACTAAACTGTGACAAACCCCACCCAAAAGTGTAGTTAATGTAGTCCAATTAATTACGTTGGTCAAACGAGTTTGTTCAAGATATTCTAAAAATGAACAACTCCACCAAATAATCAGACATAAATTGTGGCCGCTATCGTGTCGGTACATATGCCTATATATAAAATTTTGAATAACCACCAAAAACGTGTTCAGGGATTTTTAAGTTGAGCTTTGAACTTCTATCATGGTCCCGGGCTTAACTGTCACCATGCGGGTCATGTGAAAAGATTCTTTTCCATAGGAAATTTGCTAGTAAGGTTGTTAAAATAATGAATTAGACTATGAGGAGGAAAGAAACAGATGGATTGAAAATTTTATCATTCACTAGCTGACCCGGCGAACTTCGTAATGCTCTACAGTAAGTGTTAACTTTAAGATTGGCCAAGTTCTAAAATCGAATAGCATTAAGGCTTCGTTGTGAAAGATTAGATATTATGGGTCGAGGCATAGTGAAAAACAATACTGGAACGATGAAACATATTAATTACATTCTCACAAAACAAATAAATCTGACTGGATTGATTCACCATTTTCTAATTCAACCTAAACCCAAACCAAACCTAACTGTAATACGGCTTTTATTATGATACAGCCGATTATTATAATAAACGTAATATGTATAAACATTGTAATTATTTTTTATTTGGCCAACATATAAACATGTGACTTTAAATCGGACAGAAAATAATAATATAAATACATTAGCCCCGAAAACCGTAAACTATTAACGTGGCGAATAAAGCTGTTCATTTTGTACAGTATTTATTTACTTTATAGTTTTACATTAATGAATGGTTCAGATTTATTCAGAATTGGACAGTAAAGCGTATTGCTAATGGAAAGTAATCGAACAGCTGTAGCTTAAGAAATTAAATGTGTTTATTTTAGAAAATTTGTAAACAAACTTAGTCTCCATAAAGTGAACATTAGAAATTTAAAACGCCATAACATGGAAACTAATGAAGTTTTCGAAAAAAATGTTTCACTAAACCTTTCCGGACACATATAGAGCAACTTCCTAAAGTTTCATGGCGATCGTATGTGTAGTTTGGCAACGCATAAAGGACATACATACACACATACATTCACTTTTATATACTTTATAGAGATTATGGACATCGTAATTTTAATGAAAATGACAGTCAAATATATAACGCCATGGTTAATTTGATGAAAATACTGGACATTCCATTTCAATCAACTACGAATTGCTCAATACAAGCATAACGTATTGGCTGGCTAGCATTATTGCGGTAAACAATAGCAGGGCTGCGGCAATGGTTGTATAAATAGCCCAAGCCAAGATCCTCGCTCTGTCTCATCCTCTCGCGAGTTGGCGTCTTTGGCCTCGATGGAATCAAAAAAATAAACGGCATCGGTCAACCGACACATTCTTTCTCCATTTAAAACCAAAACTAAATAACACACATCTTTATCAAACTAGCGGATCGTACTCGTGAAAAACGTATTTACGTCTTTTGGAAACTAGCTAGGGGGAATAATTTCAGTTCCTGTAAACAGCTATCATCATAATCATATGACGTCACTTCGTTACATTTCTGTGTCACACAAATTGCTGAGAGTGGATATATCCGTTTTGATGCTCCGATAATCCAAAAAGTGTTTTTTTTAGTTTAGGGTAGTTTACCCCTAAAAACGAAAATTTCATAAAATCCGCTCAAACGATTTTTATTAAATTTCCATCGTTTAGAGGTGGTTCCAAATAATACGAGATCACCCCGTCTGTAGTGGTAATTAAAGAATATGATAGTTTTATTAAAGTTGTATAGTAGTTTTAAATTTACTTAAATTAGAAAGTACCTACTCTTATGTATCAGTCTACTGATACAATTTATTTTATTATTTTGTCGTTAATTTATATAAATTCTCAAATTCAGACCGATAAAGTGAACATATTTAATTTATTTGAACAATACAGTATCGAAAGCTGGTCATAGTTCCAAAAAGGTTTGAACTGCTGGCGTAAAAAATGATCTAAACGCACTATCTTAAATATTACAAGATTAAAACTTTATGAAAAACATTATTTGTAAAAACCCCAATTAGATTTTATCAATCACGAATTTTTACACGTTTACAGGCTTCTCATGAGATTTGTAGATAAATTTGTTTCACTTAATCATGTATGTTAATAAATTAATTCCGTTTGTATTACCATCTGGAACTACTTAATATGATTTATTGTTGCTAATGTCTATACAGTTGAATGCCAATTCTATTGGCATTCTAGTCAAAATAAAAAATACATAATCTAGTCAAAATTTTTACTGATCTGGCAGCATAAAAATGTTTGTATTTACCTCCCAGTGGGAAATAGGTTAGAATGATCTAACATGAATCTAAAGGGGGAAAACGTTCCCTTTAGACATGAGTCTAAATGTAATGTTTTCAGTTCATCTAAACAGCTGTTCTTATTACCAAACTATGGCGTCATTGTTTCAAACTTTGGTCTACCAAATTGCTAACACTCCCCCATAGATCTAAGACATACCCATATCAAAATTAAAATTGAAATAAATAATTGCTGAAAATCACTTTTATTTGTAACTTCACTTTTAACATATTTTTCTTATAGGCCTACTCTACAAAATACAGGAATAATGTCGCCCAAAACCAGCTAAGATACTAAATATGTTAAACTTTATACTTTTTAACTGAAATGGCAACCTACCCAGGAAGGCATTTTAAGCCAAGTATGAATGAGAAATGATTGTGGAGTGATCTTGTAGTCTTATTACTGTTAAGGCTGACATATTCCTCAGACAGAACTGCCCAACAGTCAATGGCATATCTAAGAGATCTATAGTTTAACGCAGAGTCCGAAACCATTGTCTTTGAATTACGAACTGGTCTAATTATGAGGATGATCATTGCGGATTAACGTAGTGTTCAACAGTGCGGACGTTAATCCACACACGAGAACACTACACCCACCGACCACCGCTCACAACTATTCACAATTCGTGACCTCCTAGTAGTTGGAATACAGGTCACAATTATAACTGAATACATGTCTAGAGGTAAAGTTCTTAACAGAACAAGTAATTGTTTTATTTTTAATATATGAACTTCAAAATATAAAAAAATTGCACTAATATCCGCCTTCCAAATACAGTACTTAAAACTTATTCATATTGATAGGTGATTTTTCAGATCACTAGATTTTTTTGGAAATTGTATTAATTTTAGCCTCAGATTACAGTTGTTAAAGGTAATGATAGGTCTAATGATAAAAGGCTAATGATAGATCAATTAATGGGCATACTTATTAGACCCAGTACCATTAATGTTGCCATTAAAATGGTATTGGCGAATTCCGAAGTAATTTATTTATAGTCAGTTTATTGTTACAAATTCAATATAAAGATTCAGATTATAATAATGTTATCACCATAGATTATAAAATAGATAAAATGCAGTGATAACATAAAATAATAATAAAAAATACGGCATACAACTTTTTACCTATCATAATTATTTTTTTTTATTTTGTGCTTTATAAATGAATTTAGTATTACATCGTTACATGAGTGTAAAATTCTTAAAACAAAGATTTTTTCTAGACTTTTAACAAGTAAAATAGGCCTGTTCAGCAATTTGGCTCTCTAGTCTGTTGTAAAAATAACTTGCCTTTCAAACTAGCCTCTTGTCTGTTTCGAAGATAAGCCGATGATACCTACGTTACAAAGGAAGTGGCGTGTGATTTATTTATGAAGACGTGCTATGTTACAAACTTTATATTAAAAAAGCACACATTAAGTAATCTACTTTAAAATAATTAAAAAATAATAATAATGTGTGTGTCTAAAAACACGAAAACTCTTGTAAAAATTGTCTAATCGAGAACAAATTCGGCTAACATGCATAATCCTCACTGTAATACGAGTGATTTCGAAAACCAGGCAGAGTTTTATAGCCCAAAATAGAGGTTTTATAACAAGTACTGTATTTATTTTAATAACAAGTAATTTATTAGAAATTTGTATTTACTTCCCTGTGGGAAATAGGTTATAACATGGATTTGTCTAAAGGAAACAGCTGTTCTTATTCTTATATATAAAAATTCAATACAATAGCTCTAGTAGTTTCTATGGAAACCTGTTTCAAATTTTCATCTTTCAAATTACTAACACCCCACAAAGCTAGGACATATCCATGTCAAAATTAAGTTTTTATTACCACCTTTGGAATTACCTCAAAAACCAAACAATTTATCATTTTGAATTTGCGCTCAATGGAAGTGGTTATTGAGATACAAAAACTGGCAAACATAGTGCGTTGTCTTTGGAGCTCCAATGTTATGAATAATCTTACGGTGAAAAGATTAAAATTGAAATTTTAAATTAAATTGAAACTCACCCCTCATGTTGTAATCAGGTTGCAACAGATAAAACACGTGGACTTACTACAGCACAATTAAATTAAAACACAATTTATAAAAGTTCAGAGTATCGAGATTTTCTTAATTTTAATAAAAGTTGTATTTTAGCTGAGGGAAAATCCTTTTAGTATTTTAAAACATTTCAAAAAGCGGAAAGAATTAAAAGAATTAGCGATTACTTAAACATTCTGAGGTACGTGTCGTTAAACTTTTGAGATCTCAGAATCGTAAAATTTAAGAACTGCATTTCAATTTTTGGGCGTAAACGAAGATAACGATTTTTAGTTTTGTACTTTAAATTTAGCCATCGTTTCCCAGATATAGGCTCAGTTCACGACTAGTTCTAATCACGCACGCGGGTTAGAACAGACTACACGTCGCACTACAGTCATCCCCCCTCTAACTCTTATCAGATCTGGACCCGGCTTCAGTGATAAGCTTATCATGGCTTCAGTTTGATAAGCTTGCATTACCGTTGGGTAGAGTAAAGTTACGCATGCTTACAGTTCCACTAATATCGAGAATATTCCGATAATCGATAACTATTATTATTGCTGTACATCTAACTATAATATCGATACAGAATATTACCGGAAACAAAATAGTGGCATCGGCGGTATTGTGTCCTTATCTAAAATAAAATTTAGTCTTAATAAACAATACCCCAGTCGAAGCAGACAAGCGTACTCAGCGAATTTCCAAATCAATAACAATATATGACAGGTTTGATCAATATCCGTAATAAATAAGAGAGTTTTCCTATTCTCCATAAGATTAACATGGTAAAGAGTACGCATGTTTGCTGCTGTGAGGAGAACAGAAAGTAAGCATTTTTACTATAAAATACTTCGACCATTTATACCAATTTTTATCAAAATCTGTCCATAAATAAAGGAGTTTGACTATTCCCAATAAGATTAACATGGGAAAAGAGTATGCAGGTTATCTGTCATTACAAATACATAAACTATGATTTTTAAGCATTTAAAGCATAAGATCTCAACCACATGAAGGTAAATAGCAGGTTTAATACAATAATATTGATTGATAAGTGAAATATTAATTTTTCCTTATCATCCCAAAATACAACGTACTGAGTTTAGATTTTTTAATATCTCGATAACCGTTGGAGATAGAGAAAAACTTTAAAGAACCAAATTGTTTGGTTTTTGAGCTGATTCTAATAGTAAATGATAAAGTCCAAAAAATTACATGTAAAAACGCAAAAATAATTTTTTTTAGGTATTTAACCCCCCAAACTACCCGTTCCGATTGACCGATATGTCTAGTTTACGAACACGTCCGAGTAAATGTAAAAATACAAGTCGCTCTACCAAATTTGGTCTCGATCATACCATTATCGTTTTCGTGTTATCAGACACACACACACACACACACATATATATATATATATATAGTTTTATATATGTATATATTTGTGTGTGTGTGTGTGTGTGTGTGGTGTGTGCGTATTATCAAATATTGTTTTTGGCCTCTGGGCACCTCAAAACGAAAAAATAACATGGTCCCATAGTAATAGCTTCTTCCCTATGGGAAATTCACTAAAAATTCTGCGTTAGTGTAGGCCTACAGTTTGAAGTGAACTTCAATTAAATTTTCATCACTCGGATTTAAAACCTGGCAAAAGATTTAAAATAAAATCAGTTCAAATATTGAGAGATCACGTTAATTAAGTATAATTACGACAACAAATCATATAAAAAATACATTTTTGAACAAATGTCATACTGGGATGGTATAAAAATGTACACGTTATATTTAAGTCTTTCTTAAATTCGAAAGCAAAATTTTTTAAGATCCGAAAATATTGTGCTATTTGAACTAAAATAGTATTTTCGTTGAATTACCGGTACTTATCATATTTTTTGTGGTATAGAATATCAATTATCACAAAAATCTGTAAAATAGAATATCGATATTCAATGGATCAATAATATTGGAACATCCCTAGGCAAGTATTTTTACAGCTGAATCCATGTACACAGCTGCGAAACAAGTGTTAAAAGCCACATGCGGTGCTGTACAATATGATCGTTTTTCATGGATTAAAATAATCTCCAGTGCAAAACGCCTTGTTGTTAAATGCCTCATAATATCCAAAAACCCAATAATATAGTTCCTCTATGTCTAAAGATAACAATTCAAACGGTTGCAGAGAAGGATTAAATTTACTATCCGCGGTAAACACAGTACGTTGTCTGGCGGGCATCCAATATGATTCCATTTGGAATACGTAACAAAAATTGTATTCATTATTAAATAATAAAATACTGTTGAGAAATTTTCTCCCAACAGTATTTTAAGAGACCTGACTCACTCAAAATATATCGTAGGGAAAAGTGAATTTTACCCACCATCGTGTACCAACAGGGCCTGCGAAATTTAATAAGGATTAATGAAACAATCCTTTATCTTTACCTTTAGATAAACATCCAACAATAGTTTTGTTAACTGTACGTAATTCTTTTAGTTTACTTTCAGAGGAAGAAAGTGTGTCTCAGTTCACTAATACAGTTTAATTTTTACCTCACTATAATTAGATCAGTAGACCAGTTCGTAATTCAGAAACAAAATGGTTTTTCGGAACTCAAATTCAACTGTAGGTTCCTTAGATGTCATTTGCAGTTGGGCTGATAAAACTGTCCTGACTAAGGAACATTTCAGCTTCGTTAGTTTTCCCACCACAATCATTTTACACTCATTTCTCATTCATATTTGGCTTAAAATACCTCCCTGGGTAATTTGCCACTTCAGTTAAAAGTATTAAAAGATGAGCTCGAGTTAGACAAGCGAAGCCCCACTCTGTACACAGCATGTCAGACAATGCTGATACTGCAGTATACGCCCTACTGCCTGAGCACTAATCCATGATGTAAGAATACACACCGAAATGTTCTGTTATACAGTATACATACACAGATATAGCCACTAAAAATACAAATTTATATGTAATGCTGCTTCATTTTTCTTTGACTCTTTATTATCGAATATTCTATAGAAAAGTGTGCTATTCATATGACCCGCATGGTAACAGTTAAGTCCGGGACTATGACACAAGTTCATAACTAAAACCCCTGACCTGAACTGAACACGTTTTGGGGGAGGTCATTCAAATTTGTATTATGTATATTGTATAAACATATATATGTGCCACCACGATAACGGCCGCAATGATATTGTCCGAAAGTCCGATTATTATACAATTCGGTGGAGCTGTTCCTGTCTGTAATATCTTGGAAGAGTTCGTAGGGCAGCGCAATCGGACTGCATTAACTACAGGTTTGGGGGGGAGGGTTGTTACATAAAAATGGGGGTTTCAATTTATTTTTGTATAATTTTAGAAAAAATATTTTCCTTTTAACCATTGGATTCAGCTCAAATTTTGTAGGTAAATTGGTTACAGATATAATCAATAAGGTAAACACAGTACATTGTGTAGAGCTAATCTTATGGAGACTAGCTAAAAATCATAACTCACTTATTTACTCAAGTAATCTTCCACGATTCGATATGCAAGTTCATCTGGTTAAATTTTATCAATACAGATATAAAACCCACAAATTTAATGTTTCTTATGACAGCAAACCTTTGTATTCATTGCCCATGTAATTATTTTGGAGAATAAATTGGTATAACTCGCTTAGTTATTGACATAGTTTGATCAAATGTTGTTTGTGTTTTACTTTCTCCCCCCAAGGAGAAAGTACTGTTTTCGTCAGCATTTTCAAATTTGAGTAGAGACAATACTGTTGATCCAATTTTCATGAAATTTGGTATGTTGGTAACAGGTGCCGAGCTGTGGACTGTGTTAAACTTAATGTCCGTGGTAAACCCAGTACATTGTCTGAGAGCGCCCAATGTCATTCTTATGGAGAATATTAAAAACCTATAATTTCGTCCTTATTTCCCAACTGTTTTCTATGAAACCTGGTATGCAGCGTAAGGTCACATCACCCAACAAAATCACTCAAAATAGATTGGTACTAGGCGGGGGCCTTAATATAAGCACATTACCATGTAAAACAGCCCTTATTGCAACCAACCTACATACTACATTCTCAGTACTATTCGATTACTATGATGGAAATTATATAGGTTCTAACAAATTCGCTCTCACGCCATCGTGCTGCGTGCGATCTCGTTTATTACGGACAACAAAATCAAGCAAGTTAAGATTAGGTTTTTGATTAACTTAAAAATCGTGATGGAAAAGGTCCGTAATGAAAACTAAATAACATTAGCAACTATTTCACTATCAGCCAAAGACATTTATTTATATATTTAAGATACAACATGTTTTATTGAACCGCCGTTTTGTGTCCATACGAGAGGTAAAATTTCTATAAACTATTGAATTTTAATCGATATATTTGGAGCCATGTTTGTGAAAGTTTTCTTTAGTTTTAGGTGTATTTCTGGGAATTTATCATACTAAAATAAATCTTAATTCAAAAACTTGGAGATGTTTCTCAGACTATGTTTGTAACTTTCATAAAAATCAGACAATGGTGTGATAAGTACATAAGAAAACAGATAACAGTCCGAAACCACGTTTTTGGATTCATCTAGGAGCCCCAAAACAGATTCTACTCTTGACTCAAAAATTTATTTTGACGTAATTTATTTCCTCAGTACAGTTTTATATGAAATGGGGCCAAAAACTATGGTATACCTTTCGCATCTAAGATTTCCTCTCATATTTTATGATTATACCAACTAATGTTATAATGTAGAGAACCACAAAGACAAAGTGATCTGGCAAGTCGATTGTTGTTTCAAACGATCCATTTATAATTGTGAAAAACGACCGACTGCGCAGACGCATCGGTTACAAAGTTATTATTATTCCTACACGTAATAATTCGAAGACACCACTTCAAAAGAAGTTGCTGATTGGTTGAAACATGATTTTCTAAATGCAATTAAAACATTTCAGGTAACAATTAGAATGCGAGGAAATATAAAACTGTATTCAGTGTGTACTAAGATAAAAAATTATATGTAAGTACTAAACTAGAAAAAATCACGTAACACAACACCATCACTAATTCTAAAAATATTTACTACAAAATGACAACTCACTATTTTTCGTCAAGTCATGTACAGATGACGCGACGATGTCTATGTAAAACCATCTTCATCACAAAACTAAAGTCACGAAATAATTGTCCACTTCATGTAACAACATCGAGAGACGTTGATTAGTTTGAAAAGCAGCGAACATTAAGTATGATTGTGTTCATATTTTCAACCGGGAAGTAGAAGATATTTCAGTGGTAGAGTCTACCTCTCAGAGTCGTCCGTGGGACTCAGTGCCCATTTCCCTCTAATTTGGGTTCGTCGTTTGCACGGGCTAAATGTGAGGGCAGAGCCGTGCTATGGATGGGGGCCAAGTTTAAACTAGTGCACTACGGAACGGTTCCTGCTGCCGCCGATAGAGCGCTCCACTCTCCGGTCGATTTTTTTCTTCGTCGATCTTCGAAGATTTTAAAATAAAAGGTATCAGTGGACTCACGCATACTTTCTCTCTTAAGTAAATCTAAAAACGACAATCTGTAAAATCACTATCATTTGAAGTTTATCTAAATATCATTAAATAATTAATTGTTTCAAAAATAATCATCCAATATCTGAAAATAACTAGAGAAACAAAGTTCAATTAGTTGTTAGAATTTTATTGTTATAACCCCCGATTTAATTAATTAGACAAATAATTAAAAATACTAAATTATTTCTGTTGGAAATACCAATTTACTAATTGTAAATTGGTTTTAATGGTGGCAGTAAAATTATACTTTACCTTTATTGTTTTGGCGGAAAAATTAAAAAAAATTACATTTAAAAGGCCATTACTTTTGAACTGTCATTTTTACAGACATGCAGGTGGTGTCATATTGTTTGGTACTTGCACTAATCAATCCTAGTCAAAAGCGTAAGAGCCATTTTTGAAAAATTTGGGTTTTTCAAAATGTTTTTAGGGGTGAACTACCCTTTAGATTTGTTTAAATGCATGGAGATATGGTGAATATATACATACTTACAAAACTTAATCTAAATCGGACCAATGGGGTAAGCTGTGACTCTGTACACATCTAGACACACACAGACTCACACACGGACGGAAAGACATCATGTCAAAACCCACTTTTTTAGATTCGTTTTTGGTCCTCAAAACGCATATATCCACTCTCAACTTAATTAGAAATTGTTGAAGAAAACAATACTTTCTCCATATATTGTTTAAGTGGTAGAAGGTAAAAATACAAATATCCGTTGTGTTACTATACAAATTTCTAAAATCCCAGAAGTGAATTGGCCTCAAAGTTTTACAAGGTGGGAGAGAAATCAAACTTGATTACACTACAATATAGGAAACATAGAAGAATTTCAAAAAGGCAACAGAAAAATAAAAATTTTAGACGTAAAACTCAATTTTTAATAAAAAAGCAAATGAGGATTCATAAAAATGCTATTTTGTTAACATTAAAATTCCCACTTATTATATTTGTAATGACCTTATTTCTAATTACCAACATGGCTTTTGAGGATATAAGTCTGTAACAAGCACAAAGCATTGAATTCATAAAATCCATTATTAACTCAGGTGATGAGGGTGAAAACAATTGGCATATTTTTATGGATTCAAGCATGCCTTTTGTTCAAGCATTTGCAATTTTAAACTATTCAACATACTGTACTCTCAAATCTTGGCATAGACAACAGAGCTCTGTCACGATTAAAATCTCATTTGAGTAATAGGAACGTAGGACTTAAATACACATTAACTTTAACCAAATGTCAAGATACCAGTCTACAACCAGATTACTAAAATATGGTGTTCCAAAAGGAACTATATTAGGACCAATACTATTTTTTGCTACATTAATGAAGTTACTAATCTGGCTGATATTAGTAAAATTAAATTATTTTAAAATATATATACTTTTTAAAATTAGTGTGGAAACACAAACTTCATCCATTACAAAAATAATTTTTTAATGTTCAAATTCCTTAACAGATTGTATACTATAAAAAAAACAAAGTAAACTTTGTAAAACAAAGTTTTAAACAATTTGCAGAACAAGTGGTGGTTTTCCCAGTCACCATTAGCAATGGTGTAGGGGAGGGGGTTGCATGAGACACAGCAGTTTACACGGCTCCGCCTCCCTATCACGCCTCAGGGGCAAACTAACATCTAACTGATATTGTAAACGTGAACGACTGTTCCGCACAAATCAATTAGTCTACTTTTATACTCTCTCTTTTACTTACATCTCTCTATCTCTGTTCTTGAACCCCTTGCTATCACTCAAAGATCAATTATTAACACTATTCTTCAAAAATTCAGATTCCCTTCCCACCTTTTTATATGAAGAATTTCCTATACTAGACATTAGACAACTTAATATTCAATCATTATTAACTTATATCAAAGCTAATAAGACAATCTTTGCCCAAACTACTCAATACCCATAGCTATGCAACTAGAAATTAATTGAATATTGGCGTTGCCATTCCCAGATTAAAATTTAAAGTGGATTTATCCTATAAATTTTACATAGCTCATAAAGTTGATAGAAATTAACCAACAAACATCAAATCTAAAGAGGGTGGCAGTACTTCCGTCTATAGAAGCTAGCTAAAGAGGTGGATGCTCAGCACAGGGATGATCATATTATGTATTACCATATGATCGGACAAAATGATCTGGTGAAATCTCTGTACAAAGTGTTCATTAAAGTCAGGGACAAACTTCGAGGGGTGATAGTACTCATCAAAATAAACAAAAAATTTCCTATAAACATATATTGAAAAAATCCTTAGTTTACCCACTAGCCACCATTTTGCATTTTATACTAAAAACTTTTTACATCGAGAACGATTTAAGATACTCGAGAAAATACACTTTTAATGTTACAATACATGGCCCATGAGCCACCGCAGTGCGGCCATGACCAAGAAGCAGAGTTCAGCTATCACAAAGCAGCTTCTTCGCCACGGCCACGCCGAGGTGGCGCGTGGACCCTGCAATCAAACAAAAAATTTTATAAAGTTAATGGTTTTATAGTTATTTTAATTAAATTATTTTTAACCACCACCATTTTGAAAATTTTTTTCTTTGGCCAATAAATATGTGTGCAAAGTTTGGTTTCTGTATCTTAAATACCTCTTGATATACAGTATAACATTTTTTGTAGAAAATACAAAATTGCAGCCAGCGGCTAAACAAAGGGTTTTCGACATATGTTATAGGAAATTTTTTGTTTATTCTGATGAGTACTATCACCCCTTTAAGTTTGTCCCCAACTTTAATGAACACCCTGCATATTTTGACACCGTTTTCCACCATGAATTCAATAATGTTTACTGTACCAATTTTATTTCATTCTTACTACATTAGCATCAGTCTTAAATCTTATACAACTTTGTGTAATTAAATAACCTTCTATATATGTGACAACTCTGGGAAGTGGACACATATGGACTTTAGATTGAGTAACAAGGAAAATTCAGCCTGTTACAATTAAAAAACAACAATAAGATACTCTAAAGACTGAACGTAATTTGACAATTTTTTTGTCAATTACGTAATTGAGTGCTCTTCTCCGCACTCTGAGTCTTGTGGAGAATTCTTTCCATTTGGTTTTATTTTCTTCTCTCTTCTTGTATATATGTATTAATGGAACACATAAAAATTTAAAAGTGAATTGATTTATTTTTAGCGAATTTCCCATAGGGAAGAAGCTATTACCGTAAGTCTCATGGTGAGACTTAAGCCCGGGACCATGTTATTTTTTCTTCTTTAGGTGCCCAGAGTCCAAAAACAATAGTCGTTAAAATTGTTATATATATATATATATATGTTATATATATATATATATATGTGTCTGTGAACACGATAACTCTCGTAAAAATGGTCCGATCGAGACCAAATTTAGTAGAGTCGTGTATTCCTACAAATGCTCGGACAAGTTCGTAAACCAGACACATCGGTCAATGGGAACGGGTAGTTTGGGGGGGTTTTGTACCCCAAAATGGGGTTTTTGGCGTTTTCACATGTAATTTTTAAAAATTTATAATTTTAATTTTATATTTCACTATTGGAATCAGCTTTAAAAACTACACAATTTAGTTCCTTAAAGTTTTTCTCTATCTCCAACGGTTACCGAGATATTAAAAAATCTAAACACAGTACATTGTATTGTGGGGCTCCAATGTTAATCTTATGGAGGATAGGGAAAAATTAATATTTTCCATATTAATCAATATTTTTGGATTAACCTTGATATTTAGCTTCATGTGGTTGAGATCTATCCATTTATGCTTAAAAATCATATTTTATGTGTTTATCATGGCAGAAAACCTGCATACTCTTTTCCCATATTAATCATATAGGGAATAGGCAAACTCCTTTATTTATGAACAGATGTTGATGAGAGTTGGTTTGAATGTTAAGATAAAAATTATTTATTGTAGAAATGACTACTTTCAGTGTTCCGCACAGCAGCAAACCTGCACACTCTTTTCCATGTTAATCTTATGGAGAATAGGCTAATAATTCTCATGTTTATGGACAGATTTGTATAAAACTTGTCATATATTATTGATTTGAAAATTCGCTGAGTACGCAGGTCTGCTGCGACGGGGGTATTTTAAAATATCAACTGCCAATCACCTTAGGCTTTGGGCTTGTGAGGTAAATAAAAGACAACGAGGAACCGTAGCAGCTTGGTCACATACCCCTGACTGCTGAAATGCCAGTAGCTCAAGTACTTATTTACTTAAAAGTTACTTATTACACTTTTCACTGATTTGTCAACCTACCTACCTTGGGTATTAAGCCATGAATGTATGATGACCGTGGTCAGTGGTGTAGTGGAGCCGAGGCAGCGCTCCGGCACGGCTCTTGCAGCCGAAACTCAGATTTTTATACTTGTACTTTGCCTTTTTTAGAGATTAGTAAACGATTCACTCGAAAATATCTCCTACCACCTCCACATTCTCACGTGTGCTAGCTACGGCCGTCTGGCGTCTAGTATCTAGCTTTTAAATTTAAAAAAATATTTGTTTTTACAAGAAACATGAGGCTGATTAAGATTTGTTTCTTATTTTCAGATTTCAGCCACTTAAATCCTATTAATTTTAATCTCTGTCTAAGATATTTATTTCAACACACCCTCTTCCTACAGAACAGCCTTTAATTTCGATGAAGAGTGGTATTTTTACAAGACAAAATTTGAGGATTTTCCTCCTTATTATGAGGTGAGTAAACCCATCCACAAACATTTTCTTCTTTGAGCTGCACTCGCCAATTGGGACTGAAAAAGAAAGGGAACCCTTACTAAAAAGGGACCGTTTGTCTTTGGCTGCAATACCTTTCATGAGTGCAACAGATACCCAAGGGGCACCACTAGTCGCTTTAGCAAAATTATACTTCATTTTATGTAATTCTTTTTGCTCTTTTAAATGGTTAAAAACATTGTACACAATCACTTGTATTTGACCACACAATGACCTTCTTGAGGAACATGCCGTCAAGGCCATGACCACGCCCGGGTGCCGTGTGCCCGGACAACAATACAGCCTTTCAGGATGACACACACTATGCGATGGCGAGGCGGCGACTGATCCCCACCACCGTTGCTGTGCCCCCCCCGCCAAAGAATAATGAAAAACTTAGAGGGGTGATAGTACTCATCAAAATAAACAAAAATTTATCTATAAACAATGGTCGAAAAATCCTTCGTTTAGCCGCTAGCCGCCATTTTGTATTTTTTACAAAAAGCGTTATATATCAAGAACTATTTAAGATACAGGAACCAAATTTTGCACACATATTTATTGGCCACAGGGAAAAATATTCACAAAGTATTATTTAATTTGCTTTTATATTTTCTAAATGGCGGCGGTTGTTTTACTATATAGGGGCATTTAAACCAGGGTGAAAAGTTGTAGTATCTATGTACTTCTACACTAGAAGTGGCATAGTTGTATTTAAAACAGGAGAAAAAGCGGTAGTAAAGGATATCCATCTACTTCTACACTAGAAGTGGCATAAAAAAGATTAAAAAAAAGATAAAGATAAACAATTTTGGCTTGTTTTAACTATGCCACTTCTAGTGTAGAAGTAGATGGAAATCCTTTACTACAACTTTTCACCCTGGTTTAAATAAATACAACTATGCCACTTCTAGTGTAGAATTAGATAGAAATCCTTTACTACAACTATTCACCCTGTTTTAACTCTATACTAAGATAAATAATAGGTTAGATACCTTCTTGGCTGCTGTGTACCATATTCTAAGTATTTTATTTAAGGGTACGTGTAAACATATGTAATTACAAATATAGGTACTGAGCATGAACATAAACAAATTTTTTTTTCTGTACATGACCAGTCAGTTAACTGTCTGAGTTCTGACTATAATGAGTTTCTGGAAGATTGCGCAGGATGCTTGCCGCTTGCTCGGGTGTTAGGTCCCTTTGACTTTGAGCCAACATTTCATAGCTAAAACCAGATATCTTATTTTATAAACAGTATCAAACACATAATTTCTTCATTAATTAAATTAAAAACTACAACCTTTAATAAAACTATCATATTCTTTAAATGTATCTAAATAAAATTTAAAATTCATTGTTTAAAAAATAGTCATAAAATAACAAGAACTAAAACAATTCATCATCAATTGTCAAGAAATGTTTTGGGCATTACTCCCACCTCCACCAGGTAATATGAAACTGTTTTGAGTGGTTATTGGGTGATATGACCAAGGCATACCAAGTTTCATGTAAAATGGCCGCGAAATAAGGAAGAAATTGATTTTTTAATAGTCTCCATAAGAATAACATTGGGCGTTCTTAGACAACGCACTGCATTTACCATAGACAACTAAACTGAACTTTTCTCTAAAACTGTTAAGTCATGTCCTAATGATTCAAAATACTAACTTGTTTAGTTTTTAAACTGGTGATAGTCAAATTATTGTATAACATTGTCCTTCTTGAGGAACATGCCGTCAAGGCCATGACCACGCCCGGGTGCCGTGTGCCCGGACAACAATACAGCCTTTCAGGATGACACACACTATGCGATGGCGAGGCGGCGACTGATCCCCACCACCGTTGCTGTGCCCCCCCCGCCAAAGAATAATGAAAAAACTTAGAGGGGTGATAGTACTCATCAAAATAAACAAAAATTTATCTATAAACAATGGTCGAAAAATCCTTCGTTTAGCCGCTAGCCGCCATTTTGTATTTTTTACAAAAAGCGTTATATATCAAGAACTATTTAAGATACAGGAACCAAATTTTGCACACATATTTATTGGCCACAGGGAAAAATATTCACAAAGTATTATTTAATTTGCTTTTATATTTTCTAAATGGCGGCGGTTGTTTTACTATATAGGGGCATTTAAACCAGGGTGAAAAGTTGTAGTATCTATGTACTTCTACACTAGAAGTGGCATAGTTGTATTTAAAACAGGAGAAAAAGCGGTAGTAAAGGATATCCATCTACTTCTACACTAGAAGTGGCATAAAAAAGATTAAAAAAAGATAAAGATAAAAAATTTTGGCTTGTTTTAACTATGCCACTTCTAGTGTAGAAGTAGATAGAAATCCTTTACTACAACTTTTCTCCCTGGTTTAAATACAACTATGCCACTTCTAGTGTAGAATTAGATAGAAATCCTTTACTACAACTATTCACCCTGTTTTAACTCTATACTAAGATAAATAATAGGTTAGATACCTTCTTGGCTGCTGTGTACCATATTCTAAGTATTTTATTTAAGGGTACGTGTAAACATATGTAATTACAAATATAGGTACTGAGCATGAACATAAACAAAATTTTTTTTCTGTACATGACCAGTCAGTTAACTGTCTGAGTTCTGACTATAATGAGTTTCTGGAAGATTGCGCAGGATGCTTGCCGCTTGCTCGGGTGTTAGGTCCCTTTGACTTTGAGCCAACATTTCATAGCTAAAACCAGATATCTTATTTTATAAACAGTATCAAACACATAATTTCTTCATTAATTAAATTAAAAACTACAACCTTTAATAAAACTATCATATTCTTTAAATGTATCTAAATAAAATTTAAAATTCATTGTTTAAAAAATAGTCATAAAATAACAAGAACTAAAACAATTCATCATCAATTGTCAAGAAATGTTTTGGGCATTACTCCCACCTCCACCAGGTAATATGAAACTGTTTTGAGTGGTTATTGGGTGATATGACCAAGGCATACCAAGTTTCATGTAAAATGGCCGCGAAATAAGGAAGAAATTGATTTTTTAATAGTCTCCATAAGAATAACATTGGGCGTTCTTAGACAACGCACTGCATTTACCATAGACAACTAAACTGAACTTTTCTCTAAAACTGTTAAGTCATGTCCTAATGATTCAAAATACTAACTTGTTTAGTTTTTAAACTGGTGATAGTCAAATTATTGTATAACATTGTTGTTTTGCCAGAAAGTTTTTTTACATTTAAATACCCATAACTTTTGAACAATTAGTTACCCCTCTACAGACATACAGGTGGTGTCATATTATTTGGGACCTTAATAACTAGAAAAAACGAAATTTGAAAACGAAAAAATTGTTACAGCGGCCGGATTATGAGAAATTTGTATTTTTCACATTTTTGAAGGAGCTTTAGGGGTAAAATACCCTTAAAACTCAAAGTAAAAAAATAAAAAATATGTCTGGAGACATAGCCTTATTCCTAATTTCTTATAAATCGGAAGATCAGTGCCGTCTTGTGATTTTTACACAGACAGACAGACTGATAGCCTGACAGACATTAGTCTGAAAACTACTTTTTTGGATTTATGGATCCTCAAAACGGATAGGCTATATCCAAATTTAAAAATGTTAACAAAAAACATACTTTCTCCATATACTATGTATATGGAGAGAAAGTAATATTTGTATTACTTTCTTTTAATTTAATTTTTTTCTTTTCTTTACAATGTGCAGGTTTTAACCTGCATTGAATGGTGTAAAATATTTATTTTTGTAAAGTGTCCTGTTATTTGTAGTTAATAAACAGAGTAAAAATAATAATATGATTTAAAAAAACAAATGAATTTTCATTTTCAATTTGTACAAAAAATTAAGTTGTTGAAACCCTGTTTTTTATGTTATTTACCATTGATAGTTAACCATCCGGTCACAGAAACGTAACAGATTTTATGGAAGTATTTCGTTCACAGAATGATACAACAGAAGAAATAACTCATAGATAAAAATAAAATAAAATAAAAATTTATTTACTTTCCGGTGGGAAATAGATACAGGGATATGTCTGAATAAAATGTTTTCATTTCCTCTTAACAGCTGTTCTCATAACCATGTGATGTTACTTTTGACTTGCCGTGTCTTGCAAATTGGTAAAACCCCACCAGAGCTCAGACATACCCAAAATTAAAAAATTAAATAATTTGTTATCTTTCCATTTTGTCCTCAATTCAGATATTTAGACTGGACAGTGAAAAAGATTTGGTCTTATGAGTTTAAAAAATACCTAACCTAGTAATAACATTTCTAAATTTTTTGTGCCATGTATTTGAATAAAACATTTACTTTCTGAATAAATTTTATTCTCATTTAACAGTTGGAAAATCAATTTAAGCTACTTTTATCTAACTAACTAATATTTTACATGAATAAAATAGCAAACGAGAAAGCTACCTCTAATCTACAAGGGATATTCCAAAAGTAAGATCCAGTTAAGAAATAAAATACAAAATCAATTTTTTTGCCAAATCAAATTGTTATATTTACATTCCTTACATCTTTCTCTTTTTTTCTACATAATTCCCATTCTTATTTAAACATTTGTCACATCATTCACCAAGGTTCTGAATGTCTAAGTAATAGAAATCGGCCGCCATCTGCGAAAATAACCAGTCTCTAACTGCTTCCCTCACCTCATCATCTGTTTTGAAACGCTTACTGCCAAGAAAATTCTTTAGGCAGGAGAACAAGTAAATATCACTTGACATCAAGTACAGACTGGGGTCATTTGTAGTAATGTACCAAATATTCAATAAATGTTGTGCTACATCGTAATATACGAGATATTGCCGAAAAACAGCGCTCTGTGGAGTTAAGTTAGGTTAGTTATTGATGGTATAAAATATTATTAACATGATAAAAATGCCAATACCTACCTATAGTTGTTATATGGCTGTTTGTGTGGCTCTAGTAAAAAAATTTAAAATGTGGGGACATAGTACAAAAGACCCCCAGACTGTACGGAGGGTGGTCCATATGTTCCCATTAAAATTTCTTGATTAAAGTTTGAGTTTCTTTTTTAGTATGAGGCCTGGCTAATGGTTGGAGCATGATTTATCATGCACATTTTCCCGTCCTTCATTAAAAGCTCGCACACACTTGCACACTTTACTGTCATTCATTTATGTTAGAACCGCAAACTTCAGTAATCTGTCGATGAATCTCAACCGCTGAAATGTTTCTTGCAGACAGAAATTGTATCACTGCCCTTACTTCACGATTGGCAGGCTGATTATCTTAAACATAGTGAACTGACACCATAAACAGCATACACCAACCAGAACGCTAATGGCCGTGATTTGCGCGCAAGTCATGCCAGGAGTCAGTGTGAATAAGTATTTTGTCCTTGGCGCCAAATTCAAATGGTTAAGGCGAACCGGACCTTACTTTTGGAATATCCTAGGATTCATGATCTTTTTCAAAGATTGAAATAAACGAAAGAAAGTTACATACCCAACCATGAACTTCTTAACAGATGCTGATCTCAGCAGAGGTGGATAGTAAATGCCATGGAACACCCAATGGCGATTGTCACTGTTTATTTTAGAACCAGTTGGTGCACCTGAATAAAAGAGTTATTCGATGCTGATTATATTCCTGAGGAGCGTTTGGTAAATCCTACTAACATGACTCATGCCACTAACATTTCAGGTGCAACTGAAGGTCATAGGAACTTTAATTATGTAAGTGTGTAATAACTTTGAAAATAAAAATACATATACTTGAAGCTTATTTTGTATTCCAAGGTCTGAAAGTGACCCCACATCTGGGCCTAAAACTGGTCACATACGTTGGCTAACGCTGTAACCTATTAGTTGGACTACTTACAAAGCAAGAGTAGGAAAATAAGAAAAAATAAACGGTATAAGTGGACTGATCTATACTTTCTCCCGTAAGTAAATTTAAAACCGACAATCTGTAATAAAACTATAATATTTTTTAAAGTTTATCTAACTATCATTTAATAATTTATTGTTTAACAAATAATCATCCGATTTCGGAAAATAACAAAAAAGAAACAAAGTTAAATTAATTGTTAGAATTTTATGGGGTAGAACCCCTCTCCCTCCCGTGGTAATACCAAGCTTTTTGAGTGAGTTTTCCTTTTTTTGACCTTACCCTGCAAACTAAGTTTCGAGGTAAACTTTTTGGGACGTTGGGAAACGTTTGGGAATAAGAAAGAAATTGATTTTTTAAATATTCTCCATAAGAATAACATTGGGCGCTCTCAGACAATGTACTGAGTTTACCACGGACATTAAATTTAACTTTTCTCTGGAACCGCTAGTCTTAGACTAATGATTCAAAATACTAATTTGTTTAGTTTTTTAAGTTGGATTTAATAGTGATAGTCAAATTAAACTTTACCTTTATTGTTTTCACAGAAAACAAAAAAATGTTTTTTTACATTCAAAAGCCTATAACTTTAAACACCTATATTTTGAGAAATGTGGGTGATGTCATTTTGATTATCTCATAAAGGACCATAAACCATATAATTGTCATCAAAACTGTTGTACCGTTTTTGAGAAATTTTCATTTTACAAGGTAGGTTATAGTGTTGTAAATAAAGTTTATAATAAGTAGTAGTAGAAAAACTTGTACAAGTGTCTATAGTCATGTTACAGAAAATACATAAACTTGATTACAAAAAAATGAACATAAAAAGTTTGTTTATATTGGTAATGAGATGAAATTTTACCATGAAGTAGCTAAATAAAATGACAATTTTAGAGAAAATTAAAAAAAACAAATTAAAAATACCCCCGTCACAGCAGACCTGCCTACTCAGCGAATTTCCAAATCAATAATATAATAATAATAATATATGACAAGTTTGGTCAAAATCTGTTGATAAACATGAGAATTTTTGCCTATTCTCCATAAGATTAAAATGGGAAAGAGTGGTTAGGTTTGCTGCTGTGAGGAACACTGAAAGTAGCCATTTATACCATCAAAAATTTTATTTTTAACATTTATACCAACTTTCATCAACATCTGTCCATAAATGTAGGAGTTTGCCTAATCTCCATATGATTAACATGGGAAAAGAGTATGCAGGTTTGCTGCCATGATAAACATATAAACTATAATTTGTTAGCACAAATGTATGGATCTAAACCACATGAAGCTAAATATCAAGTTTCATCCAAAAATATTAGCTAATAAGTGAAAAATTAATTTTTTTTAATCCTCCATAAGATTAACATTGGAGCCTCAAAAATACAACGTACTGTGTTTAGATTTTTTTATATCTCGGTAACCGTTGAAGATAGAGAAAAACTTTAAGGAACTTAATTGTGTAGTTTTTTAAGCTAATTTTATTGGTGAAAGATTAAATCTAAAAATCTTTTAAATTACATACGAAAAACGCAAAAAACCCCATTTTGGGGTACAAAGCCCCCCAAACTACCCGTTCCCATTGACCAATATGTCTGGTTTACTAAATCGTCCGAGCATTTGTAGGAATACACGTCTCTACCAAATTTGGTCTCGATCGGACCTTTTTTACGAGAGTTATCGTGTTCACAGACACACACACACACACACACATATATATATATATATATAAATATTTTAACGACTATTGTTTTTGGTCTCTGGGCACCTAAAGAAAAAAAATAACATGGTCTCGGGCTTAACTCTTGCCATGAGACCTACGGTAATAGCTTCTTCCCTATGGGAAATTCGCTAAAAAGCAATGGGTAGGTTTAAAAAATATATTTTATGTAATTTAATTTATATTTTATATGTATGCATAGGTACACCACTGGTTTCTTTGTATTTTTACAAGTAAATGTAAAAGAAGTTATGTAGATAGGTCTAAGAATAACGAATATATAAATTTTTAATTAGAGTTTTAATTATAGAACAAAATTTGTTTATAAGCTACTCACAAAATAAAAATCCACAAGTGAAAACTAACACCGAGTCAGACCAAAACAGCACAAACGGAATAGTTCGTCTGCTACAGTCGTACTCACTGTCTACTGTATCAACCTTCGAAACAGTTGTTTGTTGTAAAATAAAATAAAAATAATAAATTAATAAATAATAAGAGTAAAAATAATCAAATATTTGTTCATATGCATTTTTTTGGATTTTTAATGATGGATTACCAGACATCTGGCAAAATCAGACGCTGGCACTGAAAGGGTTAAAGGATGTAAGAATATTCGGAGCAGGATTAGAAATGGGAAAAGATAAAAAATCGTGGAGGCAAGAAATTGGAGAGGGCAAAAGCATCCAGGGTTTGCAAGGCCACGGGAGTAAAAATAAGTCAGTAAGATCTTACTTACCATGCCAGCCCATAGAGTACGGAAAAGATACTTTAAAGAGATTGTCATATCTGATTGTAATCTGCTTAATAATACCAGCTAAAGCTTCCCTCTGTTTTTCATTTAATTCAGTAAATCGTTGAACATGATGTTTCGGAAGAACCATAGTCTCATACGGCCACACAGCCCAGAACGGAACAACCACCACCCATTCTGAGTTCTCCACCACCACCCGCACCTGGCAAAAAGCTATCTATGTAGGTGTCTGTCTAAACCTACAAGTGTCAACATGATTTTACAGATTTTCATGTCTTGAAAAAATAAATCATTACTAATTTTAGAAACACAGAAAAATGAAGTATTATATACAATTTTGTTCAGTATGAAACGTAGAATCAAAAATTTTTAAAAGATTATAAATATATGTATGCAGGTTATTTAAGAAGAAGGAAATAAATACATATATGAGGGGGTTATATAATAAATGTACATAAATAATTAGGACAAATCAAATTAGCCAATTTGTTCAAAATTTAATGCTGCAACCAAAATTATATACTTTTGTACAATTAATTTGAAAAGTATTAACCCTTTAACAATTACCCTATTAAAAAAAAGTAAATAGTATTGAAAATAGTATTGACGTTTTAAAACATCTTTTTATATCTACGCAAAAAGGAGTAGTGATGTTTTAAAACGTCATTTGATGAAATTTGGGCAAATACATTTATAACTTGATACAGATTAATTATTAAGTAATAAATCAATAATTAAGAACATGTAGTTATGCGGCACGTGTGTATTGGTGTATTCAGTAAGTAATCTGCAGGGAAGGGGGTGTCATGTGATCATAGCTGCGGCGGAAAAAGGTCGCAGCTCCAGCGTTTGGCAGGAAATAAAAGCAAGTGAATAGCTTTTCCTCTGCATCAAGTGTGAGAGCATACTTCACAAAGAGAAAATACATAACCATTCAGCGCAGAGTGTAATATGGCATTATGCCTACGTCCCTGATTTGAAGACTTTCAGACGAAAAATGTTCTAAAATATTCATTTTAGGGTATTTTGAACCTAATACACATTTTCTGCTATATTTGATCTCTCGATCCACATGTGCCCTGGAGACACCGCAAAAGGGTTGAGGGCCCATAAATGGTGTAGAAGCACCATTTGCCAAACAGTCTACTATTTCACTACCCATAATACCTGAATAGCTTGGGAATTGAAAGTGTACATTCCATGATAGCTACCTAACGCTGTATTTCTCCTAACCAATTGCTGAATAAATGAATTTCGAATCTACCTTGTTTCCCAATTCCTTTTGGACGTAGTCCATAAGCATTGGCTGTCCGGATTTCTTGAAGTAACTAAGTTGGTGTTCATCCTTCACCCGAGCCTCGTTTGGCATGAAGGAGGATGCCCATATCTGGCAGTGCGGGTGGGGGTTGGAGCACCCCATAATGGCCCCTTTGTTCTCAAAAATTTGAACCCACTCGTACTTACCTCCCAGCTCTTGTGTTTGCTCGACCCACCTGTAAGATGAAGTTATATTGGAGTAAAACATTGGTTAACATCGGTATCGTCTGCCGCTCTTGCACAGTGATGCTTTTATTTCGTCCTTTACTATTTATTTAACCTGACAACAAGAATAATAAATATCACTGTCACTTGAGTCATTATCATCGATTTCACGATCAATCTCAGACAATCGCAACCCCGCCATTTCAGCAGCGACTACTTGTCAACATATGTAATAAAATAGGCAATATGATATACTATGATTGTTATTGGGTTTATATATTTCCCAATGAATTCACTAGAATATAGCACAAGTCCTATTAAGTCACAGTAGTTCCTAAAATAGCCGCTAGATAGCAGCACATACTGACTGGGTTGAGATCCAAGGCGATTGATTGACTTCCAGTGGGCGGTCAAAGCGCATGATGATCTGAGGGATTTAACAAGGAGTGGGTTAAAAACTAAGAACTTTTATGATGAACATAAACTTCAAACAGCAAAACATAAACAATGTGCTCAGACAACACAGTTACTTACAAATCGTCAACAATATGAACAGATGGAAAAAAATTTAACTATGGAAAAAGAAATGTATTATTAATAGAATGAATATTTATGAATCCATTGGTAACCATATTATGCTGCTAAACATTAAAGTTAGCACTATATAACATGTAATAACCGACTGCTGCATGTTGTCGACTAGTAGCCGATTGCCATGACGGTGGCAGGTAGTGCAGTCAACAACTGCCAGTTTCTAGGTAGAGGTTTCAGTCCATCCATAACATGTAGACCTTCAGTTATCAGTAATTAAAAAAAAAATTAAAAATATATTTGGTTTATTGGATAGACCCATTTATATTTCCCTGCTACTAGGTGTAGCAGAAATAGTTCATTTAATTACCATTCAATTTACATCAATTAAATTAATTACGGTTAGCCTATTAAAAAAACAAATAAACAGTGGCTATTAATTATTGATTCAAGAAAATTAGGGGCTAATATTTTTTTCAGTAACAAAACTACATAATATCAGTAAAAATATCATCACTCTCACCTTCATATTTAAGTTTAAATACCGTGAAAAATTGGAATCCTTTCTTAAGTGATTTAAAAAAAATCAACATTTTTTAGACTGAACAACCCCAAGTTTACTTTGTACAATGAGCAAACATACTTATCGACAACAGTTCTTATCTCCTGGGTGCTCATCAAAGGCAGTGTAATGTTGGACTTTGGATGGAAACACATAACCCTACAAACCCCTTGAGCTGGGGCCATCTGGAATAAGTAGTCCTTACTTTGAGGCGGACTCGGGACATCTTCCAACAGTGCTGGGAAGTCATTGTTGAAAACATAGGTGGACTCATATTTTGGATTTACCTGAAAACAAAGTCTAGAATAAAAACTAAATTTAAAATATGAGGTTCACAGTTTTTTGTGACTAATACTGTATGTGTTACCTTACCTAACACATCGAGTGCTAATATTGGTTAACATTGTAAAGCTAAAGTGCGGCATCGAGCACAAAGCAGTTCTCGCCGTATGCGACTGTTGCCATCACTGTGAGGCGGATATGTCCGCCCCGCACACTCAACGTGTTAATTCAGTTAACGGTGTATACAGATCTAAACTGTAACAAAAGTATTGAATAATGATTTAATTTCAAATTCTTAATCTTTTCTTTTTCAGTTCCAGAGTATGTTTATTTCCCACCTAGAGCAAACACATTTTTTTTAAACAATAAACATTATTATTATTATTTTCCTTGTCCCACTAGATAAGCAACTACATTAACTTTTTTGGAATTCTGGTAGGTTTTATCTAAAGTGATCATGTTCATAGTGATTTTTCCAATGATATTTCAAAGTCAGGAGTACAGAAACAAACTGATCCTCTAGTTTCACTACCAGCCAAACCCCTACTACTCAAAAGCCTTGACACTGCCATTTCAATATTTCAAATCTAACTACTACTTCGGAATGCATACTCATTATAACAAGATAGAATTGATAACAGACTAAAATTGAGCATGTTCAATTTCACTTATGTTGAGTGAAATGAGGCAATAGTTTTTTGAGACAATAGGAAACTTATCCCTGAATATTTTCACTGTCTTCTTAAATCTGTGCCTACCATCAAATATACTATTTTCTTTTATACTGTACTGAACTCCAAAATATAACTTACCTTGTTTGATTTTAAGAATAAGAAAGTTATAATTGTCTTATAATTTATTACTTTATCCCATTGAAAGATCCGTGTGATCCATTACTGATTGTATGAAATGTTCAGTAACATCGACATTGTTTGGGAATCATACAGTGGTTAGTTTTAATGGGAACGTAAGGGAACAGTGTTCGCTTACCTCTGGAACGCACAAAACTCTAAATAAACTGAGACTTGCAAACAGATAATAAGCGATAGTAAGATTATAATTTTTATAATATATAAAATAAATTATAAAACCCCTTACAAGTTTTTCATAAACTATTCAAAAACATTTGTTTACAAGTTTATGTGTATTATTACATGTATATAAAAATGTAAAGCAGGTTTTATTTATTTTTATTATAGATGGATTCATTCAAAAAATGTTAATTGGTTATTATAGACTTCTTACAAACTGGTTGGTACAGTTTTGACGAGCTAAAGCAATTAGTAGAAAATTAAAGTAAATTAAAGGTAAATTGGTAATTAAATTGATAACTGTATTGATTGTAAGGGGAATATCTGTTTCATAATACATTCTTTGTGGATTAATTTGGTTTATGAATTTTTCAGGCACTGGGTAATCCAACCAATGTATTTTTAGTTTTTTAACTTTTGGTTTATTATTTTTGACACTATTCCATGTATACCCTGATTGTACCAAACGAATAAAGAAATCAGAACAAATATATAAGAAATTTAGAGTAGGCAACATGATGTTAACGGGGTGGGAGGAGTCAAACTGGGAAGAAAATATAAAGGGTTGTTTATAAAAATAATCAGGAATTCACACACCTAAAATGTTAGAAATTAAGCACTGGAATCATATTTTTTATACTTCCGTAAGTGTTTAAGTAAGTCGATTAGTGAAAATAATATTTACAAAATCAACACGATTCAATAATTTTAGTCCAGATGTCACTGTTAATCTTCGATCAAGTAACAATCAATCCAAGAATAAAAATAGAAAAAATAGATAAATTTTAATTTGGATTGGAGGGTGATAAGATTTCCAAAACTTAAATTTTGATTGTGCTAGGGGGCTACCTGACCGTTTGGCCTTTCCACTCCAGGACATAGGGGATTTTCAGGGTCAAACTCCGGAATTTCAGGTTCAGATTTGCCTTCTGTCTGACCTAGCCATGGCCTCTTCAATCGGTGAGGTGAAACAAGCACCCACTCTCCCTTTAGTGGGTTAAACCTCTGATGCTGATGTTCTAAAATAGAAATAACCAAAAACAGTTTTAATCCTCACAATTCCACCAGGTTCAACATTGCTTGTGTATATTGGAAGTTAAAAATTTAACAAACTATGTATGAGGACTATCCAGAAAGTAGATTACTTTTTGTCTGTGTCCGCTAGTGGTGGGAGCTAGGGCGGCCATCTTGATGTCTGAGTGTTATTCAACTCAGTCAGCATCTTACAGTTTTAGTTAGAGGTTTGTACTGTTCTCCGTCGAGTTACTGTGGCAGTTTGAAATTTATGCATTAATAAAAAATAATTATTAAATTAACAATTAGTTTGACTTTTCCAATGCGTTTTGTGTTTAAAATCTACACAACGTTTCGGGAGTTGGTTAAACTACTCCTGTTTTCAAGTGCCGAACGATATAAAAAATAAAAAAATACGCGAACTGTGAGGTGCGTGCAGTAATAAGGACTGCAAAACACTGTAAACTGATACAAATTTTTTAGGAGCTTTGAGAAGTGAATGGGGACAACATTAGCACTGAAAGTAGAGTGTGTCAGTTAAAATAAAAATAAAAATTATTTTGATCTAATTTATTTAATTTTAATCCTTTTCGCCGGTTAAAATTTAAAAAAATAACTGAACTAACGTTCAGAATAAAGAATGAAGTGGTAGACCCATTTCTGCAAGTTCGGCAGTCACTATGCTGAGTCCTCCACTTTGTTCTTTGTCCTGAATGTTAGTTTGTTCATTTATTTATACAAGGACCTACTGACACACTCTACTTCTCAAAGAAAAGTAGAGAAGTAGTCCGCATCCACTTCTCTCAAAGGTTCCGATAAATTTGTATCAATTCTTTGTTTGAAATATAGCATAAAAGTTTAAAGCAGTCAAAAAACTTACAAACAAACCATTCACTAAACACTAAACTACCACCATTCACTAAACTTTTATGTTTTCAGCTTTATACTGGTTTGGTCCGGATTATATGTTAATTGTGCTATGTTTTAGGTACAGTGGAACTTGGTTATAACGTCATTGAAGGGACCACACAATTAATGACGCTATATCAGAGTGACACTATAAAAGAGGTTACATAATTTTAATTTAAAACCGAGGAAAAATAGAAAAACACATTTTTTACATGAAATTAAGATATTTGATGAAGGTAATTTGAAATACACATAAACGTTTATGTTTATGACTGACTGAACTACTCTATACTATATAAAAATCGAATTTGAAAATATTGCAATGTAGTTCAATATTTAGCTATATGTTGCCTTCATCTCGGCCCGATTTTCTTGACGTTATATACGAGGTTTTAGAATTTACTGACGATATATTCGAGGTTTTACCTATGTAAATACCTATAGTTTGGCGAGACCTAAACATAAATGACGTTATATCCGAGTTGACGTTAAAGCCGAGGTCGCAATAACCAAGTTGCACTGTATTAGTTCACCTGAGGACGGGATCAGATTCCAGATCCCGAAACGTCGTAAAACTTTGTTTTACATAAAATCGTGATGGAAAATGTCCGCAGTAAAAATCTAAATAACATCAAATTTATATCAGTTTACAGTTTTTGCAGTCTGAAACCTTACTACTGCTCACACCTCACAATCCGCAGCATTTTTAATTAAATAATTTTCAAACTGCCATTGTACAGAACGGAGTAAAGTACCAACCTCTGACTAGCATGGTTAGATGCTGACTGAGATGTGTAACACTCTGACACCAATATGGCTGTGCTAGTCTACCCCTCAGCGGACTCAGACGAATACATAATTTACTTTCTGGATAGCCCTTTTACCTAGGCTATATCAATGAAAATTTTAAAGTATTCCAAATACCTGCCAAGAATTTCATTTGAACTAAAATACTAACAAACTTGAAAATATTAAAAGTACTAGGAATTATAAAATATTTAACAAAAACTTGAGTGGTATTGTATTATTAGAATGAACCAATAACCACACTGAAACATGAGTAAAAATCAATAGTTTGATTTTTAAATTACCTTGTGTTATTTAAACTGTCAGAACCTATAAGAACTGGTAGATACCGACCATGACGTATGCGTCGTTGGTTTGATGGACCAAGATGGACTCAGGAGCTGCTTTGAAGAGGCTGGCATGTCTCCTGATCACGGGGACGATCAGCAGCACTCCTGGGTTCTCAATTCCCAGGAATTGATAATCTGAATAATCTTTTCTTATAGCAACCCCTAGCCCAGGCTAGGGGTTGATAAGAAAAGATGGGCGGAAGTTTACCCGCATAGAGTAAGTAAGCTTAATCTTTGTTCTCCGTCTCATGAGGTTGCAAAGAGGTTCTTGAAACTTGGCAGGAAGGATGCCAAACTTGTCACAGGTATCGTCACTGGTCACGCGCGGCGGGTCTTTGACGGCGACCCTTTGTGTAGGAAATGTTATCTGCAGGAGGAAACTGTGGATCATCTACTCTTTGATTGTGTAGGGCTGGCAGAGGTGAGGTCCTCCACTCTAGGCAATTTGGTAAGGGGTAATTTTCTGCCTCCTGATGAGCTTGGCGACAGGTTGTTGCAGTTTTCCAGGTCTCTTCATTTGGAAGATTCCTGATTCTCCGGGAAAGAGAAGTTCAGGGGTGCGCAAAAAGCTGCTACAGCTGAAGTGCCTTGGGAGAAATCTGCCCCTTCTAATGCATGAATGAATACCGTAGTAAATATGCAGACAGCATAAAACCTTTGTTTTGGAATTCACAAAGAACAGTTTTTTTTATCACGGGGGTGTTCAATAATTATTAGTAGACTATACTAAAATCAATCCATTTATATGGAATTCAGTACTTACCATTGGCGGAAAATTCCATACCGTATGGAATTAGAACATGTTAAATATAGATCTCATTGTATCTGTAAAATATAACAACAATAATCAGAAACTTTTTCTTCATGTCAATTATAAATTTAACATTTTATATTGTCATTTGTATATAACACTATCTACTTATTATAGACAAAGATTGTACAGGGAGCGACAGAAAAACCTGACAGTTTTCATTTGCACACAGTTGGTTTTTCTCAATGATGTCAGGGATTTATGGGAAGTACAGCATTTTGATTCATTTTTGGTAGTTTCTGTAGTTTCGGTTCACATGAAACAGTAGATCAGCAAGCATCACTTGTTTGTAGTTGAAACATTTTTTGACATGGATAAGTCTTAGCTCTGGGGAGAGGGATGATGGCAATTTGTAAGATGAAAATTTTAAACAGGTTTCTGTAGAAACTACTAGAGCTATTGTATTGTAGACTGGGATGGTGGCGTCATCCTGTAATCCAGCTACTTGGAGGTCACGAATTGTGGATAGTTGTGAGCGATGGTCGGTGGGTGTGGTGTTCTCTTTTGTGGATTAACGTCCGCACTATTAAATACTACGTTAATCCGCAAAGACCATCCTCATAATTAGACCAATTCTTAATTCAGAGGCTGTGATTCGGATTCCACGTTAAACTGTATGTCCCTTAGTTGCCATCAGCTGTTGGGATATTAATTAACAGTCCTATGTATGGAACATATCAGTCTTAGTCAGTAACAAGACTACGAGATCGCGCCACAATCATCTTACACTCAATCCTCATTCATACTTGGCTTAAAATACCTACCTTGTAGTATGGTCACCATTTCAATAATCTAATCTAATCTAATTGAATTTTTAATATAAGATATATCTTTAATATTAAGAACAGCTGTTTCGAAAAACTGAAAACATTCCCTTGAGAAATATCCATGATCAAACCTATTTCCCACAGGGAAGTAAATACAAACATTTTTATAGGGGAGATTCTACTGTCTCCACTCAACGGAAGTTTCACATTTTAATGTGCGGGTATCTCAGGAAATGTACAATCCACAACACTGTACTACGTGGGTGAAGACAACGGGTTTAGCTAAATAAAACCAAAAGAAAGTCTAAGATCAGGCAGAACACCAGAAAACATTAAATAAGTGAGGTACGGTACCTCGTGTTGACCAACCCGCACCACCCAGCTGAAGGTGCTGCCTTCAGAATTAAAAATAATGACAAAGTCGTCCATCAATTCCGCTTCTCCCTGCCGTTTTTCTGCCACTCCCTGGATATTCCATATGAATTATAGCCTATATTTGACTAAAAATATTTACTCATATCAGTTACTTATTACTAGACCATATTTAAAACCAAATGAGCATGATGGTGACCTTTTTGGAAAAACTATATATATAATAAATGGGAGTGTTCTAAAATAATTAACCTCATCAAGCACCATCGTTACATTTAGACTGCAAATCAAAAGAGTAATCAACATTATTAAATGTAGACATTTAAAATTTTAATCAAATAATAAAAGTTAAGTTATAGGTATCTTAGTAAAATTTTACTGAGTCACACATTCACTAAGCACTAAGCACTTGTAAGAGACCCATAACCCTGGATTTATATTACCACATAACTTTTTAAGTTTATTAATTAATCGAAATTTATAACATACTGAACATTTCTCAATTTATGATTTGCACATATTCACTTTTATCTTAATTAGAATTAAAAAATTACCTACATCGCAATTTTTAAATACAGAAATAGAACATAACTTTAACAATGATAATGTTATCACTTTAGACACTTGTTGAATATGATCCTATTCCTAACCTCTCCAAAGCCAAAAACAAAAACAACAATATTCCAACTGCCAACTCTACCAATTTATGTGTAAAAATAATTTCCTTGTACTTTCATATACTGATTGAATTATACATTCATAATTTTAGGATCGTACCTGACATAAAATTGAATGAAAAAATAGGATAGTATAATGTATTTAAAGTTTCCCATATTCGAAAGAATTTGAATTAACCATATGAAAAAAATTCTTGAAACAATAATTATTGAAAAATGATAATATCAGACCTGAACAAGATTCCCGAGGACTAGATAATGTTCGTATAGTGGTAACACTTGGTTTTGTCTTGTCTTCTTGTCATATGTTTAGTCGTTGTCGTGAGTCATGTTTCCACTTTCTTTTTTCTAACTAATTTTTAAGGTTAGGTATAGAACTACAGTTCTAAAATTTAGTAATTAATAGAGACGCTATATAGTATGTTAACTAAAACTTGAAGCTAACATATCCCTTATCTTGAAATATATTTTTAAGGTTTTTATTTCAAATAAACTATTTTGTAATATCAGCTTTGACTCATTTTAAATATAATATAGATAGGTATAATATGAGTATGTATAAAAGGTATTCATTCAATCTGTCAACTGCAAGATCTTTTTTTGGCGATTCCAAGCCTAAAATCGCAATTAAAAACCATAGGTAAGTTGTTATTAGACCCTCTTTCATATGTGTAAGTAAGTATCTAATTCACTGTGCAATGTTACTGTTTTAATTTACCTTAAGTAAAAGTTAAGAAGTGAATTAAGAAGTTCACATTGTGATAATATTAAATAAATCTATTCTTGTAAAAATTGAGTAAAAGAGTACCCCAGGCCTGGGTAAATACCCCAAAACTGGGTATTTATAATTTTTATTAAAGTTAGAGAAGATTGAGATGTTTTTTTCTATTACCCTCTAAGGATGGTAAAACGATGATAAAATGTGTTAAACAAAATTTCATATGGTCACTAATAGCATTTTACTTCTGGGATTAATAGCCATAAATACCCACGTCCTGGATATTTATATTTTTTATTTAATTTAAAGAAGATTGTTTGCAATTAGTAAACTGTAGGTACAGTATGGATGATTAAATCTTAATAAAATGTGTCAACTTATATAGTTTCTGTTAGCATTTTTTTCTGAGCGTAAAGAATAGTCAGAATAAATACCCTGGTCGCATGGTTGTACTGGTCCGGACTACTTATGATTTTTTAATTTCTATGATAGATATATGAATTTATTTTATTGAAAGTGAAGAAAAATAATTTGTAAAGTAATAATCATTATTTAGAAAGACAGGAAAATTTCACCTAGTAGTGGCCTATGTGTAAACAACTTAAAAAAATAATTAAAATTCAATCTGTAGGATGGCAGGATTTAATTATTTTTTTTTGTTCTAGATCTTTTGTTGGTATCAAAATAAAAAAAAACTAGTTTCATAAACTTGTGATACAAAACATTTGAATCTATAGCACGATAAATCTCTCAAAATTATAAAGTTAGACAAAAAAACAGGAGGTACATTTTTTTAGTAAACGGTAAATTTAAAACACAAAACCCCATGCTTATTTTCAAACTTAATGTATTATTTTACAAAAAGGGCTAAATCATTAAATGAAAGGTACTAACAAAGCTTCAAGTTACTGTAAAAGGTGTTATAGACTATAATTTATCATCTAATGATAACACTAACATATTTAGGGATAAATATAAATTAATTTTAATTGATTTCATAAATACCCAAAATACCCGGGTATTTATGGATTTTGGGTATTTACCCGGATAAATACACAGGGTATTTACCCCGAGTTTTAAATACCCGGGTATTTTACATCACTAATCATGATGGATAATGTCCACAACATAGAGCTAAATAACATAAATCCACCATCACCAAAGAACCACATGAACTAGGCCTACTTATCAATACACACTCAATAATAAAAAAACATAAGAAAATCATTATTATTCCACATTGTAATTCTATTATAATTATATTTTTACCATAACCACGCATCACTATGAAACCAGAAGGAAGGAAAAATTTTGGTTTTCGAATAACTTAACTAATCCACAAAGCAAATTCATCAACTTTACCGTATCTCCCCTGCGAGATTTTATTGGCCGAGGGAGACAGTCTCGCTATCTTTAAGTTCTTTAAGTTTAAGTGGAGGAGTAGCTGCTCCGTATCGGTTGCGTGGCTGCAGAACAACTTATTTTTTCTCCTTATGTGTAATGTGGTAAACTATATTCGAATCTAGTGACTCAAATAATTTTCATTCTTTTTTTTTAATTTCGTTAACTTACATAACTTTATCCTGTCAGGTCCTACTCAACTATTTCTTCTTTTCTTATTTCACCTTTGCAATTTGGCTACCTTTTGTTCTGGTGACACACTTTTACGCTGTTCATTGTATTTTTTTTTCTTTTTTTCTTCACATTAATAGCAGCAATATGATTATATTTGTTTTTCCTCTCTAGACGCTATAATATTCTAGATGTATGTTGTTTATTTTCATTAAACATGAACTGAGAGACTGTTCGGCTCATCCTCACACTCAGAGGCATAGTCTTATGAGGATTTTACAGTAATAATAATGTGTTTGTTATGACAAAATTGTACTTTTTTATTATGGAAATAAACATTTTGAATCTTGAATTTTTACATAAATACTATTAAAATAAATGTGGTATTTGTTTTGCTTAGGCCTATTCAAATTCAAACTCAGCTTGGCATACTGTAGGGCTACCATTGATATTTTAGCCTTATCAATATTTGATATTGGATAATAGTAATCATCTGGAGCAGAAGGTCTTATCGTAAAACTCAGATATTTTGGGGCCATGAATGGAGAGAGGAAACTTTTAATGTTTCTCTGATGTACACATCAAGCAATGCCAAATATGGGCAAGTGGGAAGGAGTGTTAAGTTGTTAATTTATTTTCTTATAAAAGTTTAACCTTGACATGTTTACTATTCAAACAGAAAATAGTGATCTATAAATGTATAATACAACATATGTGGTTTGAATTTTGTGTCTCAAATGTTTTTGCAAGGTATTCACCAAGGCCACGAGAAAGTGATTGATCGTTATTTCTTCTCTGTTGTCCGTCTCATGAGTCTTTTTTACTCATACCTTTTTCTATCCGCTGAATATTACCCTTAAACTTGATTAATTAAAGTGTGCCACATTTTTGGGCCAAATGGGGTGTTGACACAAATTAAAAACAATAAAGGGCCCAAAGTCGAGCCTTGAATAACATTGAATAACCTTGAATAATGGTGAAATAAAATCAAAATCAAAATTGTTCGTCTTAATTAACTTAATTTCTTAAGTACAATTAAAATCCTGGTAATAATTAAAATCTAGAACCAAATAGAAATTAATTTACATATTTTGTAGTAATGTAGATGTGAGTTTCTCCAATTAATCCTTGAATTTTTTATTGTGAACAAAAAGTCAACAAATCACGTGTCAACAATTGATGTCTTATCTGAATTGTGATTTGCTGATTGTCGTTTAGTAATTTCATGGTCAGTTACAAATAACGTTAAACTGATACTATTAATAGTAGACCTCTGTTTCTTTAAAGCTAATCCGGTTCTAAATTTGATATTTGTTGTGCTTGATGTATTAGTATTTGTATATTCTTATACAAAGCCTTTTTATTAAACTTATAACATTTATTCATGCATTCATTTAAATTTCTCTCAGTTATTATAATAATGTTTTATCTTTTCAGAAGATTTTCTCAGACTATCCATGGAGTCACAGAACAACAAGAAAAATGTCTCCCAACAGTTTCTGAAGGTAAGACTTTAAATTCTTATCCTTTGAAAAAAGTTTCATGTTTTGTTTTTTGATGCGGCGCTCAAAAACACAACACAAACAACTATTTCTGCATTTTGTGGTTTTAACTGTATCCATGCTTGCTAAAAAGGTTTTATGTATGTTTATGTTTTCATTGGATAACAATAACAAATAATTCTCACTTTCAAATTCAACGTAACTTCTCTTTCCTAGAAATGTTTGACATGGATATGTTTTAGTCTTAGCTCTGGGGGGGTGTTGGTAATTTTTAAGATGGAAAATATGTAACAGGTTTCCGTAGAAACTACCACAGCTATTGCATAGATTTTTTAAATATAAAAGAGTAAGAACAGCTGTTTAGATGAAATGAAAACATTCTCTTTAGACATTTCCATGATCTAACCTATTTCCCACAGGGAAGTAAACACAAACATTTTAGCGAATTTCCCATAGGGAAGAAGCTATTACCGTAGGTCTCATGGCAAGAGTTAAGCCCGAGACCATGTTATTTTTTTTTCTTCTTCAGGTGCCCAGAGACCAAAAACAATAGTCGTTAACATTTATATAATATATATATAGGCTATATATATATATATATATATATATATATTTGATCTGTATAGTTCACTTGTAAGGAATACTGTTATATTAAGTAAAGTTAAAATAATTAACTGAGTATCCTTGATAAACATTATTTTATTTAAACAACATGTTTCAACCTTTAAAGGCCATTTTCAAGTTAATTATTTTTGTTATTATTTATAGTTAATTATTTATATTATTTTAAGTTAATTATTTATAGTTAATTATTTTATTTTATAAGTTAATTTTTTTTTTTTTTTAATAAATTTTGAATTAACTTGAAAATGGCCTTTAAAGGTTGAAACATGTTATTTAAATAAAATAATGTTTATCAAGGATACTCAGTTAATTATTTTAACTTTACTTAATATATATATATATATATATGAGTTGGTAAATGAGGGCTACTACTAATATTAATTAATAATTCATAGCTTAGTACCCTTTTTTGATAAAAAATTTTTTAAATAAAATAATTTCTCACACAAAAAAGGGTACTAAGTTATGAATAATTATTTAATATATGTGTGTCTTTGAACACGATAACTCTCGTAAAAATGGTCCGATCGGGATCAAATTTGGTAGAGAGGTGTATTCCTACATTTGCTCGGACGAGTTCGTAAACCAGACATATCGGTCAATGGGAACGTTTTGTACTAAAAAATTGGGTTTTTTTTTAAATTTTTCATATTTAATTTAAAAAATTTTAGATTTTATCTTTCACCATTAAAATTTGCTTAAAAAACTACACAATTAAGTATCTTAAAGTTTTTCTCTATCTCAAACGGTTACCGAGATATTAAAAAATCTAAACACAGTACGTTGTATTTTGAGGCTCCATTTATGGAAGATAAGTAAAAATGAATATTTTACTTATTAACCAATATTTTTGGATAAAACTTTATATTTAGCTTCATGCGGTTGAGGTTCATCCATTTATGCTTAAAAATCATAGTTTATGTGTTTATCTTGGCAGCTAACCTGCATACTCTTTTCCCATGTTAATCGTATGGAGAATAGACAAACAACTTTATTTATGGACAGATGTTGTTGAAAGTTGGTATAAATGTTAAAAATAAAGATTTTTGATGGTATAAATGCCTTCTCTCAGTGTTCCTCATAGCAGCAAACCTGCACACTCTTCCCCATGTTAATCTTATGGGGAATAGGCTAATAATTCTCATGTTTACCTACAGATTTTGACCTAACTGGTCGTATATTATTGATTTGGAAATTCGCTGAGTACGCAGGTCTGTTGCGACGGGGGTATTTTATATTAGATCTTGATGAATGTAGATAGTTTATCCCAATTGTGTCAGCCTTAATATCTTGTAATTTTTTAAATCTTAACTGCTCATCACCATAGGCCAAGAGCCGTTGCGGAAAATAATTAATTGGGTCATTGGGCGTTACCCCTGAGAAACTGTCAGTAAAAGTTTTAAATTATTAATTAATTAATTTTAAACTTTCTGCCTGTCTTTTTTCATGATTAATTTATCATTAAATTGTGATCCAACAACTGCGGTACCTTGCAAAACCCTTTATAAAGACCTCTACTAAAACTTTAAAATTTCAGTTCCAATTAAGTTTATTAAATACTTGATTTATTAATCTTTGTTACAGTGAAAAAGAAATTTATGGCCAAAATGGGCTTAGAACCAGGATTTCGAACGTTGAAACAAACTCGATCGAACTTGTTAGAATATCTTCCGACATCTCAAGATGAATTGCCACCAAGATCTATTAAGGTAGGCTTTGTGGGTTTAATTCCTTTTTCAATTTAATAGCTTATTAAGATGTGCATTGTATACCCAATTACAATTTTTGATATCATAATTTACTTTCTAAGCCACTACAATATTCATCTTATATTAATTGTATATATATCCGTATAACTTATATTACATTTTACATATAAACTTATGTCAATTAAAAAAAGGAAATGGTGATTGCTGTAAAATACATAAACAAGTAATTATTGATAAATTATAGGTGAGGGTAAAAATGTATCGAATAATGTTAATGCACTGAGATTTTAAAAACAACTAAAAACCATGACCATGAATCTTGATGTAAACATAGTAAAAAGTATATTAGCTAACAAATCCTAAAGTATCAATATAAGCCTGTCTAAAAAATTAAATATATGAAATTAACACAAAACTAAATAGGCTAAATGGGAAAAAAGTGTTTGGGCTTCCGTAAATATTGAAGAGAAGGGTACTGTATTGAATGGTTTTTGTGTAGGACAGTTTTCAATGTGCAATGATTCCCCTAAGCTCCAGTTTGAGTCTTCAGGAGCGTTACGTCAGCATTCTAGGCAACGTGCGGTTCGGAAGGCTTATGGAGGATATGGATATATTCGCAGGTGATTTGTCCAATTGCAAGTCCTACCTTCGTTCTTTGTATCTGGTTAATATTGTTCACACTAACAAGTTTTTCATTTACTTTACTTGAATATTGATTGACATTTTTCCTTATTCATCTTATTAATATTGCCCTTCAATAAAAAATAAATATAACCAGGTCATATTTAAAAACAACTTAAATCGCAGATTCTAAAAACACATTGCTTTATCATGTTAAAAATTCAGATGAATATTGTATAGTTAAACATGGAAATGAGCATTGAAATATCAGTTACACACAGTGGCTTGTGATAAACTTTGAATAGACTTTATTTTAGCTCATATTTTTATTGCAATTCTTATATTCTGGTGCTTAACACTTTTACACTAATATAATTTTGGTATCTTATCAAACTAATTTCAAATCTGTATTTAGAATAATGTCAAGAAGTAAATTGCATGATGTATTAATGAAACCTGTTGAGGTTATAAATTATTTTTATAAACTTAAATGTCCAAAGACAGCATTCACAAAGTTTTATGTAGGCTCTACATTTAAAATATGAGCATAAATTTCTTATTGTAACCTAGTTCTTAGATATTTGTCACAGAGAACTGAGTATTACACATAAATTTCAATATTTTCTTAATTATTTAGGAAGTACATTCCAAGAAACAAACAAAAACACAACTGTTTGTCAGTATTTCTGTTCTGTTCCCTGACAGAAATTTATTACATTACCGGTATCAAATTTAAAATTTTCACTCAAAAGAGATGATAAATTTAAAGGATAGATAAATAAGTCTAGTATTTACTAAATACCAATGCATTAGCTTTGATTAGCTTTTGTTGTTGTTTTTTACAGTGTGTGTCTTTGTCTGTTATTGGATAAGTTTTGACTACCAAGAAGTTCACAGATTTATTAGTAGTTCAGTATTTAGTGTTCATAACAAACAAAATTAAAGTATTTAACCCTAAAAGTGGTAATTCACGACCGATTTACAAATCAAATAAGAAGTGGCAGGTGGAGGCATCTGTCGTCAATTTTAGTGAATTTATAACCTGTGTGACCGTGTTGACCTTTGGCTTGGGTGGAAGTTGACAGTATTTGTAGGCTTAATTGAGAATTTTAGTGGACACCTGTTTTGCTTTTGTAGTTAGTAGTTATAAGGGGGGCATGTTTTATGCTTCTTTTGTTTATACTTAATATTTCAAGAAGATATTAGTAATTATTTTTATGTTACGGTTAAAAGTAAAAAGCTTACCTCTTCCAAGGTTAAAGTTCACTCACCAAGATCATTTCCTTTTTTTTGAGAAATTTACTTTAGACCCCTAAGTATATTACTAGAAGAATTTCAATCCAACCTACCCACATAACCTATTCAGAGCTAAAATTACTATGGATACACCTCAAAATTTTAAAAATTAATACATAAATAAATATTGAATTTTAACACTAAAATTTTGGTTTACACTGTAAAAAATGAACGTATTAAAATTGAATCATCAATTTGGTATTAATAATGCCATAATGGAAATTGTAGAAGCAATAAACATGCTGAATGATCCGAATGGTTGCGCTGTGAATGATATTGTCTTCATTCTGGACAATCTATTCGGAAAAGTGCATTTAAAGGTGGTCTTGCATGCTCTGAAAATTGCTGTTTCTAAAGGTGTTCTTGAGTGTAGGAACAAACGTTATATGACATGTAAACAGACAACATATCCGTACAGAAGGAATCATTCAATAAACAAAGCTCCAAGGAAATTAGCAAGACTGAAACAGTTGTCTTCACGTGGATTTAAAAAGCAAGTGGTACCAAAAATCAAGAAATTGCCACTTAGGAAAAGTATTTTAATACAGGAGGAAGAGACGGCTAAAAGCAAAGTTGATGGTGATTGTGCGAATTCGTACATGGTGAAAACCTCCAAGACTGTGAACTCAGAGGGAGATCAGGAGGAAACAAACGTGAATCCTGTAAATTTAAAGGATGTTTTGAGCGCAATAAATTGTGCTTCATGATTTTCTATTTAAAATTAAAATGGAGTTATATCATTATTTGAGGCTAATTATGTAGTTTGATCTTTCAATGGTCTAAAGAATTACGAGGCCTAGCCTATATAAAATTTGGTTTCTGATTGAATTCTGATTCACTTAAAAAAAAATCCTAAAACCGACTTGACATAATATTTGTTTACATATTTCTTATTCTTAACCAAAGTGTAATGTTTGTTCCAAAAACCATTGGAAATTAATTTATGATGTTTATTTTGCCTTCCGTCTGTTCGTACTCTTTTTTTTACTGTAATAGTTTCATCGTTGTCTGCCGCGGTTGTTTTATTTGCGGTTATATTACAAATGCTTTACAATTGTTAAAAGTTGTGAAATTCCTTGAAATGTGTTCTTATAGTAATACTAGTTTGTTATCATTGATTTGAAGTTTTTTCCATGAGTAAAAATAATCATAATATCAAAACATGTGAAAATGTGTCGCATTCAATAAACACGGCAAGAACTGTAACCTCAAAAACAGAAGGCCATATACGATGATACATACGATTGATGGCTATATACAAAATTTTGTTTTTATTTCTTTGATGTCTTAATTTCAAACAATCGTGTTGTATTTTACACATTTTACTTAAAATGTCTTGCCCTTTTTAACTATAGTAATGAAAAACATGTAAAATATTGTTTTATACAATTTATTGAACTCCAAACACAAAACAAAAAAATTTGTTTTGGCCAAAAACAAAAAAAATTTTGTTTTGACAAAAAACAAAAAAGTTTTATAGTTGTAACTTTGTTTTAGGTTGAGAAAAATAATATCTGTAAAATTAAATTTTCTATGACTTTTCATGGCAAATATTACATTTTCATGAAAAACACCGTGGCACTTCATGCGCTAGAATCATGGAAATAGCCTCGGCACTCAAAGGATTTTAATCATTTTCAGCTTGGGTTGCGATGAACTACATCCATAATCCTAGACAGCCAGAGAACGTGCCCACTCCTTATGTTATTGTAACAGTTCTAGTCGACCATATTGCCTTTACGGACTTCAACCCAAAGGTAAGATAATCACAACTGTTTGTAACTTGATTATGACTGTGATGGGGGTGTGTCCTGTAATCCAGCTACTGGAAGATCATGAGTTGTGCGAATAGTTAGTTACAAGCGGTGGATGTGATGTTCCCTAGTGTTGATTAACGTCTGCACTATTGAATTCCACATTAATCCACAAAGACTATCTTGATAATTGGACCAGTTTGTAATTCACAGGGAAAAGCATTTCGGGTTCCACGTTAAACTGTAGGTCCCGTAGATGTCATCATCTGCGGGGCTAAGTCCTAGCTAAGGAACAAGTCAGCCTTAATCAGTAATAAGACTACAAGATCACGCCTCAATCATCTTACACTCATTTCTCATTCACACTTGGCTTAAAATACGTACATAAATACACCATTCCATATGGTAATATGTAATAATAATTACAGTTAAAGGTTGTCTGATTATCAATCCATGATCTTGGTGATGCCAAGTTGAATGTAACATTTTAATTAATTTTCAAATAAAATTTGAATTTGCAAAAGAAAAGAGAAAAATTATAAATATGATGATTTAAAGAGGATGTCAACAGCGCCTATCGAATGAGAAATGAACTAGCACACCTAACGGGGGTAAAAGAACTTGGTTGAAATATAAGCAGGCAAAGCACATTGTTTGCTCAGAACGTACAGTGCACGTCTTATGTCATTTGTCAAGTGAAATACGAGGACGTGCAATGTACGTTCTTAGGCAGGAATGGGTTAATGGTCAGGCCTTACTCCGTTTGTTTTAGTTAGGTCCTGGTCTAGATCCAGCTCCTTTATCAAGCATCATATATGGTTTCAGCCGCAGCTCGATATCAGGGTGTCGGGGCATGTCAGTCATGTCGGCAAATC